>VZRH01001699.1:204593-215482 GCA_013397555.1 Urocynchramus pylzowi
CCGTGAATGGGGAGAGGGGATGGTCCCGGCAGAGGGACCCTCGCGGGTGGGAGAGGGGATGGTCCCGGCACTGGGATGTCCGCACGGTGAGAAGGGCCGTTCCTGCCCGTGGGAACCCCGCCGGATGGGAGAGATGGAGATCCCGGTAGTGAGACCCCCGGCGAGTGGGGAGAGGGGTCGGTCCCGTTAGTGGAACCCCCAGCCGGCGGGGAGAAAGAGTGATCCCGCTCTTGGGACCCCCGTGGGTGGAAAGAGGGGGTGATCCTGGCACTGGGACCCTGACGGGAGCGGAGAGGGGCCGGTCCTGCCCGTGGAATCCCCGGCAGATCGGGAGAGAGCGAGATCCTGGCAGTGGGACCCCGCGGGGGGAGAGGGATGGTCCCGGCAGTGGTGCAGAGAGGGGCCGCTCCCAACCGCAGGTAAAGCTCTGTGGAGAGAAGGAAACACCCCGAGTCAGGTGCCGGGAGGACTTTAGTGTTTTTGAGCCGGGATATTAGCGACATTGTGGTTATAAAACCCATCCAAGTTTTGCTGCAAAGTGTTTCCCCCTTGTATTTAAGAAGAACCCCTAAAAAGAGATTTCTCTGAGAATTTGCCTGGAAAAGCCAACTCTCATTGGTCTGTGAATTTCACTATAAACTTTCAACAACTTAAAGTTAGCAAGAAACATAAACAAGCAGCTGGACAGAAAACGCTGCTCTTGAGGAACTTCCTGAGTCACAGAATCACAGACGGGTTTGGGTTGGGAGGGATCTTAAAGATCATTTAGTTCCAACCCCCATGGGCAGGGACACCTTCCCCCAGCCCTCATGCTGGACCAAATCCTTTCTGACACAGCCAACTGTTTGATTTAGTGATTTTGCCCTGAAAAATGGCTTTGCACAGAGAGCATCCTGAGCTGCTGTGTGGTCCTCAAAAGTGCCCTGGGATCTTTTTCTTTGATTAACAGAAATGATCAGAGTGGGACAGTGGCCCCGGATAGAGCGAGTTCTGTGTTAATGCTGGCTCTTGCGTCACTGCCAGCAGAGTCTGATGAGGATGTAATTAAGAAGCTGTTGAAGATCAAGCAGCTGGAATGAAATCCAGAGCTCTCCTCTGCTCTGCAAACCAGCTCGGCAGAGCTGGCAGAAGTTAAGGGACGTAAAAATGTAAACATTTAACCTGCTAACGTAGCAGATCTAACTCGAGATGCTAATGAGTGGATTTAAAGGGCTGATCTGAGCCCGGTGAAATTAATACAGGGAGTCTCATCAATTCTAATGGCCAGATGGGACATCTCCCTGAGGATGAAGGGGAAGGAATCCCCTAATGAGACTGTATGGCTTAAAACCTGACTCTGGCAATCTTTGGGCTGGGTCCCTGTCGAGTTAGGAATCATTTTAACTCAGTCCGTTTGGGCTGCTCTGACAGGAGAAGTAAAATGTGATGACAGCGAATATAATCAGCGATAAAGTGCAATCACTGAAGTGTCAGGATCCTCTTTAGCTTCCAGCAGCAGCTTGATCAGGGCAGAGAGGAGATGAGACAGAACAGACAAAGAAGGATGGGAGGTCTCTAGCTAGACTGCAGGAAAAAAAAGAAAATTATTTCCGTTTGGATGGTGCTTGGAGCAACCTGGTCTGGTGGAAAGCATCCCTGCCTGTGGCAGGGGGTGGGACTGGATGACTTTGGAGGTCCCTTCCTACCCAAACCATTCTGTGCTGCTCTGACTGGGGATGAGCCGTGCTGGGACAGGCACAGGAGGACTGTGCCGAGCTGTGTTGGCTCCCCCAGGCCATCTGGGCCACTCGAGGGGGAGCTGGATCTGCTCTGAGGAGCTCTCCTAAGCCTTGATTCCCCTCTCCAGGCTGCTGGAGCTCAGCCTGGGCATGCCCTGAGAGGGTGTTGGTGAATAATCAATGCAGGCAGAGGCCGGGTTTGGAGTCACTGGCAGAGCAGATATCACCTTCATGGATAACTCCAGGGCATGGAACCCCAGATGTCCATCCTGCACAGGAGGGATGTGCCAATTGCTTGTCTCAGGCTGATACAACCAGTGCCAGCTCTTCTCTTTGTGCTGCCCCCGTGGTTTCACTGCAGCCAGGTGCTGCCTTTTCAGCTGGCATCGCCTCTGAGGAGCCCTTGGAAACGTGAAACTCAACAAGCTCAAGGAGTCACAATAAATATTGCACAGGAATTGTAGCGCCCATCAGCCTGGGATGGCAAAGCACTGCGGTGTAAAACATCAATTTTCACACACAGATGGAGCTCCCTTTTCCTTATTTGATGTTGAAACAACTAACTAGAATAAAATTTGTGCTGAGGGCAACCCTGTGTGGCACAGGGATGTATTCAGGGATGAGGTGAGATATCTTCCTATGATTTCCTTGTTCTCTGAAGGGTTTTCCAATCCATGCTCCAAACAAGAAGAGGAATCTGCAGGATGACAGGGAGGGAGCACAGACCCNGGGATATTAGCGACATTGTGGTTATAAAACCCATCCAAGTTTTGCTGCAAAGTGTTTCCCCCTTGTATTTAAGAAGAACCCCTAAAAAGAGATTTCTCTGAGAATTTGCCTGGAAAAGCCAACTCTCATTGGTCTGTGAATTTCACTATAAACTTTCAACAACTTAAAGTTAGCAAGAAACATAAACAAGCAGCTGGACAGAAAACGCTGCTCTTGAGGAACTTCCTGAGTCACAGAATCACAGACGGGTTTGGGTTGGGAGGGATCTTAAAGATCATTTAGTTCCAACCCCCATGGGCAGGGACACCTTCCCCCAGCCCTCATGCTGGACCAAATCCTTTCTGACACAGCCAACTGTTTGATTTAGTGATTTTGCCCTGAAAAATGGCTTTGCACAGAGAGCATCCTGAGCTGCTGTGTGGTCCTCAAAAGTGCCCTGGGATCTTTTTCTTTGATTAACAGAAATGATCAGAGTGGGACAGTGGCCCCGGATAGAGCGAGTTCTGTGTTAATGCTGGCTCTTGCGTCACTGCCAGCAGAGTCTGATGAGGATGTAATTAAGAAGCTGTTGAAGATCAAGCAGCTGGAATGAAAGCCAGAGCTCTCCTCTGCTCTGCAAACCAGCTCGGCAGAGCTGGCAGAAGTTAAGGGACGTAAAAATGTAAACATTTAACCTGCTAACGTAGCAGATCTAACTCGAGATGCTAATGAGTGGATTTAAAGGGCTGATCTGAGCCCGGTGAAATTAATACAGGGAGTCTCATCAATTCTAATGGCCAGATGGGACATCTCCCTGAGGATGAAGGGGAAGGAATCCCCTAATGAGACTGTATGGCTTAAAACCTGACTCTGGCAATCTTTGGGCTGGGTCCCTGTCGAGTTAGGAATCATTTTAACTCAGTCCGTTTGGGCTGCTCTGACAGGAGAAGTAAAATGTGATGACAGCGAATATAATCAGCGATAAAGTGCAATCACTGAAGTGTCAGGATCCTCTTTAGCTTCCAGCAGCAGCTTGATCAGGGCAGAGAGGAGATGAGACAGAACAGACAAAGAAGGATGGGAGGTCTCTAGCTAGACTGCAGGAAAAAAAAGAAAATTATTTCCGTTTGGATGGTGCTTGGAGCAACCTGGTCTGGTGGAAAGCATCCCTGCCTGTGGCAGGGGGTGGGACTGGATGACTTTGGAGGTCCCTTCCTACCCAAACCATTCTGTGCTGCTCTGACTGGGGATGAGCCGTGCTGGGACAGGCACAGGAGGACTGTGCCGAGCTGTGTTGGCTCCCCCAGGCCATCTGGGCCACTCGAGGGGGAGCTGGATCTGCTCTGAGGAGCTCTCCTAAGCCTTGATTCCCCTCTCCAGGCTGCTGGAGCTCAGCCTGGGCATGCCCTGAGAGGGTGTTGGTGAATAATCAATGCAGGCAGAGGCCGGGTTTGGAGTCACTGGCAGAGCAGATATCACCTTCATGGATAACTCCAGGGCATGGAACCCCAGATGTCCATCCTGCACAGGAGGGATGTGCCAATTGCTTGTCTCAGGCTGATACAACCAGTGCCAGCTCTTCTCTTTGTGCTGCCCCCGTGGTTTCACTGCAGCCAGGTGCTGCCTTTTCAGCTGGCATCGCCTCTGAGGAGCCCTTGGAAACGTGAAACTCAACAAGCTCAAGGAGTCACAATAAATATTGCACAGGAATTGTAGCGCCCATCAGCCTGGGATGGCAAAGCACTGCGGTGTAAAACATCAATTTTCACACACAGATGGAGCTCCCTTTTCCTTATTTGATGTTGAAACAACTAACTAGAATAAAATTTGTGCTGAGGGCAACCCTGTGTGGCACAGGGATGTATTCAGGGATGAGGTGAGATATCTTCCTATGATTTCCTTGTTCTCTGAAGGGTTTTCCAATCCATGCTCCAAACAAGAAGAGGAATCTGCAGGATGACAGGGAGGGAGCACAGACCCTGCCAGGGAGCCTTCCCGAGCTCCAGGACAGCCTTTGTGGGGAGTGATGGAGAACAAAAAGTGGGATAAGGCAGTGGAGCCTCACTCCCAGCTCT
Organism: Urocynchramus pylzowi; assembly: GCA_013397555.1. Taxonomy (NCBI): domain Eukaryota; kingdom Metazoa; phylum Chordata; class Aves; order Passeriformes; family Fringillidae; genus Urocynchramus; species Urocynchramus pylzowi. The sequence continues at coordinate 209,095 of VZRH01001699.1, forward strand.
TGTAAGAGCAGAGGGAGGGTAACCAAGGACTAAACTTGGAAAAAAAAAAAAAAACCCTTAGGGATTTCTGAAGGTTGTATGGAGCGTGTTGTACATCAGGTGTTTGGGATCTGAAGGCGACTCAGAGAAAATGGATCCTTTTGATGCTTGCAGTGCCTGGAGGCCCAAACTGAGTTTCAAGCCCTGCTGGGAAGAAGCTGCTCAAACCTGTAATAACAGGCTGTGCCTGTCACGATGGCTTTTCAATAGCAGCCCACATGGCAGGCAGGAATGTGATTATCCCAGGCACCAGGGCTCCCAGGGCTCTGCCAGCGAGCTGTGCCATACCTTGTGTGTGGAGGAGCAGCCTGTCTGAGCCCTCAGGGCTGTCCATCTGGACCCTTCCCAGCCAGCAGCTTCGCTCCAGACCTCTCTCACTTTGATGCTGTGGTTGTGGCAGGGATGATGCTCTGCTGGGCTGGGATGAGCGAGGTCCTGGCAGACTGCTCCACCACAGAGGGTTTGGCTGCTCTCACAGGTGGGAGCAGCAGCACTGGGGGGAATCTGTTCTGTTAAAGAAAAAACTTTACACAAAAGAGGAGGGCTCTGGGCCACAGTGTTTTCTCAGGGGCGAAATGCCAGCAGATGTGATTTTGTTGGATGATCTGAGGTGTCTCTAGAGCCACCTTTGCATGTGACAGATGGAAGGTCACAGGTGATGTGCGTAGCTGGTGACAGAATGGCCACCAGAGAGGAAAAGTCTCCCTGGAGCTGCACTGGGGTGAGCTGCAGCTGTAACCCAGCCTTGGCTGAACAGGCCTGGTTCCCCTTGGTGGGACAGGACCTCTACATCTGGCTGGGTTGGGTGTTTGGAAGCAAAATCCTGCCTGGTCCTGGAGGGTTTCTAGGGCCAGTTTAGGCTCTGTAGGTACGTGTTTGTGCACATCACTCCTGATCTCAGGAGCCATTTACCCCAGATCATTCCCAGCAGCTCTGGGGAGAGATGCAGGTGTCTGGCCTGTGTCCATCCCTCTTTCACACCACTCCTGCTGCTCGGGCAGCTTTTTACGGATGGCCTCGTGCTACAGTGCCTCTCACTCCTAGCTGAAGACAGCATCTCTTTTTTTGTCTGCTGGAGTCTAGACAAGCTGTTGATTCCCTGGTGTCACAGAGCATGACCCCACTCCTACACCAGTCCCATCATTTCCCCCTAGTTCATTGCTCAGGCATATGCTCATCTATTTTGAATCATTTGTATGTGTGAGGCTGAGTGGCTCCTAATCTCGTCTCCCTCCTGGGGCGTCAGTCACACTGGCATGTGCCTTTTCCCTGTCTGCCTCCCTCTCTTTATGGACTCTGGGTATTTTTAACTCTACCCTCTAATTAGAGGCAGTATTCTCGGGATATTTTGTGCTCAAGGGCTCTCACGCCTGTGGTCAGCAGGGCAGGCAGTGAGCACTGGGGACTGGCCATGCTTGGGAGCTGGATAGCAGGGTGCAGCAGCAGAGCCCGGGCCGTGGGGAATGCCTGCATTCCTCAGGGCTGCAGCCTGCTGGGGTGACAGCTACACACAGGAGCCAGCTAACCCCCAGGGACAGGGCCACAGCTGCCTGCTCGTCCTGCAGCACAGCACAGTGCCTGCTCAGAGCTCCCTGCAGCTGCCTCCAAGCTGCACGCTCATTTCTCCTGACCTGGAGCAGCCACATCCCTGGGGACATCCCCGAGCTGAGCTCCCTTACCCTGTGCTGGTCCAGGCATGGAGAAGGCAGTGATATGAATTAGAGCTGGCCTTGAAGCAGGTGTCCCCAACCAGGACCTTGTCTCCTTGTCCCTCCAGCACTGAGCAGCTCTGCCTGCCTGGCTCCAGCACCCTCCAGAGCTCCAGCCTGCTGGAAGCTGCACTTCCCCAGTGCAGAGGCACGAGGCAGCCGTGGTGAGTGGCTGGTGTGAGCAGGGCTTTCCTCTCCCTGCCCAACAAACAGCATCTGGCTGGCCCAGGGCAGCCCCCGGGCAGCCTGTGCTGTGCTGCACATCTCCTGTTCACAGCCAAGTGCTCACTGCCCTGCCACAGCCCCCAGCACAGCCAGGCCAGCTGGTCATCACACGTCACACTGCCTGTGCCCTTGCCAAGGCCAGCTGGGGGTGCCACCAGCTCAGGAGTGGCAGGGTGGGTGCTGGGGATGGTGACCCAGCTCAGGTCTCAGCTCTGGGAACAGCAAGCCCTGCTTTCCAAGCTGGGGCTGCCTGGAGAAGGTGGATACAACTCCCTTTCCTCTGCTGGGTGTGGGACTGTCAGTGGGAAGGGGAGGCTTCCTCTCTCTCCTGACCCCATGCAGACTCTGGTGCACACACTAATAACTGTTAGAGATAAGGCTCTGTTGAATTTATCTCTGCTCTTGAAAGACAATGAGGAACACAGAGGGAAAAACATTTGCTTCAGGAGAGTGAGGATGTTCTGCAAAGCTCAGGGCTCCCACAGTCCTGATCTCAGGCTGCTCCTGCCCTGGGGCAGAAGGAGCTGCTCTGCTTCCTCAGCATCATGGCAGGAGGGCAGTCGGGTCTTCAAATCCAGCCTGTGCAGGTGAGAGCAGCCTCCTTTGGCAGTGCCCCTCACTGCCTCCCATGTCCCTGTGATCCCCCGTGCTCCCTCCCCTCCTGAGACACTGTTTACCCTGGCTCCCAGGCTCCTGCTGCTGTGCTGGAGCAGCCTCGTCTGCGAGCTGGATTTTCCAAGCCCTCCAAGGCTGTTTTGACATGCCTGACTAACAGTCCAGTGTCAGCCAAGGGTCTCCCACCACCCAAGCAGCACCTTGCTGGCCAAATGACACACGGCCCAGAGCAGGCAGCTGGCCATGCAAACACCCCCCACGCATGCACACACCTCTTGCACTGCTTTATTGTTTAATAAGTGCCTTGGGTTTCACCATCCCAGCTCTTCTCCATGTGAATCCCTGGCTAAAGCTTGTTTTCATGGCTCTTGATGGAAACCAGTCGGGTTCTGCATTGGCAATGTGCTTAAGTGCAGCACTTGCTTGGAAAGGAGACAAAGATTTAATTCTTGTTGGTGTCTTGAGTCCCTGTTGGTGCTTATTTCCCTGTCCCATCTACCTGATGGCTTTTCCAGGTGGTGGCATCCCTCACCTTTAGGTCTGAAGCTGTCACAGAGGAGAGCTTGTCTCATGAAGAGAGCTGCTCAGGCTCCCCTGCAGGAACAGGGATTTCTTGGTCTGGGGCCTGGCTGCTTTAGGACTTTGTGTTTCTGGAGGGCTGTGAGGCAGGGGGAACTGCTTTGTGAGACTGAGTGCCATCCTTGGTCCCTCCCTGGGCAGCCTGGTGGAAGCAGTGCCCTGCTGCCTTGCAGTGGAGTGCAGTGCTGGGTTTGGAGGAGGAGCAGGGCCTTAATCTCTGCCAGTCGAGTGGTGCTTGCAAAGACGATTAGACATATGCCAGCTAATTCATAGTAAACAGGATGGAGGGAGAATTTGCCACTTATAAATGGCAGATGAGCAAGCCCATCATTGCTGTCACTCCCGGGTAATACAGGCTGACATAAGCCCAGTTTAGCTGCAAGTTTATCATTGCTAATCCTGCTGGCCCATGCCTCTCTGTTCCATCCTCCTGGCATCTTTCTTCCCCTTTCTGTGTTTTGTCTCTTTCTCCCTTGCTCCTGGTATTCCATCTTGGGGGCAGACAAATTCCTCAGCGTCCCCCACCCTCTTTCCAAGACATTTGTCTGCCAAGGAATGTTTTCCTTTCTCCTGAAAGTGTCCCTGTGCAGACTGAAGAGATCTGTGGGGAGATCTTGTCACCCCAAGGTTTTGGATGGAGTTCCCAACCCCACTGCAGCTCTCATCACCTTCATTTGTCTCTCTGCCCCCCTTGGTGCTATTTCTTCAGGTGATGCAGCCTTGCCCAGCTCCCTTCCAGGTGTGCCTGTCTCTGATGCCATCGATGCTCCTGCATCTCCCACATGAGGGGCTGGGGCTCAGGCAATGGGCTCAGACCCCCCCATGGGTTCTGCTCAGGGCTGGATCCCACCCAGCCTGGAGTTTATGGGATACTTTTCCCCAAACAGACACTCCCGTGGGCTCTGTGTGAGCAGCACCACAGGCAATTTTATCTTGGAACCACCCTGCAGTTTGGAGAGCCACAGGGCCAAGCCAAACACCATCCTCTGCTGCTGGGGGAGGCTGGAGCCCTCGAGGAGGTGGAGGGGAAGGGGAAGGGGAATGTCCATGTGGGAGAGCAGTGGCCACAAAGCCTGGCTGTGGGAATACAAATCTGGATGGCACCAGCCAGATCTGGAACCAGTGCTCAGTCTTACCTCTGCCCCTCTGAAGGACTCTGGGCTCACTCCAGAGTGTGGCAAGTCCAGCTGGGATGCAAATCCTGCTCCTTCTCTACCTGTGTGGGTGCCACAGGACGGCAGTGGGAGCCACACCAGTGACATTTTTCTGGGGGTCCTGTTGGGTTTCCTTCCCAATGATGACACAAGTGTCCAGGCTGTCCTTGCTTGACTGAGCCACCCACACAGAATATGTGGGGTTTTTGGTGGCACTCTCAGCGATGTCTCACAAACGTTGTCCTGCTGCTCTCCTGCATTCAGTTAAACTCCCTCCCCCTTCGTGAGTTGCGTGTCCTGCCTGGCCTTCATCCCTCGGATTGGATCAGCTGGAGAAAGGAGGTCAGGGACAGGAATCCCATGATCCCAACCCTCCCCCTGGGGCAGGGTGATGGGAGATGCCCTCAGGTGGTTTGGGGCAAGCGAAGGGGTCCGAGGCCCCTCGTGCTGAGCGAGGGCAGAGCATCCATCCTTCCCAGGGGAAAACCCTCCCTGGGCGGGCTGAGGGTGCAAAGCCGTGGAGCACCTCTGGGATGAATTTCTCCAGCCCAGGAGTTCCCCCTTGTGGCAGGAGGCTCGGGCTGGTGCGGATCTGCCGGGGAAGGCTCTGATGTGCTGCTGTCTGCCAGAGATGATGGCTGGGGGTGTGCGCTCACCACCCGCCAGGCTGCGGGGAACCGGCGCTGGGTTTGCCCTTCCTGTGGCCACAGGGGTGCCTGGATGGGCTCGGCAGAGCTCCAAGCTCTGCATCTCCCCCAGTTTGCCCCTCACCTCGCAGGGGGTGTCGCTCCAGGGTACCCAGCACCGGCTGCCTCTGCTCCCCGTCCATGTGGGCAGGCTCGGTGGGAGCAGCCGTCGATCGCTGTGCGGGCGCAGGGCTGTGAGTGATGGAGAGCCCGTTCGCGGTGGGTGAGCCTGAATGCACAGCTGAGTGTGTCACACAGCCAGGAGCCGAGTCCTGGCCCCTCTCCGAGCTGGCCAGAGCCAGGGCTTCCCTCTCACACGGGGAACGGGGAGCGAGATGCTTTGCAGCTGCCTGCTGACGTTTGCGGCTGCTGCCGCAGCAGCCGGGCGTGAAGGGGAGCCCTCCGCAGGCTCCCCTGCTCCGGATCAGCCTCTGTGAGCCCCGTGCCGGCCCGGGGAGCCGAGGGCAGCTGGCTCCCGTGATGAATCAGCGCCTCTCTGGATGCTGAGCCGGGCTCCTCACGGCGCGGAGGCGACAGCGCCCGGGCGGCATCGATGTTTGCTAATGCCTGGATTGGGGATGCTCTTTAGTCACGGCTCCCACGGAGCCCAGGAGCAGCCGCAGGGGGGAAGCGGCTCCTCTCTCTCGGGGGACATCTCAGGCACCCAGGCACCCGCAGCGTCTGTCGCGCTGATGGCCGGGTCCCTCGGGAGCGCTCCGCGGTGTCGCCGCCGCCGCTGGCACACGGCTCGCTGCCTCCGCTCCCTGCCCCGCGGCTGGGGAAACTGAGGCACGGCGGGCGGCGAGGGGTGACGGCAGGACACGGCCTGGCCGTGCTGATCTGACGGGCAGCGGGCTCGTGCCTGCATCTGGCACACGCAGGGGGATTTATTCCTGCGAGAGGGCTGCAGATTTAACCGGCGACAACGCGAGCAAAGCCATTAGAGGATGAGGGGGGACGGTCCTTAAAATGCTGGGCAGCGTGGGGAGTGCTCCGGGTGCACCGTGGGGACGTTTTGGCACAGCGAGGAAGCAGTTGAAGGGCTGGGTGCTGTTATTAAACTCTGTGACGGGCGTTTTCCCACTCCGCCATCTGCAGTGCCATGAAACTTGCATGAGATTTGAGATGAAGAGTCTATTTCTTTGAATGAAGTTTTAATAAGATCAAATTGGAAAAAGAAAATAGTGCCTCTTCCCTCTCCCGTCCTGCCCCCCTTCCCTGCCTGCTGTTGGGTTTAGTCTGATGGAGGCAAAACCCCTGAGAACAGGCGGGGGCCTGGGCTGGGAGCTGGGTGTTCAGGGGGTCTCGCAGGGGAGGGGGGTGAATTTGAGGGCTGTAAAAGCTGTGGGGGTGCAATGGAGGGGCTGTCCTGGGGCTCGGG
>VZRH01001699.1:216356-227097 GCA_013397555.1 Urocynchramus pylzowi
AGCTTCATCCCCCGCTGAGCATCATCATCATCATCATCGTCAGCAGCAGCACCATCCTCCCCGCAGCCCCGGGGCTGGGAGGCGCTGCCGGGCTCCCCCGGGATGCTCGTCCCGGAGCTGCGGCTGAGCCTCGGCGCCGCCAGCACCGGGGGGGTGCGAGCCCCACCCCGCCCCAGCCCCCGAGTGCCCCATGGCATTTCCATGGCTCCCCATGGCATTTCCCACGGGGTTCCGAGAGATGCACTTCAGCCAAGACGGAAGGCGAGGGGAGCTGCGTGGCCCGGTTTGTTCTCCGAGAAGCACGAAGCCCAGCTGGCAGCTCCTCGTTGCCTGGGGAAAGGCTCACTGCACTCGGCTGTGCCCCGGGTGCTGCTTCCCCGGGGAGCTGGAACCCAGGAGCTTGCCCTCTGCTCCTTCTGTGATCAGCAATTCCCAGGACTGGCAGGTGGGACAGGCTCCAGGAAGAGGGTGGGCAATGCCTGACAGCAAGGGGAAACTGAGGCACAGAGCAGCACCCGTGCTGGGGACAGAGAGAAGGGCAGGGTGCAGCCCAGCATGGCTCACCTGGAGTGCCAGCCCAGGAGCTGTGCCCAGGTGTGCTGTCAGCCCTGAGCTGGGCTCAGCCCCATGCCAGCCAGGCAGGACAGGAGGCTCTGGTGTTTTGCAGTAGCCCCCAGGCACAAAGGCCCCTTCCCCTGCAGATCCTCGTGGCCACATGTGCCAGGAGCCAGGTGTCCCTCTGGAACACAGGTTGTGACACGCCACTGCCCTGCTGCAGCCACACCAGCAGTCAAGAAACCATCTCCCTGCTCTTCCTGCCTCTGCCAGCTTCTGTTCCACTGCCAGAGGGCTGGCACTGCCCCAGCTGGCAGAGGAGCACACAGGTACCTCCAGCTTCACCTCTTCCAGCAGCAGGGAAGGCTGAGGGAGAGGTGAGAAGGTACCTGGAGCTCAGGGAGTGTGTTAACATGAGTGACATTCCTGGAAAAGCAGGCACAGATTTAATTCGCTCGGCAGCGTGGGCTGGATCCTGCTGCTGGATCCTCCACCACGGATCCTGAGTGCCTGAAGTGTCCGTGGAGGTGGTGCTGCATCCAGTGCCAGCTATTTTGGGCAGGTGTCAGTGCCCTGCTCCTCATCCTCCCCCACTCCACGTGCCCTGGCTGCTCCGTGGCATCATCCCTAAGCAGTGGGATGGGAACTGGAGCAGTCCCAAGGAGCAGGCTGAGGGTGCTGAGCAGTGGGGCTGGGAGGGACTGGGAGGTGCCCCAGGGCTGGCTGAAGGACAGAGCAGGGTGAATGACGAGCCGTGGCTGGCCCTGCCTGTCCCTGCCCACCGGGGTGGCCCCGCTGGGTTCCCCCTCTCCATATGGCTGTGGATGTCTGGAGAGGCGTTTGACACCCTTGGATGGGTAATAAATAGAACCAGGCCCGCTGCCTTTTGTTTTGATTGATTCCATTTGTTCTGCATAAACAGCTCCTTCCCCTCGCCAGGGCTCAGCTCCCGGGGAAGGAGGATGCTGAGAGATGGAGCGCGCACGTACCGCTCTGCTGGCAAGGCCCTTGAAGCTGAGCTCTCACAGCGGGGACACTGAGGCACCCAGCAGTGCCAGGTTTTGGTTAAGAAGGGAAACTGAGGCTGGGAAAGGTGATGTGCTGTGCCCTGGGGATGCACAGCGAGGCAGGGGCGCCTCTCAGGTCTAGAAGTTCCTTCTCTGGTGCTGGGTGGGGATGAAGCCACCCAGACTGGCAAGCAAAGAGTGATCCAGTGACGTCGGGCAGCCCGTGGTGCCACTGGCACAAAGGGAAAATGACTTTATAAATGAGCTTGGGATGAAAATGAGCACAGGAGCCAGGACTCCTGGCTTCCCTCGCCGGCTTGCTTGGAAACGGCAGCCTCGGGCGAGTCTGGTGCCTCCCTGCCTCAGTTTCCCCAAGCAGGAGAGGCTCTTTATCCGTCAGAAGCTGGGGAACAGGCAGGTTTGGGAGCAGGTGGGATGAAAGGTTGGAAGCTCAAAGCCAGGGGGCTGCTTCATGTGGGGCGGCACAGCAGTGAGAACCCGAGCGGTGGGCGATGGGTGGGGGGCTGGTGGGACCCCAAATCCATCATCCTGGTGGTTCCCCATGTGTAGCCCCACTTCCCTCTCACCTCCTTGCCTGGAGACCCCCATTCCCGGCAGAAGGAGGGATGGGGTTAAAATGATCGCCCCACCCCGGTGCTGCCGTGCCCCCCGGGTGAGTCAGAGGGCCGGGGGTGCGTGTTCCTGCCCCGCAGCTGAGGTGCCACGTCAGGGGGAGCGGGTGTAGGCCCGAAGGACACAGCTGCCTCCTCTCCGCGTCCTCTCACTGCTCCTCTCCTCCTTCTGATCTGCCTCATTATCTCCTGAGTCATCATCGCTCCCACCTCCGCTGCAGCCACCGCCGCCCGCAGCCGGCACCGCGCGGGGCTGGAGCTGCCGGCGAGGAGAGGGAAGCTGCGGGCTCCCGAGTGTCACCCCTCGGTCGCCAAACGCGTCCCGGTGATTGGGGACGGGGAGCATCTCCCCTGCGCGTCCTGCTGGGCGCTCAGACGGACACGGGAGCGTGGCTGCTCCTGCCCGGCACGGAGGGATCCCTGGGCATGGTGCTCGTCTTGCAGTGATGCTTTCGGGCTGCCACTCAGGCTCCGGTGTGCCAGGCAAGGCTGCAAGCTGCTTCCCAAGCCCGCACGTACCAGGAGCCAGGAATAGAGCTGGTCTGCTCGCTGCTGCCCAAACAGGTCCCGATCCAGCTGCTGGCGTCGCTGAACGCACGCTGGCATGTTGCAGATCCTGGGTCTGGCATGAGCAGGCTGTGGAGGATCCAGGACACGGCTGTGCTCCCCAGAGAGCCCGAGGCATGCTCGGAGATTTTGCCTCCGAAGGTGCTGGGATAAAGCAAGGCCAGGGCTGGCTCCATTTTGCTGCTGGGATGAGAGGCACAGCTCCGAGCTGAGCGGAAATCCGAGGAAGTGCCTCTCTCTCCCCGTGGCACTTGGCAGCCTCTTCGCAGCATTAATTCCTCTTGCTGCTACCAATTTGTGGCTTATTAATTCTCATTGGAGCTCTCCAGTTTTCTCTCCCAGCCGCCTTTCGCTCCGCTCCTCGTGCTGCCTCTCCCCGGCAGCCCCAAGTGCCCACAGTGGAAGTGCTCGGGGGGGATGGCAGCCCCCATGTCTCCTCTCGGCTGCGTGGGTGCAGCAGTTTGGGTCTCTTGTCAGAAGGTGTCTTCTCCCAGATCTGGGAATGTCTCCGACGTGACCGACGGCGGGCTGAGCTGTGGTGGCTCGCAGCCAGGCTCTGTCTCGCAGACTGTTCTGGAAGTGCCCTGGGTTAACCTGTCCATCACCCACAGATTTCTGCAGATCTGAGCCTGGGCTCTTCCTCCCATCCCTCTCTGCTTTGTGCTTTGCCTCCATGGCTAATAACTAGGTCAGGAGTCCTGGAGGCCGGGGAGCAGCAGCCGGGTGGGTGGGTGGTCATCTCCCATCTGCTCCCACTCTCTTTCTTCCTTTTCCTCCTGCCTTCTTGGCAGGGAGACCCTCCAGCCCCCTCCTCCTTCTCGGGGCTGCAGGAGGGCGAGAGCTGCCATGTCCATGGGCTGATGAAGACCTTTTTTCTGAACAGGAAGGTATTTTCAGGCAATAACTGGATTATGGCCCCACAGCCGGGCTGTCAGCTGCAGCCAGTTGAGCCCTTGGCTGTGGAGAGCCTGTCCTGGTGGGAGCATCCCTTGGGTACAGACATCCCTGGAGAGGGCTCCCCAGGGATGGGGATCTGGTGAGGCACCTCAGGGGTGGTGGTGGCCGTGGGAAGTGCTGGAGCTGCGTGGGAGTCTCTGAGTCGGTGCAGAAGGTAACAAGCAGCTGAGTGACAGCTACGAGAGCCCCCCGGGGCCAGCCACACGCCGCCGGAGGGTCGGGAAATCAAAGCCTTGGGAAAGCTGGTGTCTGCAGGCTCCAGGAGAAAGGCTGCTCTGAGAGGAAGGGCTCGGCCGGCGATGATGCAAAGGCCACCTGCTCGCAATGCCCTGTGCCACCGAGGACCTGGGCGACATTGAAACAGCTCTGTCCCTTGAAGCACTCGGCTCCCACTGCCTCAGTTTCCCTCCGAGGGGGCAGAGCTGCGGCCCCCTGGGGTTGTGGGGGTCCCGCGGCAGCATCCGGTCGTGCTGGCCACCCCTGGGACGGCGCCGGCATCCCGCCGGGAGCGCGGGCGCCTCCGAACAGGCGGCCCTTGTGCGGCGGGGCCGGCGGGCGGCTCTGACCCCCCGAGGGGAGCGGGGAACAAGGGCGGCTGTGTGCGCCCATGGCACTGCCTGGCCCACTGCCCTGACACGCATTCCCGACACGGGCAGCGCTTTCCGGGCTGGGATGCGCAGGGAGGGGTGCTGGCTTCTATAAGGGGCTTGTTGTGGGGTTGATTTTTCTTTCTTTCTTTTTTTTTTTTTTTTTTTCCTTTTTTCCTTTTTTTTTTTTTTATCACCTTTTGGTGTTTTTNTTGGAGGCATTGCTGCTGTTTCAGTGTGAGAAGCCAGCCTGCATTCCATTTCAGTCTGTATTCTGTGTGTCATCAGGCCTGGCTGGTGTGCAAAGGTGCAAAGGTATGGTTTGCAGGTTTTGTACCCTTCATATTTTATATCAGCCTGCAGAAAAGTCAAGGCCTTGGCCAGGCTATTCCATCCTATAACTGAAGAAGCAGCTCCACTGAAACTTATGATGTTGTCATACTCACTGGAATTCAGAACTTAGATTCATGGGGGTTGATTTTTTTTTTTTTTTTTTTTTTTTTTTTTTTCTCCTTTTTCCCTTTTTGTTTTATTAGCAGCCTTTGGGTGTCTTTTTGAGCAATTAATCTGGGTCATGACATTCGCTGAGCAGATCGGAGAGCCCGGGGCTCATTAGCACCCGGCCGAACGTTGCTGGAGAGATGCTCTCGGCAGCTCCGCGGCTCCGCCTGCTTGTTATTCTGGGCGAGTCGGGGGCTGCGGCAGCTCAGAGTCCCCTCAGCAGAGACCCCACCGCGCTGCTGTGGGCAGGGGGGGCACTGCGGGGTGGCCGGGGCCCCCTCCTGCCGTGGTGGCATGGCTGGAGCAGCCGGTGATGCTGTGCTGGCGCTGGGGTCCCCGGTAATCAGCAGGCAGCACCGTGCTGCAGGGCTCAAGGACTTTTGAGGGTCTCAGCCTCCTTGCTTCGGCTTTGGATTGACTTCATTCCCTGTCCATCAGCCGCTGGAGTCCTCAGGAGTGACCTGCAGCTGCTGCTGTGCAGGCACCAGGAGCGGGGTTTGGTCCTGCCGGCCCTTTGGAGGAGCTGGTGCTGCTCCACTCCCCTCTCCTGCCTGGGGAAACTGAGGCTGGAGAACTCACATGGTCCAAATCCAGCTGCCCGCCCTGCCTGTCCCTGCCAGCAAGGGAGGAACCATCTCTCCTTGGTCAAACCCAGCCCTGCTGTCATAGGGAACAGGTCTGTGATTGCCCAGCTGGGAGTCACCTCCATCTCATGGATGCTTCCTCCATGGCTCTGGCCAGAATTTGCCTTGGGTTTCCACAATGCCCCATGGCCGTGAGCTGCACCCAAGCTGCAAACCCTGGCCTTAGACCTCCCCAGGGTTTAGAGCCCAAGCCTCAAGCCTTCACCCCATCCTGCTGCCCACCTCCTGCACGGCCCAGCCCCATCCATAGGCCTGGGGAGCAGGAATGGCGAGGAAGCTCCCTGTGCCTGGCTGGCTGCGGCGCAGCATATGTGCTGGGATCTGCTCCCTGCCTGCTGTTTATCCGCTTCCTTCGAGTTAACTTATGTTTCCATCGCTGCCCATCTGTCTCCTTCTCTTCCTCTCTTCTTTCCACTCCTTCCGTGCTGGCAGGCGCCGGCAGAGCGCGGGGTCCCCATCCCCAGCAGCTCCGGGCGACCCAGGGGAGTGACAGGCATTCTGTTTCCCTCCACTGCTCCTGCATCCCCACGGGACAGTTTCTGAGGGGATCCCGGTTTGGATGCACCCAAGGCTGAGCTCTGGCAGTTCCCTCATCCACCACTAAATCCGGCAGGAATTCTGTCGGGAGGATCCCTTTCATGCATTAAACCCGAAGCCGCTGGGCTGTCTCGGTGCCGGCAGCTCCCTTCCAGCCTTCCATTCCCTCCCTTCCTCCCTTTTCCTCGGCTCTCTTCACTCCCCAGGCTCAGCGACGTCGCTCCCATCCATCCTGTGCAGAATTTGCTCTTCAGATGTCTGTGCCTTCCCAGCTCGCGGGAGGGAAGCCCGGCCCCGCTCCCACCCGGAGCCCGGCTATTAGGGATACCCAGGCTTCTTCGGGAAACACAAAGGCATCGAGAGCCGGAGCCAACATGCACCTGCTTTTCTTGCTGCTTCAGAAAGCCCTTGTGGCTGCTGCCTCCCACTTCTCCAGCTTTTATTTATAGTCTGTCTTGCTCGCGCTGGGGATTTTTTCTTTCTTTCTTTTCTTTCTTTCCCTCTCCCCGGCGCAGCTGAGCTGCTGAACTCGTAGCGCTGTGGAGAGGTTTCTCCCTCAGCTCGGCTGCACAGCCATGGAAAAGGGACTGGGAGAGAAATTGGAACCCCGCAGGAGCATCCCAGAGCTTCATCACCGTGCTCTTCATCAGCGCTGGTCACCCCTGTGGGTGGCCGGGGGCTTGTGCACGAGGTCGCTGCTGGTGGCCGTGACCCACATTTGGGGCTTTGCTGGGTGCTGTGGGCATGAGTGGCATCATCCTCACTGTGGCACCAGACTCTCAGGGCTCCTGCAAAGGACAGATCAGGCCCTGAGGAGGGACATCCCTCCAGCTGTCTGTGCTGCTTGTCACATCAGTTTGGTGACACCAGTCTCTTGCCTGCTGGGAACTGGGCTGAGACCCAGCAAACTCGTGCTGCCCATGGCCCTTCAGGGAGATGCTGGGCAGAGATGGGGCTGGTGCTTTTCTCTTGGCCAGCACTGTCCCCTCCCCAGGGCACGGCAGGATGTCCCTGTGCCCAGGGATGTGCAGAGGAGCCCTCAGCCAGGGGACACCAGTGTCATCTGCCCTGTCTGGCAGCAGCGTCAGTGCCGTAAGAAACTTGGGGACTGGCGGGGACCAGTGCACAGCCAGTGCTGTTCCATGTGGGACACTGCCAGCCTGCCTTGTCCCACGGGGAAGCCACCAAGGGCTGCAGGGAGTCACTGAAAGCCAGGCTCCACTCCTTGGAGCAAAAACACAACACTCGCCATGGCCACCCTCTCCACTCTTCCCAGAGAGGAGCTGGCCAGGGGACACGGCAGGGAGAAGGGGGGGTAGAGGGGGCTGAGGACCGAAATAACAGCCAAAAATTACAAAATAAAATCCAATCACAAGGCGAGAGGCTCGCCATCTGCCGTGTGGGTGCCGGAGCAGGAGCCACCCGCCAGCCCCGCGCCGCTGCCGCAGCCCGGGTGCCTCTGGTGCCAAGTGCCTCAGCACCAAGAGGGAAGGGTGCTCTGGGGACCCTCGGGGCTTGACCCCTGCACCCCAAAATGTGCCCCACGGGGAAAAGCCAGGGGTGAAACCCCTCACTCCAGGGGCAGCTGCTGGCAGGATCTTTGTGCAACCCATGGCTGCTGGGGTCAAGCCCTTCACACCTTGGTGTTTCCTAGGGAAGGAGCAAAATCCAGGTGGAAGCGGAGACTCCTTTGTTCCAGGGGAGCCACGTTTCCATGGCAGCCAGTGGGAATGTGCTTCTCCACAGACCTGATGCCTCGTGGGGTCCAGCAGCACGGCAAGGGGAGCCCGAGGTGCCCCTCCACCACAGCCATGGCAAACCAGGGCACCCAACCTGCAGTGCCTGGGCCAGGTGTCCCCCGACGGGCACAGATGCCACGGCATCATGGGCAGAATGGCATCGTGTGACGCCTAAGCAGCGAGTGCCACCCCCGAGGTGTCACCCCCGGGACGCCACCGCAGCCGTGGCTGTGCCAGGATCACCGTTCCTGGCTGACACCATGTTCCCAGTAAATGCCTGTTCGTGTTCCTGGCCAACACCGTGCTCCCGGCTAACGCCTCATTCCAAGCCAACACCGTGTTCCCGGCTAACGCCGCGTTCCCGGCTAACGCCGTGCTCGTGCTCCCGGCTAACGCCTCATTCCAAGCTAACACCGTGCTCCCACCTAACACCCTGTTCCCGGCTAACACCGTGTTCCCGGCTAATGTGGTGCCGGCGAGGGAGACAAAAGCGGCATTACTCACTGCCGGGGAGGAGCGGCTCAGAGCATTACTCAGCCCCGCCAGCAACTGGGTCTGTTCTTTGTGCATCAACCTGGGGGACCGGGGAGGAGGAGGAGGGCAGGGGATGGGGGACTCGTTTTTCCTACGGAGCAATGACCGCCCACTCCTCTGCAGCCCCCTCCTTCCCCCGGTGTCACTGGAGGGACGTCAGAGGGGGGGATGCTCCGGCGGGGGCTGTGCCGATGCTGGTGCCTCCGGTTCTCCGTGTGCCGCTTCCTCAGGGCTAATTGGAGATGATTGATCCAAGGAGAAGGTGGAGGAGGCTCATGTGCCTGTGGGTCGTGACCTCCTGTGCTCCTCCCCTCCAGGTATCTCCAGGTGGCTGGCAAAGAATGTCCCCGAGCCCCCCAGATGTGGAGCACAGCTGGGGCTGGGGGTTTCACTGGGAATCTGGTGGATCTGGGCACAGCTCCTTGAAGGCACTGGCATCGTGCTAGTGTGGAATTCTGTGGTGTGGAATTTTCTGCTGGGCCAGGTGCACACATTGCCTCACTGCTGGGCAGGGTAGCGAACACATTGCCCCCCTCCTGGGGGGGTTTACTCCTGGCTTAGGGGATTTTTTAGGGAGCTCTTGGTGAGGTTGATGGTGGGATGGATGGATGGATGGATGGATGGATGGATGGATGGATGGATGGATGGATGGATGGATGGATGGAGGCACTAATGGAAGAGCACTGGAGAGGGGAGGCAGGGGTGAGGCATGAGCCGCTGGCAGATCTGTAGCCATGGATGCAGCTTCTTAATGGAGGTAAATAATCAATGTGGGCTGAAGGGGGGAAGAGGATTTTAAGTGGGGGAGGGCATGGCTGCTCTCTGTTGGGAGCATAGGCATTCCCATGGGTGAGGGGAATGAGGGAGGACAGCGTTCCCAAAGGCATGGCCATGAGCAGGAGCAGAATGTGGGGTGGGGAATGGTGCAGGGGCAACAACTGCCCTGATGGGAAACACCTGGAGCCTCCCCAGCTCGGGGAGAACCCCAGCTGCAGAGCATGAAGCTTTAAATAGGGGAGGGGAATCCCTTCCAGAATTCCAGCTTTTCTGTCCTGTTTCCTGCCAGTTTTGGTGATCCTGTGGCTCTCCTGGCCAGGTACTGTCAACGTGGCTGGGCTGTGTGGTGGGGGGTTCTGGTTGCAAGAGGATGTCCCCTCCCCTTGGCAGTTTGGTTGGGAAACCAACCTTGGTGTGTGCATCAGGATAGGGCTGGCAGAGCCCTACCCCCAGCAGGACCTGGATTTCTGGTGAGGATTCTGCTTTGAGCTCCAGAGAATGCAGCTTGGAGGGCTCTGGGCATGGAGTGGCTGCTCCTGTCTGTTAGGGGAGCCCAGCTTCTCCCCAGCTTTGTTATGGGCAGGAAAACATGCTGGTGTTGCTCAGTACACAGGGAAATTGTTTCTTGCTCAGTTCCCAGACACAAAAGGTAATTTTGGTCTGGACCAGACCTGTTCTGGTTCTTTCAGAGTTGCAGCTCCTATGTCTGTCTGCAGGGTCCGTGCAGAGCCCTGGCAGCTGTGTGTGTCTCCACGTGGCTTTGCAGGCACTAATGAACATCCCCCGTGCTGTGCTCCTCGCTCCCAGGGAGGAAAACCTCGTTATCCAGGGAGATGGATGCGGTGGCGTGTTCCCAGATACCCCGTGGCAGAGCCAGCCTCTAGGTCTGGATGCCTGGGTTACAGAGGTGCCTGGGGAGATGCTTTTGTTCCAAAATCAGTGGTGAACTTAGGGGATTCGAGTCCCACCACCCTGCTGCAGGATCCCTGGGGGTCTCCTTATTCTCTGCATCCCTCATGTTGCTCCTGTAAATGCAGCCTCAAGCCTCTACAAAGCAATTAAAACCGCAGTTACCCATAAAAATTAATTGCGCCGTGTTCTCTCTGGCCAATGAGCTTGTCCCCACCTGACCCTGGGACCCCATCCCTACTGGAGCCCCTCCAAGAGGGGGACTGGGTACCTCTGGCTGTGGTTGCCCCAGCAACTGTCAGTCTCACACAGCATCCATCACACCCAACATTTCGCAGCCGTTATCGCGCCTCGGGTGCAGCGCTGCCGCGGGACGAGCGTCACCCGCCTCACCTCGCTCTTTATCTCACATAAATATCATAAATACAATACATTTATGGTCATAAATATCTTCCAGCTCCTGTGTGTCCCCCTGCTCCAATCCCCTCCTGGTGCTGCTCACGGGAAGAGCTCCCCGAGCAGAGACCTGTGTCCGTAGGAGACTCGGCAGAAAACCAATTAGGAGTTTCCGAAGCGCGGTGTCGTTAATTGCCTCGATCCTTGCAAATTAATGAAGCGCCGAGGCCATTGTTTGACTCTGCCTGTGCGTGCGTGGCCTCAGGTGCAGCCTAGGAATGTTGGGGGGCAGTCTGAGGGGTGGGAAGAGTTGTGGGTGATGGGTAGAGGGGAACTGTGGCTTGTGGAGCCAGGAGAACGGCTCGTGGGTGCTCAGCTGCTCTTCCTGCTCCTTGCCCA
>VZRH01001700.1:0-119216 GCA_013397555.1 Urocynchramus pylzowi
GTTTTTGTTTTTGTTTTTTAGGGTTTTTTAGCTAATACGGTTAGCACCAAATTATTTCCTCTGCAGAACTGCAAGGCAAAAAGAGTTTATTGCATTACTTTGGAAATCTTATCTTGGGTGGCTTCCCAGGAACAGTAGAAAGAAAAGGAAAGCCTTGCATGTGAAGAATACTGCAACATTCAGGCTACATTGCACATACATAGAAACATGATTTTGTTTTGGAGCAGCTTTTCAATTGCCCCGAAATTATCCTCAGGACTAACATTGTCAGTTTCTAATATACATCTATTTATTTATGGTTTTGACTATATTAATATTTAGGAATGACATATTTTAGCTACTTAAGTGCTTCTACCCCGGTTAGATATGCTTTAAGTATTGTTACAATTCTAAGGATTATCACTAGTAAAACACATTTAAAGCCATAGCTGTACCAACATAAGAAACAGTATTTTACTTAATTGAGATTTATAGATGGTAGTGATACCATCTATATCTTCCAATACTTCTTTCCACCTTAAGTTCCTATCTTAGTTGAAAATTTGCACAATTTGAGAAGAGTTCAAGTCTTACAGAAGAATGTTAAGCATTGAGACCTAACATGAGACCTCTGGTAATATATATGGCAAAATACAATCCTCTGAGATTTATGTTGCTGCTGGACTCAACTTTAGCTGGCAGTGAGTCTGTTTTGCAGCTGAATGAAAATGGCTCTGTCCAACATGGGGGTCAGATTCTGGTGTCTTCTCACAGAAGCCTCCTCTGCAGACTCCACACTGCCAAAACCCTGCAGGACCCACTAGTGACAAGTCACCAGTCTGATGTCACCTCATTCACAGTTTGTGCCCAACCCATGAACCAGCTGCTCACCCATCCCATGATGTGTTTATCCAGCTGTGTTCTGGACATTTTGTCCAAAAGGATACAGTGAGAAACAGTATTGAAAGCTTTACTGAAATCCAAGCCCTTGATCACCTGGATGGGTTACCTTGTCATAAAAGGATACCAGGTTTGATAAGCAGGACTTTCCTCTCATGATCCCATGCTGGACCAATGCCTGCATAGCATCTCAGGTGTTTTTCAATATCACCTGGAATAATCTTCTCATAACATTCTCAGCTACTGATGTGAGACTGACAGGCCTGTAGTTTTTAGGCTCCTCCTTCTCGCTCTTCTTGAAAATCAGGACAATGTCTGCCAGCTTCCAGTCAGCTGGGACCTCTCTGGATTTCCAAGAGTGTTCAAAAATCATTGAGAGTGGTCTTACGATGACATCAGCTAGCTCTTTGAGGATTCTTGGAATTAGACATTATAAATTTGTAGGGATCCACCTGGAGCAATTTCAGGGTCAGTTGAGAGTTGATCGTTCTTGCAATTGATATTGCCAATGAAACTGCATATTCAGATATCAGTGTTAAATATAATTTGGGAGTGACATTTACCAAACTTTGTCACAGATTGTTCCTGTTTATAGAAGTAAGACCGCATCCTTTCTGTACAGATTTTTTTTAGTTTAGCAAAAGCAGCATTTACCAGCACTAGTTAAAATGTTTACAATAAAACCCTTTGGTAGTAACTTCAGAATTGCCTAATCAGACATATCACATCTGCAAACAGAAACATTCTGACTTGCTTTAGTTTTGTTTGTTATTGCCATTCTGAAACATTTGGTGGGAAAGAAGCCTATGTGAACTGAAACTCTAACATCTGGTTTTCTTAAGCAAAAGTTAAATTGAAGGTGTAAATTTGTATTTTGGTGTTATGCATTTTTTTTAGTATGAGATCAGTGAGAGTGTCTAGTAAGGGGCATTTATCACTGTTTTCTATTAAAGCCTGTCTGGAAACTTGAGGAAAGTATTATCAGTGAATGCACATGAATATACTAAAATAAATGGGTACATGCTTTTTATTATAACTTCTGCTTTCATATATTTCCAATACCTTAATCAAAGTTATGCCTTGGAATTATATTAAACATATCTAATACATGTACAATGAATACTTTGAATTCTGTCTCTACCAGCTTAAAATACAAATCAGGAGGCATATTCTCAGTTGCTCAAGGCTAGGTCCTCCTCAGCCTCTTCATTCCAGTGGGAATTTTTCTATTAAATTCACAAGGATTTGGATGCAGGTCTTTACTTCCTTTTTAGCTTTAGCCAGCAAGGAGTGAGTTTCTCATTCAGTGGTAAGCAAAAATTATAGGGGCTGAGGGAGATGCTCTTCAGGTGTGAAACCTGCCTCATGATGGTCCAGAAGCCACATGATTTTGATGAAATGCTGAAGTAATTCTCGCATTTCACATGGAGTTTTTATCACAGCGCAAGACTCTGTCAGTTCCAGAGTTTACCAATGGGAAAACTTGTAATTCATGAGTTTATTTTGTTCAGCTGAAGTGTCTGAGTGTGTGTTGCACAGAATATACATGGATTATTTTTGTGATACTATTAGCAGAAGATTGAAGTTTTTGTACAATACAGACATTTTTAAACTAAACTAATATTTAAAATTTAAAGAATTTATTTGCCCAAGAACTTTATTTCACCCCCATTGGTGTAAATATGAGTCTTCTTTACAAATAAAAGGTCTGTATATTTCTTGGCATGTGAGACCAACCATTTTGAGAAGTCTAAGCCACAGTTATGGTTACCTGGAGCTACAATGAAATGGGGGTATGATTGCTTAAAAACTTGAGACAGTCATTAAAATCAATATTCTGTATGGCAAATATAAATACTCAAGTTTTAAAAATGTAAATTTGCTGTGGTTTGGCTCTCTTTTGGTTTTTTTGCTTCATAAAATTTGATATTGCATGATTGAAATGTATGTGGAAATAAATTGTTTTCAGCAGTCCCAGTCTCCATTTGAATAACAAAGAAGAAATACTAGTGTTCTTGATTTGAAGCAATTTTCTTTTCTCAATTTGCCAAGAAAAGGGAAGGAGTAGGACAAAAACAATTCCACAACTCTATGATCTTGTTACTATTTTCCTGATGGCACAGATATGAATTAAACTGAACCTAGGGAAACATTAGAATATTTTGATTCTTATGTTCTCTAAACCTAATGTTGCTATTTTATGATATGAAAGTTTAATGCTTCTTTCCTTTTGGTACCAAAAATAGGACTGTTCTTCCCTGACTGACATCATTGCAAATTCACTAAGATCAGCTTTTGTGTTAGAAATGAATAGTGAAAGGGTAGAAAACTCAGTTGATACACAGCTCCTGCAGATCTTTTTTAGGTCAGCTGGTTGTAGTTCTCTTTCTGTTTAGTTACAGCTCAGAGGGATTTTTGTTTGTTTATTTTGGTGACTTGTAGTAAGAAAACAAAAACTTTGGGCTGTATTCTGCCAATATTATATATAGAGAGCACCCAAAGGCTGTCTACAGTACTTTCCCAAGATGAGATGATAGATACAGAGATTGGCAGGATGAACTAGATGATCTAATGAGGTTTTCTTTTTTTCTGTCTAAGGTCTATTAAATAAATTTAAAGAAGAAAGATACTGACACATTTTTCCCCTTGGCCAAAGGATTGAAAATGCTGGAGTGATTTCACACAACCTCTGTTTAACAGAGATAATTTCAATGCGGATTTCAGCTTGGATTTTACAGAAATTTTTCTGCAATGCAAAGGGAAATCATTGGCACCAAAAAGTGCAAATTTCACTGCTTGATATAAAAATTTAAATCTTCCCTACTCACAAACTCTGGGAAATTGTATATAAGACATCAGAAAAAATGTGTTTTGCAGTATAGTGGATAATGGTAAGGCCAGGTTATAAATATATTTCAGTTCTTGCTGACTAATAACATTCTGTTATTTATGATTGAAAAGGATGTAAAAGATTAATATGTAAAGCATTAAAATATCAAAAATAGCAATAACAAGAATAATGTTTGTAAAATGTGTACTTTCATGTTTATGTTGAATGTGGAGTGCCGGTGTTGAAAAATTCTTTGTTAAAAGATTTTGTATACATATTTAACTCCTAAGAGAAATTAAATAAGTGACAATCAGAACAGGGATTCTTTGCTGGCTTGTGCAGTCAGTTGTTACCTTTGAAAAAATTACTTGATAACTCATGATATAATACTTTGGAAAAAATACCTTTCTTTTCAGTGTATGAGCTTGTAGATTTTGCTTGGTAGATTAGTCCCAGATATTTCAAATACTCTAAAATAACACATTCTTCTCTTCTGGTTACTATGTCAAGAACAAGATTGCTACAACATACATCCAGGAGTAGGTGGTCAGCACAGCAGGCAAATGCTAGGACTATAAGACAAATGATAGGTATAAATTATTTGCAAGCTCAAGTAACAGCAATTTGACTTTTTTGAGCCTGTAACAATGCCCCCAGAGACAAAAGTGTGAATTTCTGTAGATCATTGCATTTTCATGGCTTTGGCATTAAGCAAAGGTTGCAGCTCTAGGTTTTGAATTTCCCTACTCATAAATAAGAGGCATTTTGGGTTTTATGTCTGATTTTTGCATGAAATATGTCTATTCTAATCCTTGCTGAGAAGTCTTCAAGGAATAATAGTGGAGGCTTTTTGGTATAAAATTTCATCTCACATGCTTGCAGAAACATACATCTTTGGTGTTGAAGTTGCAGCACCTATATCAAGGGCTTGAGTATCAAAGCCATCCTCTTCTGTATTACAATGTTTAACAATTTGCTGATCATGACTGACAGGTTTATACAGCTAACATGTTCTGGAGCTGTGGGTGATTTATTCCAGAAAAACTTGTGTGGTTCAGAGAATTTAACTGCTACAGTCTTCCTTCTCATGACAGAAATGAAATGTCTATTGGGACTGACTGCATTTCATTTAAGTGTCTTCACTAGAGAAGGGACCTCACACTATAGTGTCTTCAAGTAACAGCAATGTAGGCACCCAAATTCTCATTGAAGAAACACAGAGAAAGGTCTATTTGTTAATCTTCATCATAAGCCTTTGCAGTTGGAGTTATTTGCTCTGGCCAAGCTTTTTTTCTTTTCTTGAAAGGATCATTCTTTTCCTATGTTCTTACACAGACAACAAAGTTTGGATACAGAACTCAAGAGACAAACAAATCCCTGGCATGATGAAAGTGGAAACAATTCTTACAAGAAGATTAGGTATTTGACTTGTATGCCACAGCCATAGCAAAGGTGAGATCACAGACCTGACTTTGTATTTTTTTTTCAGTAATTTTCTTTATATGGGCACTGAACCTGCCCTTCCTTATCTCCACCACAGAATGTGATGACATAATTTTATATGAGCAAAATTAAGCAGAAGAGCTAACTACAGACATTCAATTGAAATTGCATCTGATCACATTTTGTTAGGATTCTTCAGTAGAAATTAACATCTTTGTCATTGTGGTTTACGACTAGGGTAGAGTTAATTTTCTTCATGGTAGCTGGTGAGGCAGTGTTTTGCATTTGTACTTGAAACAGTGTAGATAGAATCACAGAGTCAATCATAGTATCATGGAATCATAGAATCACATGTTTTGGAAGATACGTTAAAGATTATCCAATTCCAACCCCCCTGTCATGGGCAGGGACACCTTTCACTAGATCAGATTACTCAGAATTCCATCTAACTGGGCCTTATACATTTCCAGGATGGCAAAATCACAGGGAGCTGAGCAGTGCTTGCACAGGGTCAAGTCCATTTCTGCTTCTCACCCAGCAGTGAACAGGCTGGGGGTGAACAAGGAGTTGGGAGGGGACACAGCCAGGGCAGCTGACCCCAGCTGGCCACAGGAGTATGCCAGACAATGTGGCCTCATGCTTGACATGTGAAACTGGGGAAGAGATGAAGGGGGGATGTTTGGAGTGGTGGTGTTTGTCTTCCCAAGTCACCATTGTGTGAGATGGGGCCCTGCCCTCCTGGAGATGGCTGAACACCTGCCTGCCTGTGGGAAGCAGTGAGTGAATTCCTTCTTTTGCTTTGATTGTGTCCACAGCTTTTGCTTGACTTACTAAACTGTCTTTATCTCAGCTCATCTGTTTCCTAGCTTTTCCAGTTCTCTTCCCATCTCACTGTGGGTGGAGTGAGTAAGCAACTGGATGGGGCTTAGCTGCTGGCTGGGGTTAAATCACAACATACATTATTTACATCAATGCTTGACTAGAGGTCCTATGAAATTTAAACTTCTGAAGTGCTAGATCCTGTATGGAATATAATAGTAGGCCAAGAGCTGAAGACATGATAAAACTGATGAGCAAATGTGGCAAGAAGATGGGTGTCAATCCAACAAATAGAAATGTGCATGTACTGACTACTCAATTTGATAGCCCACTCAGAAACAGTCTTATCTAGCCCACTCAGAAATACATCAATTTCTATAAAATTGTCCCACTAGTTATTTGCCTGATTTTGAGCTCATAAGTAACCCACAGAGAGGATGAAAGAATGGCTGTGGATATTGTTTACCTGTATCTACAGCTTTACAATATGAACTGACTTCTCCATCTGTCACTAGTCAGTTGTCAGAAGCTGGGTACAAAAAAGCATAGAATTTCAGAATAGTACTTTCTCCTGGAAATCATACCTGAATGCAAGGTACTACTGACATGTGCATTAAATGTGGATTCTCTTACATGACCATCCTTTTTGTTTATGCTGCCAAGGAAGCAGCAACATGGATCTGTGACCTAGGAACTTCTAACAAGCATCTATTTAGAGGCTTCTAAGAAAAGCTTCTCACTTTTTCTGATCCAGAAGAGGAAACTAGCATCTCAGTGAATACCTAGCTTCAGTTCTAGGCTAACTGAAGAAAAGTGTTATTTTCTTCTCTCGTGTTAAAAGGTAGGTTTGCTTTGAGGAAACTTGAACAACTGTGAGGAACAGCTGAAAAGAGAATTGGGTGAACAGCTATCCCCAACAGGCACTGGGAGTAAGTGGAGAGCTTAAGAAGACTCCCAAAGCATTATTCCTGAAGGAAGCTGTGACTGAAAGGCCAGAATGCTATTGGGTTGGATGTTTCTAGCCAAACACATATGCCTACAATGTGTGTTTATTCTGGGCTTAGTCAAGCAGTCTTTTTACAGTAAGAGAGAAATGAACAGTTTTTTCAGTTATACACCTCTTTTACTCACATAAAAGTGTGGGAGAAGTCAGAAGATCTACATCATTAAAAAAAAAAAAGCAGTTTAGGATACCTAGTTCAGATGTATTAAAGGACACTTTAGACATCTCAATTAAATGTAGATCAATTGTGGTAAAAGAGATTAAATAAAAATTATCAGATTGAGTAGAACTAGAAAAAAGTGGTATAAAGGGAAAAGAAAAAGGCCTTTAGTTATCATAGAATGATAGAATGGCTTGGGTTGGAAGGGACCTTAAAGATTATCTAGTTTCAATCCCCCTGCCGTGGGAAGGGAGACCTTCCACTAGACCATGTTGCTCAAAACATCATCCAGTGTGGCTTTGAAAACTTCCAGCGATGAGGCAAACACCAGTTCTACTGGCAGCCTGTTCCAGTACCTCACCATCCTCACAGTAAAGAATTTCTTCCTAATATCTAACCTAAATCTACTCTCTTTCAGTTTGAAGCCATTCCCCTTTGTCCTCTCTCTACATTCCTCTAAAAAGTATCTCTCCATCTTTCTTGTAGGCTCCCTTCAGGTGCTGAAGGGCCAAAATGAGGTCACCCCGTAGCCTCCATTCTTCTAGGCAGAACAATTCCAATTCTCTCAGCCTTTCCTCATAGGAGGGGTGCTGCATCCTGCTAATCATCTTTGTGGCCTCCTCTGGACTTGCTCCAACAGGTCCATGTCTTTTCTTTGCTGAGGTTGCCAGAGCTGGATGCAGCACTCCAGGTGTGTTCTCATGAGAGCAGAGGGGCAGAATCCCCCTCCTTGCCCTGCTGCTTTTGATGCAGTCCAAGACACATTTGGCTTTTCAGGCTGCAAGTGCACATTTCTGGGTCATGTCCAGCCTCTCACCACCTATGTATATGTATACAGTTATTTGTACATATATGAAATTATATTAGGACATATACAAGAGGACAGAGATGATGTAGGTTAGGTAATTTAAATATTTTTTTTTTCCAGCCAAAGAAAGAGAAACAGACTAACTAAATTTGGCAAAAGTGAAACTGTGAGAAAATAGGACAGCTATCCTAAAGTATATCCAAACAGTAACGACAAGAGAATTATTTATGCTGAAGGACAAAGTAGGAAACAGAACATTTGTTTAGAAAGTGTCCACAGAGAAATTAAAGAAAGGTTTCTAATTATTACAAGAATTTAACTAAGAAAGACTCTTTGCAATTATAAACCTATCTAGTTTAAAGTTTAAAATACTTGACAGTTTTCTTAAGAACTTCGAATGATGTGGGTTTGCCTATTATTTTAATGCTTTCTAGCTGATCCAGTCTTAAGCCTTGGTTTGTTTTAAGTTTTATTTTAGAAGCTTTCTGGCTGAAGGTTGTTGTAAAAAAAATTATGGCCACTGTCAAATTCTCCACAAACTCCATTATTTTTACAGCACTTCTACTGTTTTGTTTTTGTTTTGTTAAGTCTTTGAGAGCAAGTTACCCAAGAGAAGGAAGCCATTTCTCCCTTGCCTATTCCACTTATCCCTGTGCACTAATACAAAGGCCAGCTGTAGTACAGACCTTAGGAGATTTATAACCACTTTGACCACAATGGTTGAAGAGCTTTTTGAAAATTCGTGGTTTCATCTCTAATTACATCTTCTGCAAAATACCCTCTCTCTTTTGAGGGAAACCTTAGATCTTGTTGGTAAAAAAGAAATGTTTTGGCTAGATCTATTTATGTTAGAAGATCCCCTCTAAATAGAATTTGGATTTGCAAAAGTATTGAGCATTTCTAGTAGAGCTTTTAAGAATATGTGCAGTAACTGAACATAATCCAGACTTAGAAGAAAAATATGAAAACATGTGAATACAATTAAAGTGTATCTATTCTACCTTCAATATTTGTGGGTTGGTATCTTTTCTAACATTTGAAATTGCAGATAAGCCTTAGATTTTCCCACTGGTTTCTCCTTAGGAATATGAAGCACTTTCCAGATTTTAAAACAGATCTCTGGCCAGTTCAGACAGGCCTTCAGGTAGGAGAAGATAGAATGTTTGAGCATGGCATCATCTTATTCCCAGTTTATCTCCAATTCCATTGCCAGGGCACATTTCAAATCTTTCTTAGAACTTACAGAAGGATCACTCTGAAGAGAGTTCAGACCTCTTTTCTTCCATGTCCAAGCACCGATATTTCTTGATCTAAAAATGTTGTTTGGGTTTCAATTTAATTATAAAGACAATAATTTAAGTTTTTCTTTATAGCTTATTAATGAACATCTTGAATTTTTTGTGAAATTTAATGAGCTTTGAATGACAGTGTCTCCCCTAACCATTCCAAGCAACAGTCAGCAGATGATGTGCCAAGAATTATGATGCTCCTCAACTCCTTGTCACATTCCACCTCTGCCCCACAGTGGCACCCTAGGATGGCTGAACTGGAAGGGTGGATTTTTCTCTAGCTTTTGTATCTTCGCCCACTGTAGAAAAATATTGAAGGCTCAGCCCTCCATTTTCGTCTCCCCTCAGATTTTTCCAATATCCTTGTCCCGTTTCTGATGGGGCTTCCTCACAGGGAAAAGAGAAGAGCTTTTCAATGATACATTTCTGGGGACACCAGTAGTTGAAAAGCCCCCTGTTGTGAAATACCTTCTGCCTGGATGCAGGTGAAACATCACCTCAGATCCAGAATTCACTGTGAGTTTTGTAGAAGATCAACTGATCATTCTGGATTTTCTATCAGCACCATGAATTTTTAAAGCTGTTAAGGGTGTTAGCACTAACAAATCTGCCAGCTTCTTCCTCAGGCACCTCCATCTGACTCCTTGGTCCTAATCCAGCAAACTGTTTAAGCGTATGACTGCATGTGAGTGGAAGAGAAGCATTTTGTGAGCTAAGCACTGGTTCAACATTGAGTGTAAGTTTAAATTCTTTCCTGAACTGAAAGTTTCTGATGAAGCAACTCCTTGACTCATTCATATTATCACCACAGCCTGAATTAGGGTGATAAGGCAGCTGTACTGTGTGTGTCCATTGTGCACAGGCTCGAGGCTCAGAGCACAGAGATCACACAGCACAGCTGGAGGGAAGCAATGATTCTTCCTCATTTTTCTCCAGATTGCTGGAATAAGAACATGCTAAAAAGTGTGGAGACACTGTTCTTTTTGACACAGTGGATTTGAAATAGCCAGATTTAAGCTGTTAGTGAACAATAATGATAAACATCTGCAAGTTCACGTAGCAAGTACATTGTAACTTCTTTAATTCATTAAAGAAAAAAAAGTAATTATTTGCCTTTAATTTGCTGCTATAGTGCTATAGCCTTTGCAGGCACATCAATCCTCTGCTATCAGTCTTTTAGTGGTGTTTAACATTCTGCAAATATTCCTTTTTGCTGCTCTTAGCTGAGGCATAAAAGGTTAATACCTCTAATTGTACCTCATGTATATATACACATATATTTATATCTATATATGCCATGTCTCACTTTGCTACTGGTGCCAAGGAAAATGTTGGAATCTATTCAGTTTTCTTCATATTCATTTTCCTGCCCACTTAACAAAATTACATTCAATGAGCTGTGGGAGAAATTCACATCAACGGGCATGTAATGCAATTTCTGGTATATATGCAGGAAGAAAAAATCCTACATTTTCTTTCATTTCTGTCAAAATCAATCAAATTGTACTGAACTGAACATAATCTCTTAAAAAAAAAAAAATCACCCAGGCATTTCCAGTGAAATAAGCCTCTCTTACATGGTAACATGCACATATTTAAGTGGTCTCTGTTTTATTTTTTTTTAATCATGCCTAATTAGTTTTTTTTAATCACCCACACAACTAAGGCTCTTGCCTGCATAATTTATGACATAGAGGGGCCGGTGTCAGAAATCAAATGTTGTAAATTAAAAATAACAAGTTTGAGACTAGTGATTCAATTAAAACCCTAGAAAACATTGGATTATGCATAATTGAGAGCTTGTATGCAGAGATGCATGTCATGCTTGTCAGCTTGGATGGGAGGATTGGATTGGAGCTGTCAAGAGCATTTAAATCAAGTCAGTAAAAAAATTAGAAAACAAAGATGATATTTATTATTAACTTCCAGTGTTCAAAAATAAACTGAGAGGTATTTAAATTGAATGCTTAGATGACAAGGCTTTATTTATAGCAGAAGTTATAAAACTCAGTAATAACCCTAGCTGGCACAGACGTAAAGATACTACTGTGCAGCAGAACTGCAGCCTGCCGTGTGAGGATTCAGCAGTTGGCCCCGAATCCAATCCAGCTAATTGAAAGTTATATTGTAAAAGAAGAAATCCAGATTCTTGAAGGGAGCTGTGAACAACCAAATCCTTATTTTTCTTTTCCTTTTCTTCACTTTCTTTTCTTCCTTCCAGAGACTGATGATACCCCGTAAAGCACTTTGTGACCTCTGAGAATATGCAAGAACATTCTAGGGAAAGACTAACTTGTCCTGGTGAACCACTTCTGTATTTTACCAGCTAGTAATGTTATTTGGTAGGAATAGCTGAGGACATAAGATTGACATCTTCCCTCTTCAGCCACATCTCAGAGTAACTTTCAAACTTTATTTGAAATTCTTGAATCAGCAATAAATTGCATTGTTGAGAGTAAACTTCAAGCTAGCCAAGATACTTCCCACATTTGAAAATAAAGAACATTTTAATTTCTAGCTTGAGAAGAAAGACTCCAACAAAACAAAATTGTGTTTCTCAGGACTACAATACATTTGTCTCTAAACTGGGCGCACAAGGGTTCATCCTAGCCCTCAAACATGCACCAAGGAACGAATGCTCAGGAATCTCATTTACTCCTTAGCCCATATCAGACACATAAAATTAGGTTGTATTTTTTAAAAACAGTTTAGTCCCTAATGACATGGTCTTTTGGATGACTTGACATCTCATGACAAGATACCCTGAAATGCTGAATTTTTTTGTTTGTTTTTTTTCTTTTATACAGACTCTTTTCCCTGGTCCTTTTTAAGCAAGTCCTAAGACACGAGATATTTTTCCCATGAAGCTTCTGTAAATCTTAGTTTGCCAGTGTACCCTGTTTCCTAGCACAGTATCTTAGCATTCAAAACAAGAATGCCAGGGTATCTTACCAATCAAAACAAACTGAAAAGCTGATGGGTCACCATCAGCTTTAGAAAGCTTTTTATAAGCTCAGTGAAGTGATACAAGACAGTGACTGTGTCAGCCTTTTTAACGTTTTATGACATCTAAATTTAAATATAAGTCTAAAGGAAAATTATTACTTCAGGAAAGGCAAAAAGGATCTCCAGAAAGTGGAGAAAATGACACAAAGAGTTAAATTCTTCTCCTTTGGTAAACCGCTAACCACTGACGTCAACGGGATTTGCGAATGCACATCTGAGAATGGAATTTGGCCATAAGTGAGGTGGAAAAATGATTGATGACTGCCTAACAGGGAAGGACTTGGATCAGCAGTCACATAGCAGAGCTGGAAGTTACTCAGTTTACCCTCAGCAGACTTCTGCCTATTTTCCCCAAGAGCTCAGGGGCAGGTGGAGACTCTCCAGAAACATGGTAGCTCCTGGTACCCAGCTACCCTGGCTGAAGCTGAGCTCCAAACAGTGCCACTGGAGACAGCTTTTTGGGGACAAGACAGTGGAAGGAACACACCACAGGGGCAAGTCGGGCCACCTTTGGCGTATGTTATGCAGGGAGTGCAGACCAGCCCTAAGTTTGGAGACCAAAGCAGAGGTGTACTTAGGCAACTTCCAAGGGTTCTTGAGGGAAATAGATAGTTAAAGCTCCTTAGTGAATCTAGAGGTAAGATTTTAGTGGTTCATTTTTTTAAATCTCAATTGGCAATTCCAAATCTTTGCTATACTAAATTCCTCTTATAAGCTACGATCACTTGGTAGCATTTACATATACTATCTTTATATCTCTTTCATCATCTTTCTTTGATGTTTTATTAGTTACAAGGTTTAGCCTAGAAAAGCCTGTGCATTCCTCTTTACTTAAAAAAATTAAAATGTGAAAGATTTTAATTTAAGCCATTCTGAGAATTCTCCAAATTATAACAAGACTATAAATATGAGAAGGAGTCTTATGTAAGCAGAAGAGATGAAGCAGTGGTGTATGATTTTTACTGTAATGGAAACTGGAGCTTTATTTCTGAAAGTTTAAAATAATAAAATAATTTTCCATTCTTAAAAGCAAAATCAACTAAATGAGAATATTGTGTAAGTAACAGGAGAACTGCAAGTGCCTTCCACACTGGCCTAGCTTTGCTCTTATTAACCTCTAACAGTTTTCTTACAAACTTCAATGGGACTAGAGTTCAGCCAGAGTCCCTCCATTTATTAACTCTGGCACCTGGGAAAAGGATCAAACTTTTGCCATTTTTTGGAGGAACTGCTGGTGTCAGTAAGTTAATGTGTAATATGGAAAAAAAGTTAAATTCCATTTCTGTTAGAGCACAACCCACTATCAGAATTCCCCACTAAAAGATAAGCAAGCCATTTTCTCCTGCACCAGAAATAAAATGAAAATATTTCATTCAAACTGACTTTCTAGACTTAAAGGAGTAGAAATTAGAGACAATTTTTTGCAGGCAAAACCATTAATCATTAATACTGTTCATTGTCATGGGACTCTTCTCTTTACTGTGTTCTACACTTCCACTTCCCACAGAAACTAAAAGTTCTTATGTTTTCCTCATGGACTAAATCAAATGGAGGGATACTTTAAAGACTATTCTGGCAACTTAGGTTTGACTAGATGCACCCCACAAACGTTCCTGGAAAAAAAAAAAAAAGCTAAGCACAGATCTCTAGTATGAAAAGACAGGAAGCAGGCTGGCATGATGAAGGCTGGATGTGGATGAGGAAGGCTGATGAAAATGGGGAATGAGATTGTGGGTCTTTCTGGGCAGTTTCTACATTTTATTCTCTGAGATTGAGACTTCACCCTTTGCACTTGGCTCTTCTACCTTTCACCACTTTCACTGCTTCTGCAAATGGAGCATGGTGTTAATAATGATAAGATCATGGCATTTATCCCCATATGGACAACTCACTTAAGAACTGCACTTGATGATCCTTGTGGGGCTATTCCAACACAGAATATTCTGTGATTCTGTGATCTCCAGGTCTGCGCAAAGGAAGTGAAAGTCAAACCCATCTGCAGTCTGCCTTGTGTTAGAGACTCTCTAAAGTTTTTCAGATTTTCCCTGACTCGAATTTTACTCCTGGTAGAAACTGTGCTGAGTTTCAAGGGATGGGATGTGTGAGAGTGCAAAATTTTCATTTGGTCAAACGGCAAATCTAATGTACTTGGATGGACCTCCATCCAACACTCTGTGCCTCGTCTCTTTCATGGCATCCCCAAGACTGAGTTAGCTCCCCCAACTCTGTATGCAGTGTGAGATGAGATAGGACTTGGAAATGTGTTCCACGAAATTCAGAGTGTTGCATAGGCAGCCTCATAAAATGCCACTGTAAGCATTTTGTCTCAGCTTTCCACTCTTTCCTTGGCCTGGTGAAGTGCTGCCTGCACTGCTGTTTGAGCCTGTGTAGGCTGACCCCAGAGCCACACGCAGGCATGGCTGGAAAGGTACTAGGAGAGGTCCAAAGCAGAGCCAGGGATCATGCTAACAGTAAAGCAGTCTGGGCTATGCACAAGGTTATTATTTCTACCTCTTAGCTAGCAGTGCAAACATATCCTCAGAAAATTTAACTAGAGAAAAAGAAGTTTCAGGATGCTGGCTACGCATAATCAAGAGGCAAGGCAAAGATCAAAACTGAGTCACATCAGGACACTTGTAGAGACAGAAGTTTTGTTTCCTGCAGAAATTTTCAGGGAAAGAGTGTGACCAGTGCCTAGCAGGTCAGGCAGCAGCTTAACAGAGCTTCTTGGGGTTACAGTCTGGTGTAGACACATAAACATTTTTTCCTAATTCCTGCTAGAGACACCTGCCTGTCTTTCTAGATGTGGACTAAGATATCTAGAGAACATTATTAGCAGAAGCTTAGGTGCCATGGGAAGACAACCATCTTCCCTCGGGGTGAGGCAGTAGCTCAGCTGGGGCTTTGAAGATCTACATTTTGGACTTAGATGTTTACAATGGCTGTTAGGCTCCTAATTCTTTTAGTGGATCTAGGCCATAGCATGTAGGCAAAGCTTGGTGGAGTCAGCTGAATTTTTTCTTAGAAGTTTTGGGTTTCTTTGAAGCTGAAACTCACAATGGAACTAATTATAACTTAACAGTAGTTGTCTGCCTAATGCCTTATAATATTCTTGTTTGAGACATTATGTACAATTTTTTGTGCATTTAAAAGTGTAGCATCACATTCTTTCTATCTGCAAAAATTATGAGTGTTTGTGGGGCATATGAATTCTGGTATTGGATGGTAGGTGTAGAATTTTATCATAAAACCATAGAAAGACTTTTTTTTTCTGTTGAAAAGCTTACATTTCTGCTGATCATTAAAAAAAAAGAAATAAACAAAATAAACAACATTTCAATTAGTTCATGTCGGTCATATTTAATTAATAAAACACATTACTTAATGTAAAGTCATGCAAAGATATGTGTAATAATTATGTGTTTTAGTAACTTCATAGTAATATGCTAAATGCAAAGATTTCTATTCGAGGCATTCAAAACCTGGGATTTTTGATTGAATCATTCACAGACTTTAAGATCAGTAGAAACTGATCCAACCATGCAGTCTGACCTGACATACTCAAATGCTCATCTGGCAGACTGTGAGAGAGAAATTCCCATGATGTGACTTTACTCACTCTGAAAAGTGTGCATCCAAGAGATTGTGGGAGAAATACTTCATCAGAGGAACGAACTTAAATGTTAGCAGACTGCTAGCTTGCCCTTTCTGATTAGCCTGAAATCACTGCATTCCTTTTAACAAGCTACAATATAAGGCTAATGTCATATAGGTAACTAAATATTAACCTTTGTACTAGTAAATTTTTTCAGAAGACAATGAAAAATGAATCTACTTGTGTAGTGTTGAGGAATTAATTGAGGCTGCCCCATTTCATAAGACTTGATTAAAAAGAAAAAGGAATTGCATGATGAGAAGTAAAGAAGTTAGAATAGAGAAGACCTCAGTAATAAGAAAATGAAACAAGGGCTTGAAAATGCAGGTTCCAAAATCCCAAATCATCCAAAAAAAAAGTAGTAAGTGAAATCCCCAAAATACAGGATCAAAAAAACATCAAAGCAAGCACGTATACACTGCCAACAATTAGAACAGTATTAATTAGCAACAATGTTCTTTAATCTATAAATAATAAAGTGATCAAACGGTCCCACAGAGAGGTGTATAACAATACATAGAATTTTACAGTCGTAGGTCAAAAAGTCTATTTAAAATCCCTGTGGCTAATTCAAACATTCAGATTTAAAGCCCTGTTTATAGTTTAGTTGAGAGATCACTCCGAAGTGGAAGAGATGTCAAAATCAGACCCAGTGCCTCAGACAAAATACACAGCACACAATAAAGAAACTGCAATCTCTAACTCTTTGTAATGAAGGAAAAAGGCGCAGCAAGTAAAAAACTGCAGTAAGACAGAATCTATGTTTTAGAAGAAACCTAAAACAGAAAGTAAGACAAGGAGTGTAGTCAGCATATCAGGAGTGAGCTGTGCCATCTCACTGAGGTTGACAGGTGATCACAGAGCTGTAGCAACACTAACATAGATATATAGACATCTGTGTACCACGTTATATTGTATGTCAGAATACTTAGGAATATTCTTGATCAAGTTGTGTTAAAAGATTTATATAATTAAGCCATTTGATATTCTGATGAGCTAAATTAATATTGCTATCTCCATTTAAATATTGAGCCAACTGAAACAGGTTAAATGAGTAACACAAAGTTATTTTTTATCTCATATTCCATCTAGAAGTCTGCTTTCGAATCTATTTACTCAAGTAGTAAGGAGCTTTCTTAATACTCACACAAATTTATTAAGAGTTTGTTTCTAAAATTTGACTTTTTGCCATTTTGTAATACACTAAAATCACAGATCATTCTCCATCTACTACTTGATTATTTCCATACAGGGTAGAAATCTGCAGTTTTCCTTACTGAATCATGCATTGATTTTTTTTCCTGAACACTTCTTCACTTTATCAATCTTAAAATTTAACTGCGACCTCCAACGTGTTGTGCTCCTTTCCAGATGGCTTAATCTGAAGACTCAATGAATGCATTTGCAATTCTTTTATTGAAGTCATTAATAAAAATATGGATCAGTAGGCACTTTATAATTACTCTTGCAATAACCTTCCACATCCAATAACTGTTTTACCACTGATATTTCCCTAGTTTGTTCACGAAAACACCTGTTAGTAACAGAACCAAAGCACCACTGAATTCAAGATAGCTTTGCATTACAGAATGGTTTGAAGGCAAAGGGGAAACAAATGGCCAGAAATATGTCTCATTGAAGCCTTCTTGGCATAAATGTGTCTCTCTGGTTCCCTCTTATTTGAAACTGATTAGCCCTTAGAAGAAATTCTTGCTATTACTCCCCATATATGTGACTATAATATACTTTGACAGAAAAAATATATTACAAAAAAATTTTATACATTATGTATATATATATATAAGATACTTTAAATATATAAAATATATATATTTTATATAAAGGATATATAAATATATACTTTTTATATACATAAAAAATATACTTTGACAGAAAACAAATATTTCTACATAACACAGAGTAATTAAACACACATATTTGTACTATATATGTTACCTGCATTTATGTATAAATGTTGAGTAAAGTTACTGGCATTTGTATTTTTTGTAATTCTCATGAATTTCGTAAGATTTATAGTCTTGGCTAGATTTAAGAAGCTAACCTTTATCAAATACCTGGATGACCATCACTTTCCATCTTAATGTTTATTTCACCTTTAGCCACCACAATGAAGCTTAACATGCAGCAGCTTTATGTTGCAATGTTTGTGACAGATCATTATCATCAATATATTTTGTTAATTTTAACATTGCTTTACTACTGAGTACATGTATCCTTCAGCACCTCCCTCCAAAACTCAAAAGCCCTTTAATAACCCAGTTTTTCTTTTCACATATTGCAAAGTAATTAGCATTTTTAAGATGGGTCATCAGGAGGGCTTCTTACAGCTTCTTACAGAAGCCATACAGGCTTCTTGGAGTTGTGGGCTGAGGTCTTGTTAGACCATCCATGCTCTAGTTTGCAGTGTGTGGCTCCTCTTTAAACTTTTTCAGTTTGGCAAGATTTTAGCTGATTTGAGCCTAGAATTCTCTTAGCTGTCTTTAGCCAGAAAAAAACATTTCTCTTGTTATGCAGTTCATAAAAATCTTCTTCACCAATGCAGTAAGAGCACAACAAGTGAATCTCCTTGTAGACACAGATTTCATTTGCTCAGCTGTTCAGCAGTTTTGGGGCTTGTGGTTCTATGTTCTTCATTTTCTCCACAGAAAATTGTATCCAAACTCTAAATCATTCTACTTAACACTACTCAGTAATGCTACTCACTCATGTACTCAAAATGAGGAACGTCCATCTCAACAGTGGTTTCAGAAACAGGCAGACACACGAGAACAATTTAGGTACAAGGGGTTTAAGTTTGCCAATAGCATACACTGAAAAGAATGCCAAGCAATGTTCAGCCATGGCCTTTTCTACTGAATTTATCTATAGCTCATCCCTGAAGGTGAGGATGGCTCCCTTTCATTGTGTCCTAGGCTCTTGTGGGCTAGGAACACTTGGAGCAGGTATTTTTTTTTATATTTTTCCTCTAGAAAAGTGGGATTTAAGAGACTAGTACAGCTGGGCTATATGATACATGTACTAGCTTACCATTACTAGTTTTCTGTAGAGTTGCAGGTGGTTCACTGCTTGCAAACATTGCAATCCTAAGTGCTGATAGCTATAATGTCCACAGGGTCTGCTAGCTCTCCATGAAATAGCAGGAGTTCTCTGGCACAATGTGGTCTACAGTTTTTAGCTTATGCAAGTGATCATTTTTTGTATTTCTGAGTTTTCCACCCAGGGACTAACTAATGATTATTTGGATCATTTCCTACTCTTCTTGTCTTGCTGTCTGCCCCTTCCCTGAACTGTAACTCTGTATAGCAAATACTATATGATTCATGGTACATAAATGAGCCAAGAAGAAGAATTATCTTTGAGTGAACAAAAAGTAGGTTTGTGTATTTTACAGATAACATCAGAAAGCTGCTCAACAAAAAGCATGTATTTTTCTAATGATATGTAATTTCATTTACTGAAAAGAGGACATTATCATGTCATCTTCATTTCAGTAAGATTTCCCCAGGTAACATCTTACATTGTGAGTGTCTTGAAGTTAATTTCCATTTCAGAAAAGCTTATTGGTGCATTCCTCAATATTGAGGAATGTAAGTAAAGGAACATCCTTTAAAATTTTAATATTATGCATAGTTTAAAGATCCTGATGCTAAGGAAACCTTGGACATGCACATTTAGAGTCCTATTTAGAAACTTGGATTTTGGATGGTTATATGAACATTGTAGAATGTCACATTGGAAAATTATTTCCTTCATGCTTTTGTAAGAGACTAGGGCCAATGTTTTAAAGCTGTATATCAAATTGTACAAGGGTGAAGTGGGATTATAATTCATTTTGCTGGAGCTGGAAGTAAATCTTGACATGACCACAAAAAGTGCAGGTGAAAATAAAAAAAAAAAAAGGCTTTCTGCTTCTTTTTCCTTTCTGTAGTGAAATTCATAATTAAGTGAAGACAGCATTTTCTGTTCACTCTCTAACTTACGTTAACTAGATGCTATCCTTCTTTTTAAAACCTTAATGTAATGATCCTTAGTTCAGTTCTGCAGTAAACAAAAAAATTTGCAGTCTCCTGTGTTGGGAAGGGTTCAAGTAAGTTCATGCCTTTTTGTACTTGTTTTTTGGTGGTTACATAGCAAATATATAGACAGATGGATGACAGAATATTTACAGAAGGAGAGAGAAAGTGGCAATAGCAAGCATTTGCTTAAATAAGCTGATTCTCATCTAGCCAGGACACAGGAATGTATATCACGTAATTTCACACCTCAAAATATATTGAGACTTCGGTAGAGATGAACAGCGCATAATCTACATGCTGTTTAAGAACTTGCAGAATAATGAATGCTTTTTTAAATAATGAATATATTTGACAAAATCAGTTTGTGCAGAAAAAGTCCATGAAAGGACAGTTATATTCAGCAAATATTATTTTTTAATGAATTATTAAGCTATGACTAGTAAATAGTTCCCAAACATGGAATGCTAACATGAGGCTTTTACAAGAAGACTCTTCCTCCCAAATATTGGAAATATCCATTTGCAAAGCACTCATTTCCTGGTCCAGAAGAGAGTCAATATAGGAAAATTCATTATTTAATTGTTCATGGGATTTTATGAAATATTTTGCACTAAGCACTTTTTGCTCAGACTACTTTCCTTTCACCCACTATGAAATCAAGAATAACAGAAGTTGGACAAGCTGATGATCAAAGTTAAAATGTTGCTTGTAGCATCTCAGAGACCTCAATTTGAATTCTGCCCAGTGTGATCCGTGACATTTCCATTGTCTTAAGGAAGCTTTGAAAGAAAAGAGAAGAAGAAAACTCACTGTCAGGAAAAAAAGAAAAAAAGAAAAAAAAAAAAACCCAGAAAAATCCTAGCTTGAATTAAAATGTAGATTAAGAATAAAGAGGGAACTAATCACTATCTTCTGCTTTGCTGCTGATGGCAACACAGCTAAGTAAAGATAAGTACTTAAGCAATATAAGTTAATATAATTAATTTATATTACTTAAGTAATTACTTAATTACTTAAGTAATTACTTAAGTAATATAAGTTAATTATATTCCTGATTTTAAGGTGCTCCTGTAGTCTCCAATACAGGTGCTCCTGCAGACCCTAAGCATGTCACCATCCTTTTTGTAGGTATACACATAACTCCCCTTCAAGGTGGCAAAGTTTTATTCACTATATTTTAAATATTAGCGACAAACCGTAAGTGAGGGAGAGCTGTCTGTGCTCACTAAGGTCTAAATTTATTTCACCTGTTTTAGGTACTTCACTGAGACACTCAAGCTAGTACTGCAACTGCCCTTTTGTAGAAATGTACAGTCTCAGGTAGCCTCTCCCCTGGTACATTTAGGCAAGAGAAACAGATTTTTAGGCACAGAGGGTTTTTATGTGCAGAGGACTAACTCCTGATGCTCCAGGATGCCTGACTTTCAGCTGGAGACCCTCTGTGTATAGAAGTATCATACACTATATGGACATCAAATGCTTCTCCAGGCTGCAATGGATGCCACTCCTTGAAATAACCTAGTTTTTTTACCTTGCTCTCTTGGGCACCACAACACTGAAATCATGCTGAGGATATTGCTCCACTGCTCTATGGTAAGGCAAAGTCACTGAGATAAATGGTAATGAAGCAGAAGGCTTCTCCAGCTCTCTCATTTCTAGAGCCTCCTTCCTCACTTATTGAGTCTTTGCTTTTTTTTAACCTAAAAAGGGGACCGTGTGGTGATGATAGGTGACTATGTGAGCTCATGCCAACTGATACTCACTGATACTGAAATCTGAAATTGCCATAACACTTGTTGCTGGCAGCTGTGACTGGAAGTCTGTCAACCAAGGGGACAGGGAAAAAATATTTTTTTTCCTCCACAGTTGCTGCACTGCAGCTGAGAACGATGTAGTGGAAGGATACTGGTGCCTCTGTGGCACACTGCCTGTGGGAGGGTCAGGCAGCATTCCCACTGCAAGGCTTCTCAATGCACATTTTCTGGAGTGCATGGGTAGCTCAAACATACTTGCAGGCACACAGTTTTACAAAGGAGCTGTTTTGCCTACTAGCAACCCTTGGAGTTTTATTAATCTGTAAGATTTTGTATCTGGGGAACAAAGCTTTTTCCCAGGCTCAAATGAATAGCTCTTCCAACTTTAAGAAGGGTATTGGCTGCAATAAAGCAAGCAGTTTTTGGCCCTTTCTTCTACCAGCGATAAAATATTACCAAAAAAACCCTTAAATTTACAGTTGTACTGATAACACATAACAGCAATCAGCCTTGAAAAAATTTGATGTTAGCCTTTACTGCACAATATGGGTTGTTGTCCTTAAAAAAAAAAGAAAAAATAAAAGAAGCGCAAGCTTTCACGCTGTAAATATTGAATTATCATTAATATATTAGCACAGAGAACTTAAGCCCTAAGACCTTCAGTGTCTTTGCTGAAATCAGCATCTTCAACCAAAGCCTATCATTGGTGTCTCTTGTGTAAATCCTTTGAAGTTATTACTGCTCTGAAGTGAGGAGAGAAACCAGGATTTTAAAGGGGAAAAACCCCTGTGCAACTGGCAGATGAGTTCTGTTCTGGGAGGTGGTAGGAGCATGGTGACAACCCATGTGGTGGACAGCACAGAATGACAGAGTACTGTTGAGGACTCATTGCCAGCTTGTATTAATGTCTGCTGCCCTACTGAAGTTGGTGGAGCCCACAGGTTTCCACCCCCTGTGCCACTGTACCTTTCTACTCTGATCTCACCTGAGCTACTCTCACTTCACCTCCACCAAGGACCCACCAGAGACAGAGGAAGATGTAAAGATCTCATTCCTCTCACCCAGGCCAGAGGTCTGGAGCCTGATAGTTGTCACAACTTGGAAGAGCCCAGTGAATGAAAGAGGGATGAATAAGGAATATATGTATATTGTCAGGGTGGTAAAAACTACTGCAGCTCCGAACACTGTCCACAAAAACCTCCTTTGCACTCTAGGTTCAAGATGAGAGTTTTGTTGTGAGACTTGGCTGCATCTTCCATCTTCATTAAATTCTTAGTTTTCCAAAGTAACATCGATCCAGGTTGTTGCTTTTATGAGAAAAATAAACCAAGACAACAGGAGTATCTGAGTTGGAGTCCAGTGAGAAACCATCTCCTTTTGAATAGAGTAACAGTTCTTCACTCTGTTGGAGGGATCCAAACAGGTCCTGGGCAGATGAAACTGTTTCTAGTGCTTGGAGCAAATGAACTTCACATGCAAGTAGAGGCAAACAGCTTTTTTTTTTTTTTTTGGTGGACTGATTTTGCTTCTTAATCCTTTCTTTCCTGTAGTTACACAGCATAGAACTAACCTGACATTTGAGGAGGAT
Organism: Urocynchramus pylzowi; assembly: GCA_013397555.1. Classification (NCBI taxonomy): domain Eukaryota; kingdom Metazoa; phylum Chordata; class Aves; order Passeriformes; family Fringillidae; genus Urocynchramus; species Urocynchramus pylzowi. The sequence continues at coordinate 23,272 of VZRH01001700.1, forward strand.
ACCAGGGGAAATATAGTTCAGTACATTATATAAACACACAAGATACACTAACTTATTGAAGACTCTGTGCAACTTGGTGGGAAAATTTGTACACAACATCCTTTCTTGTTGTTTTAAAAGAGAAAGTTTCAGCTTCTGTTTCTTAGAAATTGGAGCAATTGGAATAAATGTTTTATGTGCTGGCCATGAAGTTACTAATTTCATCTGAAGAGCTGAATAGCATTTTCCCTTTGTGTAAGTGGTAATTAGGCAAACAGAGCTGCTCATTTTCCTTGAAGAAATTTAGGTAAGACCGTAAGATGAGGAAGGTATTTTATTTCTTGACCACTAATCATCAAACATCCTGACCTATAGTCACTGCAGCTTTCTGTATGTTTAGTTGCTAAGATCTTCCCAGAGTGGCATAAAAATTAAGATACCTATGCATTTTAAATCTTCCTGATTTTTAAATGTAATAGATTTTGGAACTGACACTATTGTAAGGCTAAACCATGCAGGTTTTACTCAGATAAAAACTCTCAACTGAATTACTATAAGTTGGATCACATACACAAAAATGGATGAATCTATTGGAATCAGAGGTTCCATTGAACAAGCTGGAAATAAAAGCAAGGAATACAGCAGACCAGACAAAACTCTTAGGTACCATTTCAGAAGTGTTGTGATCAACCAGGGATTCATTTTCATTGCTAGTTCAATTCCTTAAGCCTTGTCTAAACTCCGGAAACATACCATTCTAAGAAGTGGTTGGCCCTTCTAACTTGGTTGTAAAATACCTCATGACCATGCTATACTCCTGATTTGATTTGTGGAAGTGTGTGAATAAGAAAAAAAAATTCCCACTGGTGGGAACCACAGGGTAGACAAGATGTCTATGAATGTAGCTATTTTTACCACCATTTTGCTTAGCTTTTTCAATAGGTTTAATGAAAACTGTGGTTGTGGCTCCCACTAGTTTTAACACATTCATCAACATTGGAGGCAAAACTGTGGAATTTCGACCAGCTGTAAATTTCCTCCCTATTAACTTAGCCAGAAACTCTTTTTCTTTCTTTCTTTCTTTCTTTCTTTCTTTCTTTCTTTCTTTCTTTCTTTCTTTCTTTCTTTCTTTCTTTCTTTCTTTCTTTCTTTCTTTCTTTCTTTCTTTCTTTCTTTCTTTCTTTCTTTCTTTCTTTCTTTCTTTCTTTCTTTCTTTCTTTCTTTCTTTCTTTCTTTCTTTCTTTCTTTCTTTCTTTCTTTCTTTCTTTCTTTCTTTCTTTCTTTCTTTCTTTCTTTCTTTCTTTCTTTCTTTCTTTCTTTCTTTCTTTCTTTCTTTCTTTCTTTCTTTCTTTCTTTCTTTCTTTCTTTCTTTCTTTCTTTCTTTCTTTCTTTCTTTCTTTCTTTCTTTCTTTCTTTCTTTCTTTCTTTCTTTCTTTCTTTCTTTCTTTCTTTCTTTCTTTCTTTCTTTCTTTNTCTCTCCCCCCCCACTTTCCCCACTACCCCCACACACAACCCCATCACATTACAATTACTACGAATTATTACAATCATTACTGGAGTGTTTCACATTAAACCTGCATGGTCTTCCTGCCTGTGCAAACAGAAGCCACCACCTTGCATGCAAAGACTTGTCTGAAGATCACTTTTGCCCTTCCACAGCCTTAAAGGCTCCCTGAAATGACATGGCTGCCAAGTCCATCTGCAGAGTTACTGCCCTTCCTGTGCCTGGGCACTGTGTGAGATCCATGATGGGTGGCAGCCCTACCTCCCTCCAAGGGGGATATGCCCCCACAGACCAGAGGGGTCAGATGGAGCACCCTGGGAGGTTGTAAGTGCAGGAGCTGGGAAGTCCTCGGCATGTGGTCAGAGAACTTAGTGGCTGGGCAAAAACCAAAGTGTAAAGTAGTTCTGAAGCAGCAATGATCCCCAGACAAGAACAGCCCATATACCCACACGTGGGGCTCTGCCTATGTCACTCAATATGCCTTGTTCAGCTAGAAGCAGCCCTGTTTTCTACTGCTGGCACATATCCAGGGTGTTGAAAAGCTTTGTGCGGGTAAGTACCGGAGAATCAGGTTATGGTCTAGCTCTACACTTTCCTCACATTACACAAATACTAGACATGGTACCGAGGGGGATACATTTTAACCTTAACACCTCAGTGATGGATAGTAGGATGGATAGCTATGCTTTCTTTCCAATAGTCGTTCATTTACATGTGGGGTCTCATGTGACAGGCTACTATTCCACTCTCTTTCCACTCTCTTTCAGTGAATATGCACAATTGTAGCTTAGTTCCGAAAACAATTTTTAAGCTGAATATAAATGTTTTCTTTTCTCTAAGAGGGAGAGAGAAAGCCACATATCTAACAACCACAGACTGTGTCTGTCTCTTTAAGTTTTCAAATCTTTACAACCAATTTACAAATGAGTACATTTCTACAACCCCTGTGAATAGCCATGTCTTTTAATGCAGGTATTGTTTTATTTGGACTATCTCTTTTTCTTTTTTTCCTCAAGAAAACATGCCACATAAAGAAGGATGTGTGGGTGTTGTGAGAATGAATGATTTTCAAGCTGGGAGGACATTATGGCCTCACATACTCTAGGAAAAGTACTGGCTGCTGACGACTGGTGTCAACAGTGACCATGTCTGAACAGCGCTGAAAACAATTTAAGTCCTTCTGTCCCCCAGCTCACACAGTATTCAGCAACATTTCAGGTAGTTTGATTAAAATCTGAAGAGGCACTGATTCCACTAGCCTGGTATTAACAGGAGAGTGAGCCCTAGTGTAGACAGCTGCCTGGCTCCAGAAGCCATTGACAGTGCTCTTTGTGCTTGACATGTCCTGGAAATGGCTTCTGAGCCAGAAAGCTGTCTACACTAAAGTATTCACTATTTATGCCACCTCTTTTCTTGTGTCAGCATCAGAATAGGGTGAAAATTAAATAAGTGCTGTTGAAAGATACAAATATCCTTTTTGTTTGAATTTTCTCACCAAACAGGGATTTAAGATACTTTGTCAAAACCTGAATTACTTTTTCTTCATATCTTTTTCACAGTAGTGAAAGGAAAGAGAGATTGAAAAGGAAACAAACCAAATAATTTTCTGGATTAATATTTTAAATTAAAAGTATGATCATAGCAGGAGTCTTTTTAATTTTTCCCAAAATAATAAAAAAAAAACCTCAACTTTTTCACATTAGCTTTTCATGCATTTAATAACAGATAAAGTGCAGTGCTGTTTCTCCAGAACACAGCATGAACAATCTTGTCACCCAACACATACTTTCAGATGAAATTGAAATCCAAAGCTAGTATCTATAGTCTCCAATAAAAAGTGTAGCAATCAGTATCAGGACTATATTAGGACAGATACTTTTTAATGGCACCTGCCCACCTACTGTATCTTGGCCCATAGAATGAGAATGAGACCAAAAAAAGAAAAGTCCCATGCAAGAAAACACAAGCTAAAATAACTTCTTTTTGAATATAAGGATTGTAAAATTATTTTAAAAAATTCTTATCAAAAAAGAACCAAACTAAAATATTTGTCCTAGTAAGTGAATTCAAGTACATTGTTGACAAAATCTAATGAATTCACATTTACAGAACTTAAGATTTTACTCTACTTGCTGGAAAACAGACAGGGAGGCCTGAGACATCCTAAACCCTAAAGCAGGGTCTTACATTAGTCTATGCCACTTGAAACACCTGCAAGGGTGAGACCAACATATTTTACTCAAGAAGCAAGGGAGAAACAGGTACTCACAGGGAAAGTGCACACACTCAGAGCTGTTACCCCAGCCCTGAACATGCTCTGGTGCCAAACCATGTCTGTTCAGAGCAGCAGGTCGGAGCTACTTCCTCAAAGAGGCAACTTTTGTTTCCTGACTATGCATGGAGATGAGGAAGGTCATTTGATTAACTTCAGTCACCTACAGGAGAGCTACTTGTTTTCTGAATTCCTTCCCAAATTGCGTAACTCTGCATTCCTGTTGGAAGCTAAAATAAATAAATAAAAGCATGGGGAATCACATGTACTCTGTTTAAAGCAAATGATGTAGCTGTTCATTTGTATGTTTTTGCATTCAGTTTTTGTTATGAGACAACACTGAAGATCTTAACAGTGGCCCACAGCACTGGAAAAATTCTCTCACTTTTAGAGCCTCCCATGAGATATAGAGGATCATGCCTCATTCTTTGTACAAAACATTGTTTGGAAACTACTGCAGGTTCTGCTGTACAGAGTGAAGTCTCCAAACAGCATATCAAACACTACACCTATTCATCTTTCTGAAGCTCTGTGTGTGAACCAAGTGCATTTGAAACGGGAGTGGTTTGCATTTTCTAAAATGATTCTTACCTCCTCCTGTTGGTTTGCTGATCAGCCCCATTAGTACCATGAACATACTTGGGGCCCTATGCTTCTCCTTTCACATTCAATAAAGGGGACAGGTCATTTGTGCTGTCAGTCACCAGTACATCTTGATCTCCAGAACTGTAAAGCACATGGGGTTCGCTGTCTATTTCCCAGAATTCAGAAATGCAGGAAGGATAGGCTTTGGAACATAATGGAAAATTTCCTTGTATTAACTACCAGTAAAAAGAGACACCCTGAAGGCCTTGTCTTTCTTCATTAAATTCATAAAAAGCTGTATAATTACAAAGCTTGTGACATGCTAATTTTCCACATAACTTTCACACTTTATCAGACCTAAAATATATCCAAAGTGGCAGCACTGATACACAAATCAGGTGCCAGCCCACATATCCTGCTCTAGATAATGTGACCCACAGAAGTGTGGTGCAGTCTGCAAACAACTAAGAAATACCTCTACTAAGGAGAAATGCTCTGTCTGGGTTACTCAATGAGTGCTGACAGGAGAAGCATTAAACCAAGGTATTAAAAGACTGCAAGAATTGCAGATTTGACCCTGCTAGGCAGAAATGTGCCTTAATAATTTAATTCATGATAAATACAACTCCCAAAAAATCGCATGAACTTATTAGTAAACCATCTTGCAAAGTTACATTTCATTAATAACCATTTAAAAAATCTATAAATGGTGCCCATTGGAAGGATAATGTTTTTCCCTCTCTCTGAGAACATATGTTTGTAAACTGTGTAACTGGGCCCCGAGTAATTTTGGAGTGAGTAATTTCCGAACATGCAATTACAAATGGCTAAAGTGCAATAGCTCCCCGAAGCATCATCACAATTTCTGCAGTGAGTGTTTAATTGTAGCCAGACTTTGTAACCTTACCATGGCCTGTGTCCCTGCCATAACCCTAGGCCTAAGCTCCACTCTTCAACATATGGGAAAATTTTTCAAGCTGATTGCTCCAATCTGATTAGGGGAAGTTATGTAGCTGCCATTTATTCAGAGTCTTGTTACCACACTCTAACAGCTGCTTTGTAAAAGATTCCCATTAAGGCCATTTTCTGCCTACTCCAATTCCAGCACGCCTGTCAAAGTAATTGTGATTGCACTGATTGTTCTGAGGGTGTCAGGAATAAAAAAAAAAAAATTAAAAATCTTTTTGATACTGGGCTGGAAAAAGCAACTTTAATACAATGGTAAATTGGTTAGGAGAAATGCTTCCTGCCTCAGCCATTTTCCTGCCCTGAATCCTTTGTAAATTCCCCAGTGCAGGAAAGCACAGGTGTCTCCAGCACAGTTTGAGAGAAGGAACTTGTTCTGTATCAGGTGAATACTAAAATCCTAGCACAAGTCCATTTTATGACAACAGTCTTTGTCTACAGCTGGCACTTTGGCGACCTAAAAAATTTGATGGGTTTTTCACTCCCAATCGTATTAATTGTGGGGTTGATAAGCTGCACGTAGCTGAAATGTTGTGGCAGAACTGCAATGCAAGCAGAGAATAAATGGTTTTCCATCATGGTGACCATTTCCAAAAAAAAAAAAAAAAAAAAAAAAAGTCAGGTGTCCAGGAATGGGTGTGTCTAAAAAAAGACAAGATCCCCTCAAACTGCTGGCAGTGGTTTCAGACTGACCAGCAGAAAGCCATCAGCCATGCAGGATAAAGAATGGGATTTTGTCTCATTTTTTCAGATATTTTATTAGGTTCAGAATTTTAAATTAAACACATAGTTAAAGGGACTTGACCTCAGTTATTTTCTGATACAAATATGTAAATGACTGAGTGACTAATAGTTAAACATGGTCCAGGCTTTTGATCTGAAACAGCATCCACATAAATTCTTATTGATCTCCTTGGATTTGATTACGCTTATTTCAACACAGATGCCTTTGCCACATTGATGCCCTTTAGCTCTTAAACCACTGAGGGGGCTTACCATTTCTTGGTTTCCAGAGATGCAAGATTACCAAACTGTTGACATTCTTTTGTCTAGCTACATGAGAATCAACATTAACATGACTAATGTATATATGTTCATATGTTTTAGTGGTTACTCCTCTATGCAGCATCTATAGGTTCAAATGAAAATGAAACAAACTACTTTTATTTAGAGTCATACCCACTTTAAGAGGCTTCAGGCTAATAACTGGCAATTATTAATATCACTTTCTATTCCAAGTAATCCACAGATTTTGAATTTTGGAATTGTGGCATATATTCCACTTCTAATTGCAGTGGTTTGGCAGAGATTATTTTAATGCATTTTGCTCCAAGTGAGAAGGTATTTTGTTCTTGCTTCATGTTGGGTCAAAAGTAAAATGCACAAATCTAATGAAAATTCTCCAACCTGACTTTTAATACAGCAAAGTGTGCTTATGGTTGACATAGGTTTGCTGACTAGCTCTGCCTGGACTGCATGAAAAGTTTAAAATTTTACACCCAAAATCCAGTTACAGTCTAACCAAGTCTAAGCAGTTTAATTGCATTAAATCTATGTTTTTTTAAACCTGAGATCCTCAGATTTTTCTAAGAATTAAAAATATCCTTCAATGGCAACACTTACTGAGAAAGAAAGATTTGACTTTTGTTATTCCTTGAAATGAAAACTTTTGAGAAGCCGACAACTGAAAAAGTTCTGGTTTAAACTGTGAAATCAGTGAAGTTATTTTCCCTTCTTTAACAGGTGAATCTGAATCCTGGGTATAGATCAGATAACAGCTAAAGGCTAAGATATCTGCATGTGAGGTCCTGTGCTAAGCATTACACTTGAACAAAATACCCCTAGAAACACTCCTAACCAAAATTTCTAAACCTTTAAATAGGTCATAATCTACAGAAAGGTATCCTTGAAAAGGAGACTTCTGCTCTTTGATTAGATTTGAAAATTGTCTTTGGTATCCATGAGGAGTGATCGCATGTGTTCTCTATTATGTCTGGCTTTCCAGGGGTCAGCAGCACAAAAGTTTATTTGGTGAGTTGTCCATGTTCCATGTTCCATGACAACTTTTCTGAAGGGGTCATGTTCTTGGACAGAAAATATTTCACTTTCAGGCTATTTTTTATTAGTTCCTGGTGGCTAATAAGGCTTCTCAGATGTGTCTGAGCCTCACTGAGTAAAATAAAGGGGTTAGTTATTCCAACAAAGGCTGCTGGCAAGGAGAACATAGGATCTTTCTGCCATTACTGCAGACAAGTCATGCTCTCCAGAATCCCTTGTGTCTCATCAGCTTATCACAGCAGGACTTTCACAAGTTTATTTCTAGCTGTTTTTCTGATGATATGCATTAGAGGAAAGGACAGTTTGGCATTGCAGAGGCAAAAGGAGAAGACAGGCAAATAATTTAATGTCATTAATTTTACCTCATGATCTCTTGGCAGAAGATAGTTTTATGAAGTAATTTTTTGGAGTTAAGGCAGTCTGAACATTTTTAGCTTGAAAATGGTGGTGAATAGATTATTATTTCCGTCCAGAATTAGAAATGGTTTAACCAAGGCAATATGTTCACTGATAGCCTAAGGACCCAGTCCAAGGACAGCACATTACCTGTGAGAAACTTAAAAAACAAAATTCAACTACAAAGCTTTAAATCTTTGTATGGGGAATTTTCCTTCTAAAGAAATTGGTATATCCCATGGCTGCAACTGTTTTGAATTTTATAGGAATGTCTCCCTCAGTTTCCATTAAAATGTTAATTTTATGATATCTTCTTGTAGGTCTCTGTTCTGAGTCCATGAGAGTTAGCTATTGGTTAGACTTCCTTGGGCAACCTTGTTTTTCCTAGAATTTTGTTGATGGGATTTTTTTTTTAAATACTTCGTTCTTCTGGGACAAGAGACTGGGTGGCCAGGCTTCTTAATGGTGGTGAAGTAGAGGTGTAACACCTTCTGAGAGAGTGGCAAATTTGTCCAAATCCCCACTGCTTTATAGGGATTAATTTAATGAGAGCTGTCAGTGAACATTGGAGGTGTGAGAGAAGTCAAGGTGTTGCAAGTGCTCTTGAAACTATGCTCTAGCTTCATACCTGCCAACATTTCAAATGTTAAAAGTGGTAGACTTGGCAGATAGGCTGAGTCTGGTTCTTATGGCTGCCTGCTCCTGCAGAGCCTCCTGCTCCCTCTCTCCATGCTACTTGGAGAGGCCAGTAGCATCTTGCTCTTGCAGGCTGGCTTTCCCTCCTGAAAAGTTGGTCACTCCCTGCTTGAATCCTCCTGGAGCTGTTGTTTGAAAAGTCAAGACCTCACTGATCCTCTGAGCAGGGTATCTTGTGCCTCTTATTTTAGCAGCAGTAGAAATTTTGCAAAATGAGCATGATGGACCAGAAGTCAAGTGCTGGCAGGTGTATTTCTAGGACACAAAAAGGAAAACTGGTCAAAGCAGTGGAAAGATGGATTATGAGGGGAAGTATTTAACAAACATGCTACTAAGTTATTTAGGAAAGGGGAGTGGTGAATATGCTAGACATTGCAGGCAAAGATCTTTTAGGCATGAAGCAAAGTAGGACAAAAGGTGAAATTGATTTCAGATTTGAAATCCTTAAATGAGATTAAAAAAGCAAATAATTTTCTCTTTTGTGGATAGATATTCTTGTGAATCTACAGATGCTGTGTGAAAAAGAAAATGGGTAAACTTGTGCCCTAGGTCCATCAAACTACTCAGGATTTATACAGAGTTTTATAGACAAAGAATCCAAGTACACCCAGGATGCATCTGATTTCCTGTGTTGTCACTGTGAAATATATCTCACCAAGCTCAATGCAACCAGCATTGAATGTGAGATGTTAAGAAGGTTTATACAGCAGATGACCACTTGTCTGGGATTTTCGTGTGCTTGGAAACTCAATAGATTCAGAAACTGTGAGCAAACGACCAAATTCCTTTCGACTCCACAAGAAGTCAGCAGCAAAACAAGTAAGGGGAGCTAAATGACTTATAGAAGTGAAAATCTGGCCAAGAGTGTCAGAGTTGGCAGTTATGGGTTTTACTCAAAAACCCAAACCCACCAAAGGAAAGTTCATGAAGGCTGCACCTGGCCTTTGTCTATTGTGGCTGTGGCAATGGAAGTAAATAAGAAAGCAAATTCCTAACCTCCAAGTATCTGAATCTCTCTCAGCAACACTATTATTTTGACCTCAAAAATTAATCTAATGATGAACCACACAAACAAATTTTGGCCAGACCATTCAGTCATTGCTCTCTTCAGGGACAGTAATGTTAAGAACTGCTTCTGTGGTTACTCAAAGCTGAGCTTCTCTTCCTTCAGGCAGGTCATATTTTTTCCTCACTGCATGGCTGATCTGGTTAGCCCTTAGCGCTCTGTATATGCTGCCCACGCTCACTGCATTCACCTCCAGAGAAGGGAGTGTGTGTGGTGAGAAAGTACAGGATCCTTCTGAGCTGGAGGAATTATCCAATTGCTTTGTCCCTTGAGGAGCTGTAGACAGTGGAAAGAGAAAGAGGATAGCTGGTATTGGACTTTAAAAAAAAAGAACTAAAACCCTGACAACTCATTCTGAGCTTGAAAATCTTAGTACTTCTCTCCTGATGGGAGACATACAGAAAGAGAACCCACAGATGTCTGTGACTCCATGAGTAGGGGTAATTGCAGGTGTACAGAACATGTCTGCACAGGGAATCAGAGGGAGGGAGGTCCTGAAAATCAGATGAGGGTGGGAAGGCCAAGAGTGGTGCTCTGCAAAACACCCTTTGACAAAATGTGAAGAGCACACCTGGCTGTATGGATGAATCTGAATGCCTCTGGTTGAGACTTCAGCTTGAGTCAACTAGCTCCTCATGAATGCTCTAATCAACAGGTCATAAAAAGGACCCTAAATCCTCACATAATTAAGAAAAAATTCAAGGCTGTCTTCTCCAGAATAAGCCTAAACATCCTGCTCTAAGAGGCGGTTCCAGGTTCTGCATCTTCAATTCAGACCTGTGTCTCCAACACTGAGAAATGACAATGGTTAGCCAGGTCATGCTGCTTCCTCCCTGGCTAAATCTGAGTCCTGGCATGATGAATAGGATTGACTTTTGGTGGGTCCATGCTTAAATAGGATGCCTTGTGCCACATTCTGCCAAACTCTCCTCTTCCATGTAAGAGCAGGGCATAAACCCAGAAAGGAAACCACTCTGACAGACATACACAAAGTATTCCTCATGTTAAATTATTATGGGGGTTGTCTTATTGTGTCTTTGGTATTTTTATGTTGGATACACCAAGCAGGCAGGAGATTATGTCCTATCCACCTCCACCCCACTAAGTCAGGTGGACTATTTTGTTGCAGCATGCCCGTCTGGTTGTGGCCTGAGGTTTCCTTTAATGCCAAGGGGAGGACTGGAGAACATGATAGGGAAGAGCACAGCTTGCTCCTATCCCTATTTGGAATTGGGGTCTGGCAGAGGCATGCACCTGGGCAAAGGAGCAAGGGAGCACCTCTAGGCTCAGTAGGAGAGCCATTTTATGTCAGGAAGGGCTGCAGTGAGCAAGGCAGCTCCTGCCATGTAACTTCACTTCTTCCTTAACGGTGAGTGTTTGGCTTTGAAGCTCTAGTCTCCCCTGATCAGTTTACTCTATAAATTAATGTGTTAATTGTACACACAGTGTTGTCTATTAGGGAGGTGTGTGCTTGATAGCCTCCAGCTGTGAGTTTGCAGAGATCCTGTTGTAGAAATCATTACAAGGAGCAGTTTTCACAACCTTTTTAATGTACTCTTAAAAGTAACAGTTACAGGGGCTTTAATGTATGCAGCTGAAACATGTTTGGCGAATAGCTCATTCAGCAGCTCCAGCATTAGCTTTATGTTAGATCAGATTGCATGATGCCAAATTAGCCATGTACCACATATCATGCCACTAACATCATGAGAGCTTCTCTTTATCTTAAAAAAAAAAAAAAAAATCAAAAAAGAACCATTTTTAAAGCTTGTACTTCAGAAATTCTTCTGTAACAGGTTCCATCTGTTCTTAATTTCATTCCTAAAAAGGCAGGCTAGAAAGCAAACCCTTTACTCACATCGCCTCCTTGTAGGAGTCATGGCTCACAAAAGTGTGCAGGCACTCTGATCCTGAGATAGAGGCAAGTGCATGTTATATATTTACAACAAATCTCTTTGACCTCTCAAATGCAGTAGGCACTACTGTTAATATACCAAACTGTGTGTCACACAGGCAGAGCCACAACATTAATATTTTTTCCTATTTTTTCTATTTTAATGCTTTAGGTTTTTAATTTGTCATCTTTCTCTCTTTGGACATTCATTCTTAAACCTATAAAAATAAGTAAATATAAGTTTGTTTTCTTTTAATGATAAGAACTGAAGTCCAGCTGGTATTTGGAATAGAGGTCTACTATCAAAAACTACAGTCTCACAGTCTGTCAAATGAATATTACTGAGGTGCTCCAAAGTGTTCAGATATCAGTAGGTTTGAGAGTGTCTACATAGACATTCCCACCCACCACCAAAGTATGCAAGTTGAACAACAGATAATAAATTGTCCCCACTAAAAGCAGACGTAGGGGACAACCAGCAGCTCAATGCATGGTTAAAAAACACCTGCATATTCAGCTGGACCTATGTTCCAGTGGTTTTGGCTAGAAGAAATTTGTCAGGAAAGAAGAAAAAAATCTATTTTTTCCCCCTTTTTACATTAATTTTCTCTCTCCAAATCTGGAAGGGCTAGGGGTGGAGGGCAAGACCAGAGAGGAAGCAAAGCATTGGAAGGTGAGAAAATAATGCAGTGGAAGTTAAAGCAGCTTGACCCAAGGAGACACTGACCTATGTAATGTAAATGGGAAAACTTGAAGAAAGAAATGGTTTGCAGACAAATAATTGGAGAAGGTTGACCTCGATACTGAAAGGGGAGGGGAGGAGAGGGGGAGAGAGAGAGAAAAAGCAGAAGAGAGAAACGAAGACCTGTGTAAAGTAAATCAAAAATTACTTCAGTATAAGCATTTACAGACCAGCTGGAGCCCAGAGAACCCTACTTCTGCTGTCTAGCACCAGAAAGTTTCAAAACGCAATTTTCCCAAGTAATCTAAAGTGCTGCTTGTTCCAAGAAAAGAGCCCCCCACCTTTGCAAGGCTCTGCAATTTGCTATTTAAATTGTATCGAGAAGTTTCATGTGGTAGGTCACAGGAATTCTGCCCTCCTTCACCAATCCCTTCCCACAGGCAGCCTGCTTAATGCATGCTGCTATCTGGCTTTTCCTGAACTTACTGGGGGCCTTCACTGATGTAGTAATACGGTAGGTTCTAAAACGCTTGAAAAATAAGACGAAGATTAAGATTAAACAAAACATTTTTCTTGGTGATAAATTTAAGCAAATTGAATCTAATTGCTCAATTTTATTCCAAGACAGAGTCTGTGCTGACCTTAGACTCAAGTATTCTTCCTGCCTTTTGCAAGCCTGAATACATGACATCATTTGGACAATTTGCACATATTTATACAATTTGTCATCATTCTGTCTTTACAGTCTGGAGAGTTACAGGATTTGCCTCTAGGCTTACTTTTCTCCCTGCACAAAATGCTTTATGAGAATCATATGCTTGCAATACTATTTTTAAAAACTGAAAAATTTAAGTAAACATTGGGAACCTACTTCATATTTAAAGCTGATATGAAGAAAATAAATTGTGAGCAGAGTAACAGGGACTGGAAAATTCTAAACCTAAGCACGTACTGGAATCACAAGTGGTTTTTTTCCTTAGGCTACCTTTGACATGGGTATGTATGAACAGCATGGGACAGGATAGTATTTCAGAGATGGGGGTGGCATTAAATGATTTTTATTTTTTTTTGCTTTCACCAAATGTAATTAACTTCTGTACCTTATTATCATATCATTCAATTGCATGGATTATCAGGAAGATTAGGAAAGTGGTTGCTTGGCACACACTCCAAACTTAGATTCTTTCGAGATGAAGGAAGGGGAAAAGCACAGTGGAGAGGAGAATAAGGAGTTTGCAAATTAAATGTTTATAGTTAAATTCTTAGTAGTTGGAGCATGAGAAAAATTGTCAGAATTTTTCAAGTGGGTACATAAATCAAGGAATAATTAAAATGAAAATTAACATTAATTTCTGGGAATTTAAGCCCTTGAATTGTGAGTTTTCACTGAATCATAGTATATCCTGAGTTGGAATGGATCCAAAAGGATCACCAAGTCCCACTCCAAGCCCTGTACAGGACCATCCCCAAGAATCACACCCTGTGTCCAAACACACACGGGTTTGAACTCTGTCAGGCTGGTGCTGTGACCACTGCCCTGGGGAGCTGCTCCAGTGCTAACCACCCTCTGGGTGAGGAACATTTTCCTAATATCCAACCCAAACCTTCCCTGACACAGCTTCAGGCCATTCCCTGGGACCTGTCACTGGTCATCAGAGAGAAGAGATTGGTGCCTGCCCCTCTGCGTCCCCTCACAAGAAACTTTTAGATGTGATGAAATCTTCCCTCATTCTTTTCTTCTTAGGTCTGCCACATTCAGCTCCTAGATTTCAAATTGGAAAACTTTTTCTTGTTTGTGGTAGTTGCTATTCCCAAAGCAGTCTTCTCAAGAGAACGGCAGAATATGTTCTTGAAAGGGCTGAGATGCTCTTTTCCTAAAACAGTGATATCTGTGAACTTTAATGTACATGTAGACTGTGTCTATGTTTGGCTTCTTATCTGGACAAGACCTGAAAAGGTACCAATATTTCCTTATTTCTGCTTATTTACTCCTGCATCCCAAAATACAGATCAGAGGTGATCTATATAGCAGATTGACTGAGTTACTACTTGAGAGTGATAGTAAATATGAGGTTGATAAAATTAATTTGCATTACTGTATTTTTTAAATTTCCTCAATCCTATAAAAGGATCTGGTACAATTTTTTTCCCCCAAAAGGTAAGGGGAAAAAAAGTGAATTTAAAAGAAGACAAAATTATTTTTAATTTCCCTGAAGTAATATATTTTCCAGTTTGAATCAGCATTTTCTTTTGAATTTCGCTTCATAATTTTCAAATAGTTATAGTTAATGCACAATTACAAAAGAATTTTCATCTCAGGTTAAATTAAATTTTTTGTTCAAATAACATTTTTTCAGCATTATGGCTTGACCATCAAATAAAGAAAATCTGTAGTGTGTGCAGCTAGTAAGACCTTTCTTCCACAGTAAGAAACAGGCTTGGTCATTGATTTCAGCTAGCATAAAATGAAGTCCTAATCGATTCACACCAACAGCTTTTAACTTTCAGAGGGGGCTCACATTTGAACAATAGACTGAAAGTGAGTGATCCATAAACCTGGTAAACAACACTTTATTGCTCTTGTAACTCAGTGGACGTGCATTGAGCTTTATAGATAAAAGCAAACCTTCTAAGTTATTATGGACAAATAGAGAGGAGAAAAACAGCAGACTCAGAAAGGTGAGGATGGATGAAGATGGTAACCATCATTTGAAGTATATTTCCAGTGGGTAATTGGAAGCAGGGGTCAGACATTCTGGCTTCTTGAAACAATCACTTTTTTAGGGGAGTTAGAGGAATAAAGATGGAAGGCCTTAGTGAAAGCAGAAAGGGATAAAATCAGAAAGATAAACACAGAACCTTGCTTTGGGGGCATGCATTTTGGGCCTAGTGACAGATGAAGGGAAAGAGGTATGGTAGGTGTATAAAGCATCAGGACATGGCAGTTTAGGCTGAAGAACTTTTTTTCTCAACTTGTACGTGAAAACAAACCTGAAGAGATACTTTAAAAGTTCCTTGGGACTGAAGCCACACCACAATTTCACAGAAAGACTCAGTTAATTAAAACCAGCAAAACAAAACACTGCTATTAATTAATTAAATGGTCCTGTGGGGTAACAAGCTGCTACTGCAGCTTGTGCAGACCCTGTGCCACTTGCTATTTGTGACAGCAGATCCTGCAGGCAGCAATGAGGCAAGACTTTTGCCTGTGCTTACCTTTATTCACCGCCACTAAATCTTTGCACAATCAGGGTCTAAGCATCTGTCAATAAGTCCTGACCACCCAGGCACATTGACTTATAATCTGATTTCTATTCAGCATGCACACAGGTTATCAATGCACATATTTGGTGCCCTTCATTAGTTTAGTGTGCTATCTTTAGAGAAAAGTCAATGGCCTGCCCATCTCAATGGATACCCTAGAATAAATTTGTGAACTAACTACAAAAGAGTGCATAAAACCAGATGAGGTATGACAGAATTAAAGTCTTTGAGTCAGAGGCTCAGCTGTGGCAAGCAGCCAGCTGTGCCACTGCCAGTTAGGCCATGCGTATTACCATTACAATTATATCGAAGGGAAATGACTTCATGCACAGGGTATGGCTTGAATATTAAAAATTCCTTGAGCGAAATGAAAGGCGCATTACAGTATGATAGAAAAAGAGTGCAAACATGTTTCATTTTATTTCAACACTACGCTCCAGCAGATGCACTGGTAAGCAAAGGAAATTGCTAGGTCTCAGTTTCATGTTCCAGGGCTTTACTGATTGGAGGACAGATTTACAGCACATGTAAGAAACAATTAGAATAGGGACTCCACCAACAACAAAGCGAGGGAATAAATTCCGATAATGAGACGGGAAAAGTACAAGGTAGAAATGATCTATGTGCTCGCATTCGAGGTATAAAATGTCAGAAAGCCCTGTGTCAGCATGGATTGCACTAGGCAACAGATGGTGTACAGATTACGCTCTCTCTCCTCCTCTTTTTCCCTGCGTCTCTTTCTTTTATAGGTTTCTTTCCAAAAAAACTACAGATTTCCCCCAAACACTTTGCTATTTATTGGCTGTCAACTGAATAACCATAAAGGTTGGTTGGGAGATTGTTGGGGAAAGAAAGAAGGGAGGGAACAGACAGGACAAACTTCAAAGTTTTCCCAGTTACAGGGTGCAAACAGGAGATCCACTCCTTGCATTCTGAATAGTTGCATTCGGCTAAATTGTTTAGGCTGAAAATTTTATTGTTTTCTTCCCCATTCTGGAGACAGTAACTAAGTGTCATGCAAAAAAGAAAGAGAGGTGCCTGCACAGTAAAGACTGCAGCACTGAAGTCACATCTCATTATCACAGCAATGAAATGGAGGTCAAAGAAACTTGTTGCTTCATCTTAGCAGCTATTTACATTGCATAGGCACTTCCTGAATCATGAAAAGGTCTCATTTTGTGAGAAAAACTCATGAGCCATGGAGGAATCTGATATTTGTTGCTTACTTTCACCTTGGTAAATCATAAACCACAACAGTTTATGGCTGTAAACCAACCAACACTGCAGAAGTCTTATGAGTAGGGACTTTTTTATCTGTTTCCCCAATGCAGCCACTTTGTGCATGAAACTGTGATATAGCAGTTTAGGGAAAATGAAAACAATAATATAGGAATGCCAGTCACACTAGGCATTTTATACTCAGAAGTACGAGAAACTTCAGATTTTACAGTTGTTGCTGCATTTCTACTGTGGTTCCCATTCTTCTGTTTTAAAAAATACTGTTTTGTTTTCACAAGGACTAAATACTCTGGAAGAACAAAATGAAAATAGTCCTCTGGATGACATTTTTCTAATTTTCCACTTCAAGATTTAAATTTTTTTTAGATGCCACTTATTCAGAATACAACTAAACCAATTGCTACTTTTCCCTCTCTCCTTTAATTCTCATAGTGTATTTTATGGGTAGAAAACTGCTAGTCTTTGGACAATCTAAGTGGCCAACATTTATTTTAAAGTTCAAAGCTTCACCATTTTTTTGGGATACTATGCCTTGTACTTCCCCACCCAAGACCAATGCAATCCATTTAAAGCAGACTGGTTTTCTAAATTGCTTGATCACAAAAATACTAGAGATGCAGATTAACCAAAGAAGCAAGGGAAGTTATGACCCCTTCATAGCCCATTAACACCTGATGAGGTGGCCCACACTCCTGTTTTGTGGCACTGCTGCAGCTTTGTGTTAGCCTTGCCCATCACATCCTGCTCCTGGGTTCTGCCCATGCTCCTGCTGCCAAGTCCCACTGGCCCCATCTGGCAGTAAAAAGTTATGATTAGAGGTATTATGTGACAAGGGATGCTGTAAGGGGCAGTGTTTTCTGACATAATGTTTGTGATAGGTACTTTACCATCAAGTAAGAAAATGTGCCCAGAGGCAAAAACCCCACAGCTGAGCTCTGAAGTTAGGGCAGTTACAGAACTATCTTCAATCAGAAAGGATAGTTTCAGTGTCAGGCTCAGGGTGGAAGCAGAGTGAGTATCAAAATCCACTAGAAAGGAAAATATGAGTTGTCTGGCCTTGTGTATTACACATAGTGGATCAGATTATCTAGAAGCTTTCCAAACCTGTTTAGCATGGATGGCTGTGCAAGTGTTTCTCAGCCTGTGCATCATGTAGGTATGTGCTTTCAGTGTGTAGATACAACCCATCTCAGTCAATTTACCTGTAGAGCAGGGTGACAACTGTCACATGTTGACTCCGACTGAAAACCTGCCAACTGTGGATCACGTATGGATCATCACTCTCTCCCACGTCTGCAGCAGCTCAGAGAACTGCCCCCCCTCATTGTGGTGTTTCCTGAATGCCCATATCAGAGGGAACCTGCCTTCTTAATCCAAGAGAGGAAGATGCAGCAGTTTTAATCTACTTTTACCTTGTGGGGATTACATGGAGGTCATGTCCTCACAGAAGCAGGAGGATATGTGCCATCTCCAGTGTGTCTCAAAAGGAGCAAAGGAGGAGCAGCAGCAATTCACCCACACTCTCCAATCACACAAGGATTTTACACTCAAGAGATTTTAAAGAGGCTGGCATTTCATACTGGGAAAGGGAAACATTTAAATAATTTTTCTTCTAGAAATATGTGCATCAGAATGCACACCAATACTCAGATTTAGATAGATGTCAGTCTTGACCATACTCAGACAGAAACAGGATTTCCTAAGGCACTAGGAAATGATAAAAAAAACTCTTATTATAAAAATACCTGTGTTTTTATTGAAATGAGGAATTCTGATGAGATGGAACGAAGAGTGAGCAGTCAGAGGAACATCTACAAGTGGCTGACAAAAAGAATCCTAGTGAGGAATAATATTAAAGACTGAAGAGTGAGACTAATGAACATCTCATTACAAAACATGAGCAAAGAGTTTTCTAAATACACAAAGATTTTCCACATTTCACAACTTAGAAAGAGATATTTAGCTCTACATCATACTGTTGGGAGTTAAAAGTTCCATATTTTCAAGTGGTGAAAGTGGCTACAGCTTCACAGTCTGCAGCCAGAGGCTCCAGAGCACATGAGGATGTTATTTCTTTCCACTTCTCCCATCTCAGGATCCTGAATTAATTTCTAGAACTTAATTAAAACTTCAGAATACCTCTGTAGTATAGATATTCTAATCACTTCCCCATTATACAGATTGTGAACAGAAAGAGAATGAGATTTTTAAAAATCCTTAGCATTAAGCTAATTGATTCCTTTGAAGTCTCTAGGAATATTACAAAGAACATGAAAGCCAACTGAGTTAAGCCAGCTCTAAGTGCCAGATTTTCAGAGTTCTCATTAGAACTGCTTAAAAAAAAAAAAAAAAAATTCCCTTTGCTTAGGAAACGCTGAAATTCATTTTTTATATCAAATCAAAACATAGATTCAAAATTTCTCCTATAACTAAAATTTCAGTTTGCAAGTGCCAACATATTCATTCTTCAGATTGTATGTTAATATTGTAGCATAATTATGTTTGTTGTCTAGCTTTTTGCATTATTGAATATGTAATAAATTTTCAAAATGAAATGTAAGAAAACAGTGAAGTTATACTTTTCCCTTTATTTAAATGAAATAACGTCTACTTTAATGAGATAAGTTCAATCCAATTTAGTTTGACTTTCAATTGTAGGAAATGTCATACACTTTGCCACTTCTCTGTGAAATGCTTTGAATCTGAGAAAAAATGCCTTTGCTGATGGAAAACCATTTCACCTAGAGTGTTTAACCATTTCTAGCACTCAGTTCCTAAAACATGAAAATTAGTTGCCTTGGAGAATCTTGGTAAGTACCTGAACTGGTAAGATATGTGTCATTCAATGAACTGTATGCTTGTTTATATCTTCAGATTACTAAAGAACTTTATAAAATATGGCCCTCATGTACTTTAAAATCCCACCCAGACCCACCTTACTTCAGGCCACTGAACGGTGTTGGTGCCAATGGAATATGATGCAAAAATCTTAACCATAACAGCAAGTGTAGCTGTCCTTCCTTTTACAATTAGAAAAAAGAGATGAGATTTGTGTAGAAGGCAGGCAAAACCTAGACTAAAAAGAGAGCCAGACACATTAATTCCATCCTGGTTTCATACTCTTTCAGCTGACAGCGGAAAGAGATGGATATTTTTCCAATGGAGCCAGCAGTCTGTACAGGTAGCAGTCCTTCTGCTGCTTTTGTGTTATGACAGGACTGTTCCATTTCATTTGCACTGACCTAGATACTATGATGGTCATGCCAAGAGCTCTTGAAGTGGAATCTGTGACTAATATTCCTTTCTTCTTTTTTTTT
This sequence comes from Urocynchramus pylzowi, assembly GCA_013397555.1. Taxonomy (NCBI): domain Eukaryota; kingdom Metazoa; phylum Chordata; class Aves; order Passeriformes; family Fringillidae; genus Urocynchramus; species Urocynchramus pylzowi. Next base: position 43,190 of record VZRH01001700.1, read on the forward strand.
CAGGGTTAAATCTTGTGAACTTATCTTCTTTCACTGCCTCAATTTCTCTAAAAATAAGTATATACTCTGTAGAGAAGTTGTGAATACAAATGAATGAATACCAATTAACATACAGAGGAAACCCTTAATTTTTAGTAGCAGATTCCTCAGTTTTACTTTTTTAGATCACTTTCTAATTTTAATATCAGTTTAGTTTAGAATCCCCATGAGAATAGGTGGGGTTTTTTTAGTTCCAAATATACATATTCATGATCAATTATTTGGTATTTTCAAGCCTATGATATGTTCAAGGTTTCTTTAAAGAGAAATAGACGGATGTTATTATTTTACCCATTGATCTTTGGAGCAATGGAAGTGAAATGATGAAGGTAGTCCAGTTAGAGACAAAAAATACAGGTGTGTGAGCGTGTATATAGATGTATGTACATGCATACACACGTGCATTTATTATGAAAGGTGTTATTAGAATTGCTGTTTAAACAGATACAATTTGAATTGTATGTTCAAATGAAAACTCACACCAAGGTGAATATTCATGCTCTAAGACAGAGCTGTCTCAGAGCACTTTGTATCAATAGACACAGGATGACCATCGACTCCCAGAATTAAACCCGTTGATCTGAAAAAGATCTCAACATACACTGTTTCTATTCCAAGAAATAGGCAAAATTAAAAGTAAGTTTTCAAGTCAAAATGAAAAACAACCCAGCTAGAACTGTGTCAAGCTGTGAAAAAGTTAATGAAAAAAACTGTGATCTGCATCATTAGTTTTTATGAGGAAATCTCTGTTTTAATAGTTTGTACACTTAAAAACTGATCAAATGTAAATGCAGCAATGGGTTGGGAGCCGCTTTGAGGAAACTGCAAATGTAACTGACAATTTTGATTCTAGCATGAACTTCCAATGCACTATGGCTTCAAATTATATTTTTGTGCCGTTACTCTGCTTCATTGAGGTTTTTTTCTCTCAGTTTCACATTTTCTTAGATGTAGAAAATCAACAAAAAAATTAGATGTATAAATAATGGGATATATCAGAAAGAAACCAGTGACATTAGTTTAGTTAGGAAAAAAATGTGGTAAAAATAATCCACACCTTTCTTAGTTTATTTTGGTTAACTTATTTTGGTTGTGAAAGAAGTTAGCATGACTGTTGTACTTGGTCATTAAAAATAGAGGTTAGATTAAGAAGAAAGGATTGGGAATTGTATGAAACAGACATAGATGAATTAATAACATGAATACATAACCCATTTCAGTAGGCAACAATCCAAAATGAGGACTTCAAGGAGGTCTATGCAAAAATATGTAGCAATAGGTTAAAAGACTGGTTCTAGGGTTTTACTTCGTTCCCACTTTCTCACCAAACTCTTTGGCCTCCAACTCTGCAAAATCTGCAGCTGTGGATGAATTTTATCTCTGAGCTGCAGGTAACTCCTCACACAGAGCAGGAGCAGAGGCAGTACAGGTTGTACCAACCTGAAAAATAGTGCATGGCTGCACCAGAGTGCACAAAAATGCTTGTCATGCCATGTGCTGCTAACAGGATTCCATGGAAGCCCTTCACAGTCTCTGTTTTTCTGACAGAACATCTTCATCTGTGAAAATAATTTCCCTCATTGCCAACACTTCTGCAAAACATATTTTCCTACATTACCGAAAAATCATACAAACAAACAAACAAAATAAAAAAAAATTTAAAAAAACCCTCCAAAACCAAAACAAATGCCGCCCCCCCAAAAAAAAACCCCAACCAAAAAAACAAAAACCCCAAAAACCCAGAACCAAACCCAAAAACCGAAGAAGGAAATATTTTTAAAAACCATTTTTTCCACAACTGTCACCAAGACAATTAATATGCTTATCTGAACAACATGTATCTGGAAAGGGAGTTTTCGTCTGTAAATTCCATTCTACTGTTCACAGCACCAGTGCTTCAATGAGTTTATTACAATATCAGTAATGCATTAATAATTTCAGGATTCAGTAGAAAAAATGCTACCAAAAATGGTCTATTATGTAACTTGTTTTTAAAATTTCTTCCTTTTTTCATAAAAGAATTTATCCAACAGTGCTAGTTAACAATGCCACTTTTTAAGTCTCTGCAATTTGTTTCTTCCCTGAGACACAGATCAAACAAATAGTGCTGTTTATTTTTTCTTGAAGTAGTAAATAATACCTCTATTACAAAGGCAAATGTCAGCCATTGTGTGATTGTCAGGCTGTAGTCTCTCTTGCTGAATCTATGGTACTGCTGACAGTGTTGCAGCCTCTCCTTTAACTTAAAAAGCCTGACTTTAAAAATATTTTACTTCAGGCACAAATGCAGGGTGTTGCTGTCCTAGTTTGTACAACTCGTGAAGTAAGCCTGAATTTAAATCATTAGCAACCTACATTTTCAACAGTGGACATTATCTAATGCTGATGCCAAAATTACTTTCTTTGAGTTTCTCACAGGAGAGTCACTCAACCTGATGCAGCCAGGTATGGGAGAGCTGTGTGGTGCCCTGACAGAGCTGTCACTGGCACCTCTACTGCTGAGCAGGTCCACATAAGCTGAGAACAGGGCACCCAAGGAGGTGAAATTCTGACCATTGATCAGGACATGAGGATTCAGCAAGGGATGCTTGCTCCCCTTTGTTGACTCCCCACTACTGTTCTGAAGAGCTATTAGAAGTTCTCTGTACTGCTCCAAGGGAGCCAGTATAAATGCCTACGTAAATATGAATGTGCATGAGTTTTTTTCTCTTTTGGCATCCCCTTCTACCTGCTCTTACCACAAGCTGTGTTTCTGAGCACATTAAGCCATCGAGACACCCCATGGCCAATGCCTGCCATGCCAGTATGTCCACAAAGGGATACCACAAGAGCTAAACTTTCTCAAGACACTTACACGACAATGATTATATGAAGCCTTGAACATTCTCTTCTGTGATTTAGTGAGAGGTTCCACATCCCCTGCCAAGGATGCCTTGTTGTTGCACCGGCAGAGTCCTTTAAAATAGAATAGAACAGGTATTTCAACACTCCAAAGAGAAAAAAGATCTGGAATAATCTAATTCAGCTCTACAGACATTAATGCTATTTGCAGACTCACACTCTTCGAAGTTTTGTTTGTTTGAAGGACTAGATGATAGAAGACATTAGAATGCAGGTGAGATTCCACTAAGGGAAAATTATTTCTGGAAAAAAACCTCATACATTTGTTTGCACACACACACATACAGATGGAATATAGCATTATGCCATATGGAAGATAACCTAAAATATTAAAATACATTAATTCTCTTGCCCTGAAGGCCTGCTGGCTGATTACAGACAACTCACTGGGGGTTTATACTCCAGTAAATTCACTTAGTTTCATAAGATAGGTATTTGCTGGTGCTGTGATACACTGTAGGACAATGAGCCTATTGATCTGCTGTTATTAGATGTGTTAAGGCTCTGAAACATATTTAAGAAATAAAGTAATTGAATTCTAAAATTTTTCAAAAAGTTAAATGTTATAAAGCTGCAAGTGCGCAGCAGAAAGTTTGGCAGAACGCTGTCTTATTTCTCTAGCAGTTCAGATGGTTCATTTTGTTCTGAATTTCCTTGCAGACCAAAGTGCTTCTTTCTACATCCTTTTTTGTTGCACCCGTATGCTTGTGTACTGCAGCATTACAGCATCCATGACAGCAAAAGGGGATGTTCAGCCTTTTCCAACCAGCTTCCAACCCTTCTAGCTGCCTCCTACCTGTGACTGTAACTTAGATTTGTTGAACTGGTACTTAACAGTGGCAAGAGGAGGCTATAAATCCCACCCTGGTGATGTTCCTTTACTGGAACTGAAGCAGCTGCATGAATTTTGGGTCCCTTGAGGTATATCAGCTTCAATGAGGATAAGATAGCTGAGTCCTTTCTGCTGTAAGGAGATACCACTCACAGGAGGACAATAAATCAGCAAAAACCATCATTTTTAGTGAGCAAATAGGAAAAAAAAAACCAAACCAAAACAGAATGTTATAAACACCATGTTGGATGAAGTTACTGGTGTTGGATTGCCTAGCTAGCTGTTTCTGAACATAAACACACTAGTGAATGAAACTTCAGCTGCCCTGATGCCTGTATATGCTGGTAAAACAGGCCACAGGGGAACTGCAGCCACATAAAGCAACCTCCCTACAGATACAGTTGGCCAGATCTGCACAACTTCTATAAATTACTTTAATCTGACCAAGTGTCTTGTAGTTACCATGGTTCAGCCTAAGGAAACCTCTGAGTGAACCACAGAAGTCTCACTTCAGGCCTGTGTTTTATGTTCTTATACAATACGAATTTGTATTTGTAAAACAGTGAGAGAATTTGTATTTGTAAACAGTGAATCTATTCTTCATACACCACCTTTCAGAAGACAGCCAAGCAGCCTTCTCTTGTTGTCAGCCTTTGCTATTTCAGCAAATTGATTTTTTTTCCATGCACTCTTTCATTTCTGGACTGCTTGGGCTCAACCCAGTTTCTTTTGAAGTCAGTGGAAGGATCTACTGTCAGTAGGAGCTACCTGAAGTCACTGAGGCTGATTTCCCCCTTTGGGAAATAAAAACGCCAAAGAGAAATTCTGTTTTCAATGTCACACTGTCAACTTTTTATAGATTTATCCTGCAGAAGACTTAAAAGTAATTAGATGTTGATCACTGATCATTTCCAATCTCTTCCTTACCTTTGCCAAATATTCACCAGAAGTAGCCTGGCCTTGCATTTTGTCTTCATGTGGAGAAGGGTCATCCATGCTTGCCAGAAATTCAGAAGATGATATCAAAAGGATGTTTCCACTCACCTAACTGCTTTTATTCCACTATCAACTAATCCAGCACATGAAGCACTGTTGTTTAAGATGGTATTCAGCATGGTGTAATACGTTCCCTGGTACAATTATTTTTGATCAAACTACTCCTTTTATTCAAACTTTTTTTTTTTCCTGGTGAGTGACAGTCAACTACTTGCATTAGCTAATCCACAGAAAACTGCCAAGAAACGTCATGGCATCTGTCATCACTGCATTTACGTGAGATACTTGTTCCTGGATCTCAATTTCTTTATTTGCAAAAGTAGAAATAGGTGATCAGTGCTTGTTTCTCGGGTGGCAGCCTAAAAATCTTCAGATATAACATTTCCAGATATAACATATCCTTCAGATATAACATTTCCTATTACCCATATATCATCATTAGTTACTACTTTATTAACTTCCACATTTACCATATGACCTTGTCTTGGTAACCATCTCATTTCTAATGACTGAACTTTGTACATCTGCTCTTACTAAAAAGTATCATTGGCTGCTTATAGTGCTCACTGCCATGGCATTGTAACACACAACCAACCCAAAGAGTATGCAAATCCCTATTTCACAAATCAGATATCCACTGGTATCTACTGTAAGGTAGGATATGCCACCCAAGTTTTAAAGCACTGAAGTTTAAAAATAAAGATTACAGTCACTTCACACACTTTCAAGAAAACTGCTCTGTTTTAGATAACAAGGCACACCGCTAGCATTCGGCTAAGCAGTATATTTAAAAAAAAATCCCCAAAACCTCTAAACAGACTAAGATGTAAGAACAAGAAGTTTTTAATTTTTTTGTGTAAAAACTTTTTTAGCCTCTCAAGTATGGCATTTTTGTTTCATGAGAAATATTTTCCTGATTTTAATGTCATTTACAATATGGCTCTAAATCTGCAGCAATAACTCTTTAAGTTAGAGTGGTGAACTAGACTAGACTGGTGAACTCTTTCCTACAGCTGACTTGACACTGTGGTAGAGAAAAAGTAGGCAGGAAAAAAAGAAAAAAAGAAGTTTTACATTTTATCCTGAAAACAGTTAATCTTCCTCTGTTGAACTGTAAAATTTCTCCTATAAATCAAATACATTGATTTCTTTTTAAAGAAAAGCCCTTGAAGTAAAGGCTTTCTTTTAAAAAAAGGCAAAAATAGTTGTTCACTAAAATGTGTGGGAAAATACTTCAACCAACTGTTGTTTTACAGATCCTAACCTTAAGGCCACATCAGCCTTGAAGTTTTGTTGAACAGCTCAAATGTGTTTTGGAAAAATTGGATGAAAACCAATGCACTTCTGATGTAAAATGTTAAAAATCCTTTAAAAGAAAAAGACTTCTAAATCCTAAAGTATGAGAACATCTTAAATACATATATCCATCATCCTGTCCATTTCAGATAATTTAAGACATTTAAAATTAAATGTGATTCCTTTGTGAGTGCCATGATTTTTGCACTTTGGTGGAGAAAGAAAACCCCAGAGTCTGTTGTGCAGTTGTGGTAACCCTTCTTACACTGAGTAGTACCTTTTCCTGAGTGTTGCCCTACAGCCCCTTCTAGGTATAGCTGTAACATATGTTGGAAAGCAGCATCCTAAATGATTAATATTAATCTTGAGACAAAAAGCAGACCCATTTTAAGTGGTCCTAAATTTTCTCATTGCATTCTGTTGCTGGGACAGGATATAGCTATTGCACCTTTCAGGTATTCGATTCCACTCACCCTTCTTCATTCCACCCTTCTAGACATGTTTGAAGTCCACAGTTTGAAGATATTATTCAGCCTCCTCCTAGTGAAAACAACTGGATGAAAATCCTTTCGAAAGCTTCTATCTCTTCCCTTAATTACAGGAGGGGTGGTTGGTAAGTGATGTAAGGCTTGCCTGTCCCTAGGGACTGAGCACTCAAAGCTCCTCCTGATTGCTTGGGGAACAAGAGAGCCAGAAGGGATCCTAAATCAAACCCTGTCTCTCTCTCTCACCAATAGACTGATTCCTGCAACAACTCCCTTTCATTAGGAACGTTTTCCTCAATTAAGGGAAGCTTTGTCAAGTATTCTACTTTCAGATCTCTTAATTTGTTATTTTTTACTGGTAGAATTGGTAATGCCATCTCAGAGTCCACGGCATCTTCCGGGACAAAATATTGTCTGCTCCATGCTATGACACATCACCATAAAACGCAGGGCTATAAAAACCTACAATAATTTATGAGTGTACATTAGGTACCCATGTATAATTTATCAAATGGGCATTATGGAGGCAGGACTATGCCTGACTGACAAAGGTTACCCTGTACGGGTGTCTCGTGTAACCACACAGGGTTACCATCCAGTTGCTGATGTACACTGAATTACAAAAATGGTTTTACTCCACAAACTGGGCACTCCAAGAAGTAAAGCTGAGAAGCATGAAAGCAATCTCTGATCTTACAGTTTTGACTCCAAATTGATACCCTCTACAAGCTTCAGGCAGGGACTTCAATACACACAAAACCCAGAAGAAGCTAAGTTTTTAAGGGAAGAGCGATATGAAGACTGTTTGAACTTGAGCCAGGATCTAGAGCAGATTTAGCGAAAAATCTGTGGGACATATTCAAAATTTATTCAACACTGAAGTAAGGAACCTGTTGAAACTTTGAGATTCCCATTTCCTAGGGCCTGCTACACCTACAATAACAGCTTAAACATAACTTCACACAGCTTTTAGGGCTGAGCACTCTTCTACTCAATTATGCTCCTGCTGAAATGAATATGAATTGACTCATCCTAGAGAAAATCTTGAATGCCATTGGGTTTGATCCAAAATAAAGGTCTGAATGGTATTCACACTGTATTTTTATTTTCTAGACCGAGAAGTCTGGATAGAGCCCTGAGCAAAGCCTCTGCAGCATGGTGCAGTACACTTGGCCATACATTTGATTATCTACTTTTCAGAACAAACTGGCTACACTCTGGGTTGAGCCAGCAATTTATTCACTGGCTGTGCTGCCATAGCCTTTCTTCTGGTCCTCCTGACCTGACCAGCTGCCAGTAAAATCAATTGATCACACAGCACTGTATGTCTAACTTTTTATTCAGTCCTCAGAGAAAGAGAATTATTTACAGCCTGGAGTTACCAAGCATGGCTTCTAGCTCAAAGTTCAGGGGCTGCAGCTTTCAGATTACTTTACTAAAATCTCTGATTTTGGTATTTTTCATAATAGCAGATGGAAGCTGATAAATTCCTTTAGAATTGGATATCACACAGTAAAAAATTGCTTGCTGCAACTCTGGACTAAATTTGTTCATTAATTCGGGACTCAAAAGATGCTAATATCCTTAGGAATCAGAATTTTGTGCATTAATGTTATCTTCATGGCATCAAAATTATCTGTTTCCTCTGGGGAGGCAAATAACTCAGTGGGTGGGCTCTGGTCTGGGAGTTAGGGCATTTGAGTCTTCTTGCATTGTGAAACCAGTTGAGAAATACTTTTAATGAGTCACAATTCTCAGAGTACAGTTTTGTCTCCTTTAAAACACTGGAATTTTTTTTCCTCATAAAAATATCATTCCATTGTAAGCAAAAGCAAAACAAAACGGGTTTCTTTTTTGAAAGCGTGTATTTTACTTACCAATTTCCTTTTATTACATGTGGAGGAATCATCTTCCTTTCCTTGCTCCTCTTACCCTCCAAATTTTAGATGATGCCACCTTATTACTTGTCTTGGATAAATTCCACCAAATATTCTTCTATCTACCTACAAGTACACAGACACACCATTATCTGAGCCTTTGTGATAACATCAGACTCATCTTCCAGTTCTCTCCCTGAGACAAGTCATCTCATCTCTGTTATCTTAAGAGATGACAGGACACACACATCTAAGATTGCAGACTCAAGACACCCCAACTCATAAGAAGAGTATCAGCTAAACATTAGGTTAAAATCCAGGTTTGAAAGTGGCTTAGATGTGGAGAATGGGGGAGGGGGGGAGAAATATGAAAATATGGGTTATATTTTTTTCTGCTGTTATTTTAGGTAAATCTTTATGCCAAACTTGAATGAAAAGCAAGTAGGTCTGGAAACACAAGTATGCCTCCAGAACTGAAATCCTGCTTCTTGCACATTTATACCAATGACACATCTGTTAAGATAGGTACCACAAAGAGTCCAGTCTCAGTTGAATACAAATAATTAATATGAATAATACATAGAAATTTCTCTATTTCTTTCATGTTACCTCGGCTGTGTGGTCTACAAATAGAGAAAATGATCCTGGCCTAGTTCCAGCTGGCTTATGCAGTAACACAGGTAGTCATAGGAGTTCAGATTTATAATGTTCATTGGTGGCATATTATCCAGAAATCAAAATATACTTTTGAAAGGAGTCCTGAGGCCCTTGTTGGGAAAGTGAGTTAAGAAGAAGTGAGTTTCTTAAAATAATTTAAATCAGTAAACTGAAGATTAATAGCCTGGCACGAGGAGATAATAGTACCTTGGGATATGTCTACAGTACACTTTCATATTTTGTGTGAAATCTAGCTAAGAGATTATAAATTACATGCAAAAAACATCTGGCATTTTTTTACTATTTAGAGGAGAAGAAAAAAAAAAAAAAAGAAAAAGAAAGCAAGGCCTGGATGCTGCTGCCTAGAAGTGTGTACACTTGTTTATTTTCAAAAGTTGGTTGAGGGCTTACAGGGAACAGCAGGGTAATGGAATATTCATGAAGCAAATGCCCTTCACTTAGCAGAGGGCAAAGGAAAGCAGATTGCTAAGCCCCTCCAAACTTCCTGCGCAAGAAGCTCACACTACAGAATAATGAAACCTGTGTTTGCCACCCTGCAGCACAGCAGTGCTAACCGGGTACCATTCAGCTCTTTCACCTCTCCCTTTCTGACTCCTCCTCCTATTTTCAAGCGAGGATCCCCGATGCTGCTGCACAGTGCCCCTTAGGCCGCAGGGGCACAGACATGCGGAACCGATCACAGCCTCGCAGGAGCCCTCCTGCTTTTGGGGATAGACTGAGAAGATGAAAAGCTCTTCGGTGCTGCTGCAAGCATGGTGCTCACCTGTCAGTACCTGAGCAGGGCGTGCTGAGGGCCCATCACTTGCTGGCCTAGAGATGGAAGCTGGTTTTCATGTTGTTTCATGGCTTTAGGAGCGCTGCAACAAGCGGAGGAAAGGTTGATCTCCATTATCACTGGACACAGGCAGACTTAAGGACTCAACCAGTTGGTCCCCCACTGTACACAGGCGCCAGCCATTTTCAGCCCCACATCCGCAGAGCCAGCATTGCAGCACCCCAGCGACTCCAGCACCCAGCGCAGGCAGATGCACCGGGACACGCCCGGGCGGTAGCGCGGCCTGCGGTGCCTCACAAGGCAGCGGTGCGGCAGCGCCTGCCCCGGCCCGGCTCGCCCGAGGCCGCTCGGCGTGGCCAGGCCGGCGATGTCGCTGCCGGGCGGCGGGGCGCGGCTGTCGCTGCCCGGCTCGACAGATTGGTGTCAGCTGCCCGCGGCCCCGGCCCGCTCCCCGGGGGCCCCGCGGGCAGAGGCGGCCGGCGCACAAAACCAGCAGGCACGAAGCAGCAGGTGGCCCCCGCGGAGGTAATCAGGATCACATTCAACGGGAGAGCCGGCTCAATTTTCAGCCCCGTGTATGCCGAGGGGCCTGGAGCTGCCTTGTTAATGCTGCAGGGAACACGTGGGACACATTGACTGCATTAATTGTCCCCACTCATTCAGCGGTGGATGAATTATAATGTTACCACTCCAGGGTAAAGCAAACACCTATCATAACAATCATGTCATTAGTGTGCAGATGCCGGCTGCTCTGCTTAACCTTTTGTATCTTTTTTTTTTTTTTAATGGCATGCAATAAGAATATTTTTTATTGTTTTTCATATAATTGATTTTTAGGTTGCAAGTGTAAACCCTTGAAACAAGCTCGGCACATTACTCAACAGCCAGGAATAAGCACACGGACTGGCAAAGCACAGATTAAAGTTGCTTTAGAGAAACAGCAAGGCTTTAAAAGTTTATGTTTGCAGTTTGGTTTATCCATTGCAGTGTGACTGATACATTCGTTATTCACATAGCATGAGCTCCAGAAGGACTAATGGTCGTTAAAAAATGTAACAACCTTAGAAATGCTTCTAATTTAACTACAGCTACTAGCAACCAAAGATTATATATGCACACCCCGATAAGTAAAACATTCCAGTTTGAAAATTCATATCTCTACAGAACATCTTTTTGTTCACTGTTACATACATGTAGGCACATATGGAGACACACACACACGTTTATATATATATAAAAGTATAGATGTGCATGTGTACATGGAAATTCATTTTTATATATGAAGCTTTATGTTAGTATCTATATTAATAATCTACATGTAAAATAATGCTATTTTAACAGCTTCTTGGAATGTTGCAATATTATCATACAATAAATGAGCCTGAACTGGTGCCATGTTCTCATTTGTCTTTAATTGAGCAATAGTCTGTGTTTAGTGGTATCCTTGAATGGCACTGCCAAGTGTGCTGGGTACTTCCCACTAGGTGCTCCTAAAGCACTCAAGTACTCTATCAGATGTTCCCTGAAATCCCTTGTCTTGGTGATATGCAAGCAGAAAACCCAATCCCAGCAACCCTTGTACATGGCTTTAGCAACTGCTCATCTAAGCCTTCAGAAAGCAATACTGGGGGGGGTTGTGAAAGGGTTTTGCATGGTTTGGCATTTGGGCCTACCTCTACACTGATGTCTGTTAAAACGTGCAGATCCCTTATGCTTGTGCAGAAGACCCTGCTGGAGCCAGCAGCTTTGTGTCACTATGTGTTGCAGCACCATAGAGAAGTTAACTGTTAATTTGTCTTCCACACCTGAGCACCAGCATGCATTTTTTGTGAAGGTGGAAAGGAGGTGGTTCCCTATCTTCCATCTGCCCTCTCCCATCACTTCTTCATGCCCCCTTCATCATTAATCAGCTGAGATCCCAGACTTGTAGATATTTGCTTGACGTTACCTGCTGCAAGTATCTTCCAGAGGTTCAATGGAAATAACCACACGGTGTAAAGCCAAGCTTGCAAACTGATCTTTCAGTCATTTGCACCTAAACCATGGTGCAAGTGGTGGGAGATGTGCATGGAGAGTATCAGTGCACTGTTTATACAAGCGTAGAGTTGCATTATTCATTTTTGATACTATTATAGTGAATTGGGTTTATAATGAGATCCAACAGTAGACACAGTGTCATAAAGCAAGAGCAGGGCACAGGGGAGGAACGACTGAGTAGTATCAATACAATTACTCATACTAAATATGTGTGAAACTATAGCAAAAGTAAGTCTATGGCAGGATGAGGTTAAGGATGAGGTTAAAGTTTTATGGTTATTGTTTCGGTGTTTTTTAAAGTTATTAGATGCTGACTAATTTTGTGTAGGTGCTTGTGGTTTGTGAAATGGAGAAGACATTTAAAATGGTTTAGTCACATTTTAGCCTTAAATGAGTATTTAATTTTTACATATGCATGTAAAACCATGTTGTTTATTGGTATTTCCACTGAAAATTGCTGTGATTCAGCTCTTTTGGATGCATTTCAAAAGTGTAAAGTGGATTTATGTTCCATAATCAGTTGAAGGTGTATTTCCCTGAAATCAAAGAAGCCGTTTTTTATTATGATGGTGGATTCATGTGAGAATATAATAGCATTTTCTGGTATACTATATTTCTATAAAACCAGAATACAGTCTTACATAGCCTTTATAATGCTATATACAAATACATTAAACAGTATAATCTTTTTTCCATACTTCCCCTTTAGATTGTTTCTGAATGGGAGAATTCATCTTTCAGACTTTCATTTGCTTTATATGTGCAAGTACATGCTGTCAGACTAAAAATTCTGCAGTTTCAGAAAAGTGATTTTATGAACAAAATAAAAACTTGCAATTGTATCCTGTGTGATCATTTTTTTCCCCACCAGATAATATTTATGGCATGTTTTTTCAAGCATATTTGGTCTATCAAAACCAAACAATATTATTCAGCAGTACTTGGTTGTCTGTGCATGTATTTTCCCCCACTGTAACCTAGGCTAAAATCAACTTTATGCAGACGATTTTTCCCCCCTAGTCTCCAAAAAAAATTACTGTAAAAATGAACCCATATGAAAATGAGTTCTTGTATGTAAAATAGTTTCCCACACATTGCTTCTGCTGGATGTTTTTACTTAGCTTGCTGAAAATGGTGTGTCTGCACAAATAATGAATGTGTGCTGCCATCACTCTGGTTCTTACATTTTCCTATTTGAAAAATATGTGTAAAGTATGGGCATGCTGTAGGTTGGGAAATAAGTCCTTTCTTTTTGATTGCATAATGTTCTACTGTTAATTAGTAAAACATTTGCTGGTAATTTGACCTGCTGCAGTATATTGACATTTGGGTACCAATTTTTATACTTATGTGTGTTATTTGCTAGCATATGTGCACATATTTTTTGGCATTCCAGCAGCATTTATCTATGGACAGGATTGTATCTGTGGGTGGAAGAATAATAGATTGTTAGGCACACTTGTGGTTTATTAGATATTTTTGCTAATCCCTGGATGATGACCAAAAATCTAATCCAAAGATAAGATGTGTTCCAGTTTGCTATAAAAGTTACTGTAGGAATATTATTCAGACATGAAAACCACTTATGGTGAAATTTGCTATTAAATAAGCTTACAAACTTAGATACTGAGTTATACCAGCTGAGATTCTGCTCACTAAGACATTTTCCTTTTCCTCAGTAGTCATGGATTGTTTTATACCCAAAAACCTGGATAATTAAAATAGCTTATAGTTCCCCATATAATATCCATTATTCTATTAACAACACTGCTAAGAAACATAAAATGAAATTCAGGGCTGTTTTCTTAAACCCTTCATAAATATTTTAGAAGTTAATTAGGCGACTACAGGTATGAATAGACCAAGATTTATTCATAATTAAAAATCAGATATCACATGTCACCTCTTCTGGTAGAGAAAACCTTTAATTACCCATAATTAGGCAATTGTCCCTATAGTTTGCTAAAGAGGATTGAATTGTAGTGAACATGGTAAAAAGAGATACTTATGGTAATAGACTAAGTTTCTTGCAAATTCTTTGTTCAGTTTCTTTTTTTTTTTTTACATTTTGGTATAGAACATGGTAGAAATAGTAAAATATGCGGCTCTTACCGATACATTAAATCACAGGAAATACCTTTATGTATAATTTGATGTAATTTGGCATCTGACATTTATCTAATGCCTCTTAACTTTTCATGCCAATTATTTTGTCTTCCTTTACCAAAATGAGAACAAAAAATTGAGCTCATGAATGACAACATATTCCTTCAAGAGACCTAAGTGATATTTTTCCAAAGTTGTAATTAACATTCCAATTTTCTCAATAGATTTTCTAGAGCTCAAATTCTTGGGGTAAATAACTGATCTAAACAAATACCAGACACATTGTTGCTCAGGTATATGACCCTGAAATATAGAGGCATGATATCGGTGCATAGCTAGAGCAGTTCCAAGAAGTAATGGGGTTGGGAAAAATTTATAAAACTGCCTTCTTTAGTGCACTCATTAAGCATTTTACTATAAATGATGTAATTTTCTGCAATATGGACATCTACATATTTTACCAAACTCAGTTAGGACTACATATGATATTTGATAGTTAAGGCAGTTTTAGTGGAGTTTTTACATCCTGTAAAGACTTGCATGCGCTTTACCTGGGATACTGACTCCCTTTGGAGTGACTGGAACTTCTCACAGTGCACGAAGCTAAGTCTGAAGAAGCTGTTGCTGTGTGCAAGCCAAAGGGTTGACTGGAGTATTCTTGCCCCTATACTAAGTGTCTTTCTAATCAATATGATATTTTATTTTGCTTAGAAATTCCAAGCTACAAATTGACTCACCCACTATGGTCAGGCCTGAAACTCTTATCTCACAGACCTGCCTGCCCTTGTTCTTTTGGACTAGCCCATGGTTTGACAAATGCTCATTCTTATGATATGACTGTGCCAGTCTTCTCTCTGCTCTCCTAAACTAAGTAATAAAACAAAGTATTAGCTATTTAGGACAAAAGCATTTCATATCCTTCAGTTTATCATACTTTTCTGCTCAGGTTCTGGTCAGTAATTAGACATCTTTTTGAAGTTCTTCCTACATCCATCTATCTATCTATCTATCTATCTATCTATCTATCTATCTATCTATCTATCTATCTATCTAGTTCTATATCTATCAATCTACCAGTCTACCTACATACCTTCCTAAGTACCTACTAATACATATATATATATTTATATGTACACTGTTGCTTAAACAATTTCTAGATAATGACCCTTTATTTTGTCCTTTCTAAATAACCTTTAACTCTTTACTTTCTTTAGGTCTCTAGGATATTGACAATGCTCTTGATTTTCCTTATGGGTTTTTTTTTGGTTGTTTTTTTTTTTTTTTTTTTTTTTTTCTTCTGCCTCTTGTAGCACCTGTCACTTTGATGCTTTTGTACAGATTTTTATCATTTGTTATTTAGCATTGGCAGAGACTTTGAAATTAGGCCAGACTGGTAGTCCAGTGCATAGGGTTGTGAGCAGCATCAAAGGACATACTGAATGTCATCAGTCATTTATAGCCTTGTGTTTTGAAGTCTCTGTTACTTTAACTCTGGAGACAGGATTCTTGAAGCCTGCAGGTCACCTCTCAGTATTTGCAGTGTGTACTGCAATGTCCTTGTCTTCATTCGTCATGTTGCTTTCCAGCTGGCAATTCTTTTCACCCTTCAGCAATACAGGAATACTAAAACTTCTATTAAGGAGCAGTTGCTAAATGGTCATGCTGCCTTCCAATTGTGGGTTTCTGAAGTTGTTGAGAAAACATCTTAGTTCTTCTGTTAGAGACACATCTCGAAGACATTGATAAACACAATAACAAGTTTATTTTTGAGGAGTTTCCAGCGACCTTTCCTACTTACTGCAACCCAGAGTTGGAGTTCCTGAAGATCCATCTCAACAGAACCAGAGGGGCTTAATCATCTTTA
The DNA here is from genome assembly GCA_013397555.1 of Urocynchramus pylzowi. Taxonomy (NCBI): domain Eukaryota; kingdom Metazoa; phylum Chordata; class Aves; order Passeriformes; family Fringillidae; genus Urocynchramus; species Urocynchramus pylzowi. The sequence continues at coordinate 59,076 of VZRH01001700.1, forward strand.
AAGATACTTGTGATATTAATGAATTTGTCTTGGCAAGAAATTCCTTTTTACAGGTGGGATGTGTCTCAGCCTAATTTCAGCCATCCAACAGTGGAATGTCCTATTTCAAATGGTCATGTAGAATCCATTTATAGTCACTGAAGTTAGAGGCACACATGTGTTTTGGAGGGAGTTCATTCCATCTATTTTAGATGCTAATTTTGAAGATCAGTTGCCCTCTGCAGGTTTATTGCTGCTTGCAGAGACATTTTATCTAGCCTCAGTGACCAGTTTAAACTAGATGCTCAATTTTCATATCACTAAAAGTATGTGAAATTAATTCAATTTTAGTTTTGTCACATTTGTAGAATTGAAAGGATTTTATTGATAGCCTATTACATAAAGTACAGGGTCAGATTCTGTATTTCTCATTTTGTTGGCAAATTCTGATCTGCATGCCCAAAGCTAAAATTCAGATTCTTAATTAGTCCTTCCTGGAAGTAACTGAAATCCAGATATAGCAAGTTACCATCTCTAGCTAAGAGAAACACCTACTGGGCAAAAGTTTGCCCAGTACATGGTTTATTGCATGTGTTGTATGTAGCTGTGTGCAGAGTTATATCCTTGTAGAAATACATGGAGATACAAACTCATACATGCAGAGAGTCACAGCCCAGTTCTGCTGATAGTGTTGTCAGTTAAATGCATGCATGCATGGTTTGAGTGAATGCAAATGTCTGAACAGTGAAAAGAAATAAGGGCTGTGAAGCCATTAAACTTTACAGACCAAATATTAGTTCTCCTTTAATCAAAAAATACCATTGATGGTTTTCCAACAGAGTCTAATATTCTGCATTTCACAACATATTACTATCAGTCACAGAACACCTGTAAAGAGTTAGCCTAGGCATGAATAATTTCCTAGTGGTTTATGAACATCAAGACTGGTGAATTGTAAGGCATTAAACCTTTAGAAACACTTAAAGGAGACTGACAAGAACCTGTGTACTAATGTATGATTTACAAGCCAAACCACTCTCCATGATATTTGAAAAGTCATGGAAGTCAGGTGAAATCCCAGGTGACTGAAGAAAGAGAAACATTTTACCCATCTTTAAAAAGGGTGGAAAGGAGCACCTTGGGAACTACTGACCTGTCCTCACCTCTGTGCCTGGGGAGATCATGGAACAGATCCTTCCAGAAGCTGTGCTAACACACATGGAGATCAGGGAGGTGATTTGAGACAGCCAGCATAGCTGGCATCAAGCGCATGTCCTGTCGGACCAACCTAGCGCCCCTTCTATGATGGAATGAATACATCAGTGGAAAGGGAAGGGCTGATGACATCATTTATCTGGTCTTCTGTAAGGCCTTTGACACAATCTCCCATAACATCCTATTTTCTAAGTTAGAGAGAGACAGATTTGATGAGTGGACTGTGTGATGGGTAAGAGAGTGGTTGGATGGTCATATCCAGAGGGTCATATCCAGTGGTCAACACCTCTGAGTCCCATCTGACATGAGTGACAAGTGGTGTGCCTCAAGATCCCATGCTGGGACCAGTGTAATTTAATATCGTCATCAGTTACATAGAAGAGAGTATCAAGGACACCCTCAGCAAATTTGTAGATGACACCAAGCTGAGTGGTGCTGTTACCACACCTGAAGGATGGGATGGCATCCAGAGGGACCTGAACAAACTGGAGAAGTAGGCCCATGGGAATTTCACGAAGATTAACAAAGCCAAGCACAAGGTCCTACACCTGGGTCAGGGCAACCTCCAGTATCAACACAAGCTGGGGAATGGACAGATTGAGAGCAGCCCTCCTGAGAAGGACTTGGGGTTGCTGGTGGATGAGAGACTGGATATCCAGCAATGTGCATTTGCATCCCAGAAAGCCAAACGTGTCCTGGGCTGCATCAAAAGCAACATGGCCAACATGGGATTCTGCCCCTCTACTCTGCTCTGGTGAGATCCCACCCAGCCACATTTGATGGTGATTAGAGGAACTTGGTCTAGTGGAAGGTGTCCCTGTCCAGGGTAGGGTAGTTGGAACTAGATGATCTTTAAGGTCCCTTCCAACCCATGCTATTCTATGATCCTATGACTATGATTCTATGATTCTATGACCTAAGCAATCCAGAGGCAAAAATGAAAACTGTAATAAAAGTTTATTTAAGGGAGAGGAAAAAAAACCATGCTTATTTTGAATGGAGAGCTCTTCTTTTGAAACCCTGAACCCGTTGTCTCTGTCAGATAGGAGTCATGACTGGTTATGTTATGACTAAGCCTATATAGCATTTTGGGGGACTTCACAAAATTTGAAATGACCTTACCAATGAAGCCTACAAGTGCTACCTGCAATGCTACCATTTCCTACCATGAGGAGCATGTTGGACCCTGTATGGTCAGGCACGTCCTAAGGGGCCATTAAATTCATGTCACTTAACTTGCCCGGAGACAAAACTGACTGGCTGCTTGCAGGTTGTGGTCTGCCAACAAATCTGCTCTCTGGGTAAACGAGGTGAAGAGAAGCAAACATTGGAGACCAGTAGAGGTACAGCATCAGATATTTGTCAGCCTTCTGCATAAAGCCAGTTACAGCTGATGGCACAGTCAGTATGGAGGCTTCAACAGGGAAACCCCTGGCTCAGAGGTGAGCCCCAAATCACAGCCAAAAGGCAAGGTCTCATGATCTCATCAGGTCCTCCATGTGAAACCCAGCCCCAGCAGAGAATCTCCTTGAACTCGATGTAAATGATCTCCTGTTCACAGGCTTAAAGTCTATGATTCTATGATTCTGTGTCCTCACAAACTAGTTTGTGAAACGGTATCTGTGCACACACCTTTCTCTCAAACTACACCTCTGCAGTGATAATCTGTCTGGGGTGTAGGTTTGTTGATGTTAAGATGCTGCTGAGAGTCCACACCAGGCAGATACATTTTTAGCGCTCTCTGAATTTTATGAATACCTGAACTTTGTATCCTGTTTCTTGAGGTATTTCAATGCTTGTCTAAAGTAGAATAATATAATTTAGTGTTAGATTATGATATATATGCATAAATATATATTTACATATATTTACCATATAACACCCATACACACACACATAAATTGCTTGTATGCACATCATTCATAAATCCAACTGAAGTGAAAATTCTCACATTTGAGGAAATTGAAGTCTTTCACAATTCCATTGTTCTAATGCTTTGACTTTTATTCTGAATGTAAAAGGATTTTAAGAAATTTCAGTTTGAAAAAAATAATTTTTTCAATGCCTCTATGATGTGCTGTATTTCTTTATATGATCCATATTCTGCTTAAAGGGAAGATTTCTAGTCTATGATCACCCAAAATATCTGTTACATTCATATGATCTTTATGGAAATACATCATAAAACAGAGGGATACTGCTGCAGTATTTGTTTTTCCTTCTCCCCAACAAAAGCATGCAACGATTTTGCACAGGGTTTTTAAATGAGGACAAACCCATAGTGAAAATCTGTAAGCCACAATTCTGTGTTTTATCAGAAGACAAGATATGAAAGGGTAAGTGAGCTTTCAAGGAGCCTGTGCAATCTGTAGGACAGTATAATAGAGGCAGTGATAGTAATTAGCCTTTTTAAATAATTCCTCATATCCTTAAGCACAATATGGAAATTTACAGTACACATCAGACATCTGTGTCTGTGGGGGAATGCACATGTATGTGCATGTATGGGTAAGTGAGAGAGTGAAAGAGAGGTTTCCAGCCATCTTTGCATGGCTGCATTTGTATATATGAACTGAAATGGTGAAACAATTTGTACTGGTGTCAGCCACTCCCTTGGGGGAAGCTCACTGAACACATGTCATTAGGTGCCACACAATTTTCTTGGCTTGTTTCTCCCTCTGTAACACCAGTTCATGATATGTTCTTAAAGTTTATAGCATTTTCTCTTTCATTTTAGAGGTACTAATGTTTGGTTAATCTAACCCCAAATATTCTACTACTCTCATCCTACCTGATTTAGCAATCGTTTTTTGATTGCTAAATCAGCAATCAAAAAACCTTTTCTGCTCTCTGCAAGACAGTTCTTACTAATATAATTCCATTATTATGTTAATCAGTAATAACACATATCAGAAGACAATAAAGTTAAGAATTCCAAGCTTTTCACCAGAAAAAAATATAAAATTACAGAATCATTAAATGGTTCGGGTTGGAAGGCTCCTTAAAGATTCAAACCACCTAGTTCAAACCCCCTTGCCATAGGCAGGGACACATTTCACTACACCCAGTTGCTCAGAGCTACATCCAGGCTGGCCTTGAAGACTTCCAGGGAGGGGCCATCCAGACCTTCTATAGGCTACCTCTTTCAGTGCTTCACCATCCTCACAGTAAAGGTTTTTTGCCCTAATGTTTAATCTAAACCTCTCTTTTTGTTTGAATCCATTCCCCCCAGTCCTGTCACTACATGCTCTTGTAAAATGTCCCTCTCTGTCTTTTAGGCTCCCTTCAGGTACTGGAAGACCACTATTAAGTCACCCCAAAGCTTTCTCGTTTCCAGGCTGAAGAAATCCTAATTCTCTCTTTCTTTCCTCATAGAAGAGGTGGTCCATCCCACTAATCATCTTGATGGCCCTCCTATGGACTTGCTCCAACAGGTCCATGTCCTTCTTGTGCTGGGAACCCCAGAGCTGGATTCAGTACAGCAGGTGGGATCTCATGAGAGCAGAGCAGAGGGGCAGAATCCCTTCCTTTTCCCTGCTGGCCACGCTGATTTGGATGCAGCCCAGGACATGTTTGGCTCTCTGGGCTGTGAGTGCACATTGCTGGGTCATGTCCAGCCTCTCATTCACCAACACCCCTGAGTCCTTCTCAGATGGCCTGCTCTTGACCTGTTCATCCCCTTGCCTGTGTTGATACCGGAGGTTGCCCTGACCCAAGGTGCCATTCCTTGCATTTGGCCTGGTTAATCCTCATGACATTCCCACAGGCCCACTTCTTGAACTTGTTCAGGTCCCTCTGGATGCCATCCCATCCTTCAGGTGTGGCAACAACACCACTCAGCTCAGTTTCATCCTCAAGTTTGCTGAGGGTGCTCTTGATCCCTTTGTGTCTCTGATGACGATATTAAATAACACCAGTCCTAGTACAGGCCTCTGAGGAACACCACTTGTCACTAACGTCCATTGGGACTGTGAACCATTAACCACTACCCTTGGATGCAGCTGTCCAAACAATTCCTCATCCTCATCAAACAGTCCACCAATCAGATCCATCTGTCTCCAGTTTAGCGAGAAGGATGTTGTGGGGAACTGTGTGAAAGGCTTCACAGCCTCGTTGTGTGAGACTGTGGGATTGACTTCCAGTTTGAATGACCACATATCCACAGACTAACTCTGCATGTAGTAGCTGTTTGTCTAGCATTTTTGGACACCTGGACTTTCAGTAATTGCCACCTAGGATATCAGCTTTAGAGAAAATTATCTGGGCGGTCCTGGAGAATAAAGCATATGCCAGAAATGTGCCCTTGGAGCAATGGAGGCCAGGGGCATCCTGGACTGTGTTGGCTCTTTCCTTACCTAGTCAAAGGTGGAGGAAATGATCTTTCCCCTGTACATGCACACGCTGCATGTGTGAAATATTGTACCCAGTTTGGGGTTTCCCAGTCCATGTAGCAAACCCCATGCCATATGAGGAAAGGCTGGGGCAGTTGGGTCTGCTAATCCTGGAGATGTTTTCAGAGGGATCTATTTTCTGTCTACAGCTACCCAGCAAGAGAGAAGAAAAGCCAAACTCTTTCCAGATGTGTGCAGGGATAGGCCAGGAGGCAACTGACACTGTTTGAAACACATGAAAATACAAAAATTCTTGATGTAAGACATTGGTTTTTGATTGAACATAAGGTTGGTCAAACATGGGATGAGGTTATCCAGTGGATCTGTGGGATCTCTGTCCTTGGAATTGCTCAAGATTAAACTGGACATTGTCCTGTACAACCTGATTTGAATAGACCTCCTCTGAGTAGAAGGTGGGCCCAGCGAGCTCTTGAGGTCCTTTTCAGACTATGTGGTTGTGCGATGGTCTGGTTCACTGAGTCCCTTCTTCCCCCCATGTCCTCCATGCACAGTTCCATGAAATATCCTTCATTTCAGAAAATGAGATTAGCAGATGGTAGAAGTAGCTGTAGACTGGGAGTTAGGCTGTACATTAAATTCTCACAAGTGGTGTGGAATGCAGGTCTCCTGTGTCTTATATGGCTCTTTAACTACTGGGCTCTTGGATAAAAGGGGTGAACCATCTCTCTCCTTCTGGGACCTGTCTCTTTGCTTCATTTGCTTTTATATGCAGTGCCTCTAAATGAAGTGTTCTGTTCCCAATTGACCCAAACACTTTTTTTCCCTTTTTTTTTCCCCTCATCTCTTCAAGAAGAAACAAAACCTGGTTAATTTACTTCAGGCTGAGCCAGCTTTTTTTAAAAAATGCTCTGGTTTGGCAGCTACATGTGAGTGATTCTTACTACCCTTAAAAAGGAATAGAAAGTTCAGTGGCTTCATTCCCAATTTATGGGCCAAGACAGTGGCCAGGAAGGATTGTTTTACAGCTTTAGACTCAAGCCCAGGGGCTGAATTTCATTCCAGTTTATCCTCTGCTTCATGCTCACGTTACATCCAATCTTTATAATTTTTTTATAGAGACAAAAACAACTAAAAAGTAAAAAGATTAAAGTACAAATCACCATTGGCAGCTTACTTAGCACTTAAATAATCTCCCTCCTTTGGTTGCTTTATGCAACAAAAAGAAAACAAATAGAGAGCAGATATTTAAGTGCATTTTAGATTTCTAGTTGTCGTTGTTCACAGATTTTCCAAAAGAAATCTAGAAAACTCTGAACTAGAAAATTTCTGATCTAGATTTCTTTTTCCTGTGTAAAATTATAAAAATATCAGTTTGAACATGTATATGTACCAGTATTCAAAGAGCAGCAACCACCACTCTTCTTTCCTCTAGCTTGTTTCTATACCAATGAGTAGCTCTATGTTATAGGCAAACCCCTAGGAGCTAGGAGAAGGATCAATAAGATAACCCATTATTATTATTATTATTATTATTATTGTTATTATTATTATCATCATCATCATCATCATCACTGTTAAATGTTTTTTAAAACGGATTAGAGACTGAATTAAAACAGTAGAAAAAGTGTGCTATGTGAACATGTGCTCAGATGGGAATTGAAGAGCATCTGTTTCCTGTGGCCTCAGCTGCCACAAAAGAAAGCCTAGCAACTGCATACACCATTTCTGGAAGCTCAAGGCCATTGATTTTCTGTTTAAAAAGCACTGAGCAGAACTCCTTTTGGGGAACGTGCCAAATAGATGTGTATGAGAGTACTCTCCCTTCATAGAAGTACTGGCCAGGGGTGCACCTTCACTGCTTCCAAATTGGTTTTTGGTACACTGGGACCAAAGTTAGCAGGAATGGGGATTAGGAAGGCTTCAAGCCTGGCACTGTAAGGTTCTTACTTGAGGCAGCACAGACTAAGGAAGGTACAGGTAGCGGGGGGAGTGGCTGAGATATGAGGACACCATTATGCCTTGACACAACTCTGCAGATCAAGATATGAGGTATCTTCATACAAAACTACCAAGAGTTTCTTGGTGGGCTCTAGACACAAGTGAACCAGGCATTCTGGTTTTCTGGAGGAATTTTGGGAAGGCTTCAGTTCTGCAAACTGAAGCAAATCTATAGAAGCTGTTTGCAATAGCTGTGGAACTGCATGTGCTGAGGGAACTGAGTTCCATTCCATTCCAATAACTGGCAATATCTCCTTGGACAAGTAAACCATTTCTTATCAGCTTTCACAACTACAAAATGCAAGTAAGAATGCTTATTTTTCTTGAAAGCATTTCTGAAGCCTGCGCACACAAAAAATTTTAGAAATGTGGGTGTTGAATTACATAATATTGTCTTTTATGTCTGCTCTGGTAGATTTTGGTATTATGTTTAAGTAAAATGCATCCTTGATGGGCTAGACATAACTTAAAAATAAATAAGTTTTGAAAAAATCGAGACAAACCAATTGAACAAAATGAAAAAAAACCCAAAACCTAACAAATTTTCCTTCTATTTATTAATTTTGTGTTAAGAATTTATGTTATTACAATTTATTTCCCCTTTTTATCCCCAGGAGAAACACACCTGAACCTTCTAAATTCATGGAGTGTGGTAGCTATTTTGACTGGAATAAATTTTGTAGGAATTTTTCTAGTGATGTCGTTAAGTTCTCTTTTATTCTGTTTCTTCTAAGAATGCTGTAATTCTGTGGACCTTCCTTGGGAAACTGCTGGGTACTTTCACATTCCTGTCACATACCAGACTTGGTAAGAGTACAGGCAAAGTATGGTGTTGTCTCTGTAACAGTTTGCACCAACACAAAGATGACAACAGCAATGTGAGATTTCAAATAATGTGAAATATTTAATTTATAATTGCCATTATTAAACAGGTTTTTCTAAATTTTGTGTTTATGGAGATTAATTATTTAGCAACTGCATGAAGTCTGAATATTTGTGTAAAATGTGTTTAACCTTAAAAGTACAGAACACCGTGACAAGAATGTAATCAGAGTTTGGAAAACAAGGAAGGATTCAGCTGGAGAGCCCTTTTGTATGTGTCTAACTGTAGGTACGTAAGCCTGTACTTTGTGCTCGGCCAGGCTGGGGTCCTGGTGCTCAGCACCTTGCTAGATCAAGACCTCAGGAAGGACAGATTGCCATTAATCCCTTCCTAATTGAGGACATCTTATCCCAGCTGCATCTCTGCCTGGCCAGACCTGTCCTGTTAAACATCTTCAAGTTGTGATGATGCTTGGCTGAACAACAAAAAGCTCACAGCTGCTTTTTGTCATGGCCATTATGTACTTTTCTGCTGCCACTCTGACACCAGGCTTCCTGCAGCCTTGTCTCACTGTGGTGAAGGTGGGAAGCAGGCTAGCAGGAGCTGCAGCAGGCTGCATCCCTGGTGCAGCCCTGGCTGGACTGGGGGAAGCTTGGCTGCCAATCACCCCTCTCTTTAAGCTATGCTACCCTTGTTCAATAGAGGTAATGGGTCCAGTGGGCAAGTAATAGGTCCGGTGGGTCTATTACACATTTTTATTGAAAAGCAAAATAAATAGCCCTGTAAAACTCACACACTGCCCCAGGGCTACAATAATTTATGCACCTTCTTTTTCCTTCTTTTTCTCTTTGCCTTTTCAGAGTTGCTTGAGTGAACCTTCCCAGAACGGCAGGTAAGAGCTTTTGTAAATTCATCACCAGTTGTCTGAATGAGACAGTATTTTAAATACTGCATGTTATGTGGAGAACTGTGTCAGGTCTTTGATTTGATTATACACATGTGTAGTACCAAAGGAGATCACATATTACTCAGCTAAACTTGTTTAATAGAAAGGGCGTAAAAATCAAAGTATGTACAGTATCAGGTTTACTTTCCAGAGAGAATGTGTTTTTCCACAAAACTAAGGAAAGAGTAATTTACCACTCCAACAAGCTGGGAAAAAGGAGAACATTCTTTCCTAAACAGCTGCAATTATGCATTTGGCAGGCAGTAGTAAAAGCAATTCTGCTTTCCTTCTTAACCCATAATAAATCTGTACCTGGGACTGATTAGAGAGCAACTGGAGAGGTGCTGCTTTTCTTTCCAAGGTCTATCAGTGATTTTTTTCTTTTTTTGTTCTTTCTGAACATGTTTTAACAGTGGAATTAAGACTGTCTCACCATCTTTGTGGTTGTGTCCCACTTGTTCTTCATTTGTAGGAGTACAGATTTCTTATAAGTGGAGAAGAAACCCCAATGTTAGAAAATCAGGATAATGTTTCAAAGGGCATGATAAAGGAAGTAATCCTGATGGGAATCCCTTCATGCCTGCATAAATCTATGCTTTCTTGGGTATCATAAGAGCAGTATTTTAAATTGTTCTTTGTCTGCTTCAAGCCTGATCCGAACAATGTAGCACAATATGAAAATGCTGCAACTTTAAACCCTTTAGAGAAAACCTTAGTAAGGTTTAGCTAAGGTTTATACTAAGTTAAGTATAGCTTTTCTGTACCAAACTAAATGACTGACTGCACTTCAACTCTGTCTCTTAAACTTGTTGCTACATTAATGGCTGCATTAAGCATTTTTGGAAAAATTTACATCTGCAGTGAGGAAAAAAAGCCTTAGTTACATTAATTAGAGGGTATGCCCAACACCGAAAGAAAGATGTTTTTTCTAAAATTTCTTTGTTCACTTTTATCCTTACTGTTAAAAATTCGGATAGTTTCATTACCAGGTGGCTGTTGTGCAGGATGATTTTATCTCAAACAGCTGTTTTCCTTTTCTATTTTACTCATGAGAGCAAAGCAAGAGGAAAAAAAATAAATTTAAAATAAATAAATAACCCTTCCTAAATTCAATAGAACACTTTAGGCAGAGCACTTGAGACAGATGTTGAGGAAAGAGAAAACATGACCTCTTTATGATTTATTCCTTCCCCTCTCAGAAAATTGTCATTAACACCTAGAAACTGGGAGACAGTAGTAATTATTTCAGACTGCAAAACAGTGAATAAAACTTTATTGAAAAGCTCCCACTAAGATTAGTTCTCAGCTGGAAACTGAGATTGCCATGTGGACAATGCCATGGCATAACATGCATGAGAAAAGAAGCAGTGAGGAAACTAAACAGGTATCCAGCACATGGGAAGTAAAGGAATAGTCCTGGGACTGTATCAGGTGAAGTGTCTTGTGTGCTGTTGTGGGCTTCTGCTCATGCAGAGAGGGTTTGGAATAGGCAGCTGATGGTGGAGGGCAGAAGAGGAAGCTATTAGAACAGACAGCGTGGAAAGTTACTTATTTGAGGTTAAACCAGAAGGTAAAGTTTAATAAAGAGGAAAGTTGTCTTTATGGTGGTATTTTTCTGGAGTGTTTGGTGTTCATATTTTAGTGAAAGCCACTGAGCTAACAGTCCTGAAAGATGACATGTCTCTTGGCTGCAGAACAGTAAGAAGGTGACTTGTAGTAGGCTGGCTTCCCTACCAGGCTCAGCCTGAAAAAACTTATCTGAAAGATGCAAAAGTATGCAGGTTACTCTCTAAATTCCAAGCCTAAATTCTTCTTAATGTTTTTGCTAGGCACCCCCCTTGTTTGAGGTGTTTTTCTAGCTATTTAAATGATCAGGAACCTAAGAGACACCTTGCTTTCTCTGTTTGCAAGGGAACCTTGGTGGAATGCAGGGGAGATAAATTCAACTCCCTCTGCTCATTCAGCCCAGGAAGCCTTATTGGAGACAGTGGTGCAAAGTAGGCATTTGTCTGCTAGGACCTGGGTTGCACAGTCAGTGCTTTAATGTGTGAGCACAGCATAAGCAACCTGATTACCTATTATGGTTCTTTACAGGAAAGATTTCTTTCTGTGTGGAATAATGACTGTGCACCACTCTTCGGGAGCAGTAAGGAAGTTAAAGCAAGAGGAGTGCTATAGGCAGGCAGAAGGAAGTCCCTGAAGAACAGAGGACTTACAGATGGACTAGGAATATTCAGGCCTAATGTCTGGATTTAATTTAATTTTTATGCTGTTGTTAGAGACAGCCTGGAGTTTCTCTAAAGTATAAGCAAAGATACTGTCCTTTTACACTCCCAGGAGCGTAATCTTAAAAAATGTCTTCACTGTTTTTCCAGTGGCTACAGCCTCCCATCACATTGAGTTACCCTGTATAGTGAGGACATGTGGGGGGCATTCAACCCTCTGGCTCCAAGTGAAATTGGTACTGGTTGTCTCTCACCTTCCACTCTTAAAAACACTTGACAATTTGACATTCTCACTGCTAAGTGAAACTGACAGAGGCTCATCAGCAATAGGACATTGTTATCAGCCCTGGCAGAAATCATACCAAGAGCCTTATGCGAAGTGATGACTCGCATTTACTTCCAGCAGGATGAATGCAATTGGGTGTCAAGCGTTCCCAGTGTATGACTAGGGAACAGTGAGGAAGTTACTTAAAGAACTTGTGTTCTTCCTGCTTCCATCTCAGTCATCTTGGAAATAGATTGCAAATTGCTTAAACCCTAAAATACTGCAGAGTAAATGTCTCATTATTACACTGTAGTATGATATGACTTGGAAAAAAAAACCTTAATATGCTTCAATGATTGTTTTCAGATGTTGGTCTTTATCAGACTCAAGATGCTGTGCAAAAGATGAAGGCAAATTGCTAGTACCACTCTGCTTGCCAATAATTCCTTCTTTCTTTCTTTCTTTTTCTTTTTTTTTCTCTCCTTCCTTCCTTTCCTTCCTTTTTTTTTTTTAATTTTTTTTTTTTTTAATCCAGTTGTATTCATGAGACTAGTTGAGCAAGGCACACTGCACTGACCCCTCATATTTGGGACAGGCTTACAAACCCTGCCTTTGGCAGAGTGATGGCAAGCATTTCAGATCTGAGGGCTATAAAAAGCCAAGCTGAAACAAATTCTGTCAAGTCATAGCTGAATTTTTCTTGCAGAAGAGTTCTCCTTTCCCTCTACTACTGCCACACAGCTCTTTCTAAATGGTCCAGAATTGGCTGTTTAATATTTCAGAATTCCAGGCCTGGGACTGTTGGGAATGGAAGGATTTTATTGATGCCAGCTGAAGGTGCTCTCATCAGTGAACTGAGGTGTGTTGACAGCCCTTGGCTGTGTGACTGAGAGACATTCAAGTCCCTCATCGAACAGTGACCTTGGAGAAAAGTGTATGAAGAAATTAACAGAAGAATTTCAAAAGGGTTAGGTTTCCATCCCTGTCATCCTATTTTGTGATACTCACTTAATAAATAAAGAGAGAGATTAAATATTTTCCACTCATTGCCCTGTCACTGTGCAGACCTGCAGACAAAAATAAGCAATGTGACATTTGACTAAAAAAACCTGACTGAATGTAGGGCCCACTCTACTTGAAAAGAGTCATTATCGCACAAAATAAAATGAACTGCTGTGAGAACCTTAACTCAGCAAGTGAAGGTTTTTCACCTTCCTCTTTCCTAGCAAGAGGTTTTGGTTTTGGTGGTTTTAACCCTTAATTTAAAATGCATTTCTAAAACTGAGGTAGATTATTTGAAAGGACATCTCAATAACAGGAAAATAAGAGCCAAAAAGACCTTCCCAAGAAAGAAGCCATCAACTGTTTTTGGTTGTTTTCGGGTTTTTTTTTTTTGGTTTTTTGGCTTTTTTTTTTTTTCCTGAACATGGAAACTGCAGCAAAGGCTATGGGTAAGAAAGAAAGAATGACGTCTCCAAATTTTTCTCTTACCATAGCTGTAAGTCTCATGGAAGTCCACCAAGACAGGGTTCTCTGCTGGCCAAATCATAGTCCCTGGAGCCTCAGAGACGCAGAACCACTAAGTTCTTCTTCATTCCCTTAGCAACCACTGGGAGAAGCTGGAGCAACACTAACCCAAATAAACAGGTGAGAGAGTGCCTAACTGTTACCCACATTATCCTTTATTTTTCCTTGTTTTTTAGGTGTGTGGTGCTGTAGGAAACACCTGCATGGGGCTCTGGTCTCTTTCTACCCAGCTGACTTTTTTCAGCCATGCACTGGCTTGGGGTCAGCCCTCGCAAGCAGGTGTTTTCCTTCAGAATAGCTTTCTTGTCTGAATCCAAGTGGATCACAAGGGCCGAACTTCACTGCCGGAGGTCACAGGTCAAACACGGCAGCACAGGGTCCCTTGGGTACTGTGCTTACCAGGTGTTTAATATTATCAGAGGTTATTTGCTGAAACTGTGATAGAGTGTTCTCAGCGATTCAAAATAAATTTAACGAGAACAGTTTTAAAAGCCCCCACATTAGAGGATGTCTGTTCAATGGACAGGGAGGTTAAAGTTAATTCGATCAGGCATATGTACTTTCTCCAAAAAGGAACATATGCACTCAGCGGCTTGGCCCCATTTGTTGCAATTTTGGGTCTCATTTCCATTTGCAAGAAAGATAACTACTTGCATATGGAAGCAATAAATAAGAGAAGTCATTAACATTTCTCTAATTTAGGGGAAGAAAAAAAAAAGTCTTAACGAAGTAATATCTTTGCCAGGGCAGACAGAAATGTAAATTGGAGATTGGAAGGAAACCTATTAAAGGAATTGCTATGTTGCTAGTCTTTTTTAATCTAATGAATTTATGAATTGCCACTTGTTAGGTCATAGACTTCGTTAATTTCCTATGTGTTTAGTTAAGGAGAGAAAGTATGGGGCAGGAGGAAGGAGGGGTGAAAGGAAAATGCTTGTGAACAATGAACCTGAGCAAATATTTTTGTACAATGTGTTAAGGCTATTAGGTTCAAAATTTTTGGCTAAACCCAGCTATATTTAGAAAATCTGAGAAAGATTGCTCTGTACATCTACTGAACAGGATAATGTAAGTTTCTAAAACTTTTTCTGTGCTTATTCATATGCCCTTGAAAGATGTAAAGGCTTAAAAGGTTGTGACATTTGCTGAATAATTTTATTGAAAGCAAGAAAAATTTTAAGAAAGCGGTGTTACATTATGGTCCAAATTTACTAGTCACACGTCTATGGGCCACACTCTCAAAAATTATAGCTAATCAGACATCTCTTGGGCTTTCTCTGGTGCAAAGCATGAAGAGGAATTTTCACTCTCTTTTTTCCTGTGGATTGCAGAAGCTAAAATAGATACTGAACCTTGGCTCTCAAGAACCTTAGTACCCAAAGGTGGGAATTCCTTCTAGCTTTTTTCTTGAAAAGTCAGCTTTTATTTGAAGGAAATGACAGAGGAGGACAAACACCAAAAATATTAGAGTAAGCAAAGAAAAATAAATTCTTGTTATCTTTTGTATAATTATTCAACAGTGGTTGGCAAATCAGTGTTTTGTGCAGTCGATAGCATTTTGCAACCCCACCCTCTCAATGCACTGAAAAGCTAATGGACTGGTCCTACTTCCATCAGTCATTGCAGGATGGATCCCTTCCCATGGATCCCTGTCCTGACACATGTAGAGTGAATGAACGATGCCAATTCAGTGGCTCTTTAAAGTGTATGACTTGGAGATAGCAAAGCCAACAACTGCATCAGCAATTGCTCCCTAAACATGCAGCAGGCTTCCCTCCCAGACAGGCAGCTGAGTGAGCAGCATACTGAGCCACTCTGGGTACCTGCAATTCCCTTCAGTCCTGGAGGCAGCCAGGTATTGAAAGCAATTTCTGAGTTCGCTGGATTCTTGGGTGCTAATGAAAAATGTTCAAATAGCAACATGTTGATGTGCCAGGTGGCTGCTTTCTCATCCCTGGGGGCTGTGGGGAATTAACTGTAACAGTATCCCTTCTGAATTGAGCAGCGAGTATAGACTGAAAAATATGCACGGATGCATATGGGTGCATGCACAAGCACATACACACTCTTGGAAATTCTAACCAAACCTTGATGAGTTTAGATAAAGTCCCCACTGCACTTCAGTGTAAATCTGTGCTTCTGAGTGGCGCTTCTGGCTCCACTTAGACCAGTCAAGTCGAAGAAAAAACTAAAACACCCAAACAAAAAACAATCCAAACTCAAAACAAAGGCAGGTTTTGTTGCATTTCTGGCATAAAAGGAAACAGAAACTAATGGAAATTGAACGAAAATGTCTGCTCTCAAGAGGCCCATGTCTGCATTCTTGAGGGTTCAGATAGTTTGGATAACTCTGTACAAGTATTTGAACTTTTTGGTAGGTCTTCAGACTGAACCTCTGAACCTTCTGAGGTTCACAGGTGGCTTGCCACTTTTTTGCTGCTTTGGAACTGGACTCAGTCTGCTTTCTCAGGCTCTTGATACTGAAAATATCTATCAGGTTTGTAGAATCCAGAGAAATCATGAGTGTGTCCTTTGGGTTTATTTCATCACTAGAAGGGAAAATTTTCTTCTAATGAATTAGTCATCAAGAAATTAAGTAGGAATTGTTCCAATACAAGTCTAGGCCTGAGAAGATCTAACCTTCCAGTCATGTCCTGTTGCTGACCTCTTATGGAAGTTAAACAAGCCACTCTGAACCTCATTGATGTGTTTGTGAAAGGGGAATGTCTGTGTTACAACAATGAACTTGTTATTTGTCAGATAGCATGGAAATGAACAGATCAGAAAGCCTACAAATCTACCAAGTAATTCCAGAAGGATGAGTAGAGTACTGTGGTTTTAGTTGGCTAGTACCAGGTACAATCCAAGGAGGAATTTCTTAGGAAGCCTAATAGACTTAAGTTACTACTTTGCTTGGTGCTCAGTAATATTTAAAACAGCTTGGATTTTAAACCACATATAAAAATATGCCACCCTGCTGTTTCCACCAGCATGAGCCAACAACTCAAAAAACTACATCTTACACATCTAACATGTGCCACTAATACATTAATTATTTATGTTTTCAATTATATGTCATAGTAACTTCCATGTGTAAAACTGAAAAATATATGCATACTCCCTCAAAGAATTATCCATGTTTTTCTTAGAGCAGGCACTGTATCTTTGAAACAGACACCTTTCCCCTTGACCAAAGTGAAATAATTCCCAATGAAATTTGTGTGAGTCAGAGTGGGAGTCCTTTTCCTCTTCTCAAAATGAGCAGGCTGCAGTAAAACCTTCTGAAGCTGTGTTAAGTCAGAGGCTCAGCTGATGCTGTACTGACTATGGAACAGCTTGGGACTAATGACTGTTAACACCCGCACTGAAGGCAGTGTGATGGCCTGGAAGTAAATATGTCTGTGTTTAAATGAGAAAGGAAGTGAATCTGAGGTAAAGGGGCTGTTAAGAGAAATGTCCTGGGCTTTGATAGCACTGAAAGTTTTCAATGACTAAACTCTGGAAATTTAACAAGCAACTCATTCATCTAACTTAGAAGACACCCTCAAAATTATCTAGATCTGAAGACTTAGCTTCAGTGTCTTACTTGATCTTACATAAGATAATTTCTAAGGAAGTTGGGCCAGAGGTGCAGTGGAAAAGACTGTGGTCTTGCATATCATGGGCTAAAAATATTAGTTGAGACTTATGACAGATGTCAGAAAATGTTGGGGATTTCTTCTAATTTGGACTTCAGGATAACTGACCCTTCAATGCTGTAATTGTAAAGGTCAGATCTACCTACTATAAATAAAGAGCATTTTGATGGGTTAGTTAGATTTCAAGCACTGAACTCAACAAAACCTTTCATTCATCACCTATAATTCTACTCTGAAAGTAACATATATTCCATATATTTTGTAGAAGAAAACATCAGTTACACTTATGCTGAAGTACATGACTTTATGAAGATACAATAAAATATTGTAAAATTACTTTGTTTTCCTGTTGCATTTTAAAGTACTTCATGGCACAGTTTAGATTATAAAGTATTATCACAATCCTAGTGCCATGCTACACATCTTAAGTAACAGGAAAACTGATGACTTTTGTAGTGTTTTGTGTCTGTTCTAGCCAGTCATGTCTTTTCCATTTGTTGCCTCTCTGCTACCTTAGAAACGATATGAACAATATATATTCTTTCTTTTTCATATCAATGACCTCTAATCTAATATTAAATTTCTGTGCTGTGATACATTAACACTGAAAAATAATCTCAGTGTAAAAACAAAAAATATCCCAATCCCTCAGGAGATTGATAGGGCAAAAAGATAGGAAAAAGAAGGAAACTCTTTTCTCATTTTTCTTTTCTCATGTTTTGGAATACAAACACTTTTTTTTTTTTTTTTTTTTTTGACGGTTACTTGTGTCTGTATGGTTTATAGATCTCTAGACACTTGCTATATGTTTGATTTCTTACTTCAGTGTAGTTTCACAAACAGAAGCATTGTACAGTACGGTTGTACTGTAAGCGCCAGTTAAAATAATTTTAAAACCTATTCAAATAATTTTACAAAGACCTACTCATGGATAGGAATTACCGTGTTTGGAGGTTTACTAAAGAGAAGAGCGTGGAATGAGGTAGAGATGGGGAATATTGACTCCATATCTGTGACTGGCACTTCAAATACCGTGTAGCTCCCATGAATGAAATTGGTCCTATCTTCTTTTGTGTCATTGTCTTGAAATGACTGTTTCAAAAATGAGATTGAAAACAACATCCAAATGGTACCTGCTAATTATTTGAGGTGAATTGAGTAGATGTAGTTTAATGTAAGGCATTTCATTGCTGGTCCAAATCCAGTGGCCCAAAAAAGAAGCTTTACACTTCTTGCTGCCTACGCCTCCATTTGTGCTGTTTTCTTATTTTAACAGTGGTCTCCACTGTTAAATGTAAGTGCTCAATGCTATGTGTGATATTCTAATGTATTCAAAAAATCCTCATGGCTGGTGGAAGCATTACAGAAATTTTGGGACACATATGACCCCTAGAGCTACAGATGGAGGCCAGGTGAGGTAAACTAGGGTATCTCAGGGGATAGTAGAATGAAAACTGTATTTAGACAAATACAGTTTAAAACTTGTATCATCAAACCCGCTTGGAAAGTGCAAAGGTCTTCCCAAAGCCCTATTTCTTGTCTGCAATTTATAAGTGGACATTTTGAATACTATGGGGTGTCTCATACAGTGGCCAATGACAGCATTTGGGAACACAAATCTTGTCCTCTGGAATTACTGAAAGGATCATCAAGGTGTCCTGGGTTGGAAGATGTGGGTGGGGGTGTGTATTCTATTATCATCTCTTAGAGTTGGGGCAGTTATCTTCTGTTAGTTTTTATTTATCTCTTCCACAACCAATTCTCCCTCCGGCGAGATATCTTCTGTTAATGGGCCATTGTCACTGCATGACTGAGAAAAATTACATCATCCCACTGTGAGATGCTCTGCCCAGGGGGAGGAGCCAAGCATTCCTACCTGGGTATAATCTGAGATTTGGAACACCAGAGACACTTTTCCCACTGGATTCCCAGAGGAAGACCAGGCCCATCTACACAACCACTGGATCTTCAGAGGAAAATTACATTCTTTGACATGATCACTGCTTCAACAGAACCACACCTGTCACTGCAGGAGGACTGCAGCCACCATTTGATTGTGTCAGGTGTCAGGTCGTGTTCTGACTCTGTCAGTGTTGTTTTGTATTACTGCATTTTTTATTTTATTTTTATTTTCTTCCCTAAAAAAGAACTGTTATTCCTGCTATCATATCTTTGCCTGAGAGCTCCTTGATTTCAAAATTATAATAATTCAAAAGGAGGAGGTTTACATTTTCCATTTCAGGGGAGGCTCCTGCCTTCCTTAGTGGACACCTGTCTTTTCAAACCAAGACACGGGGTTAAATTTATTAAAAAGAAAAATAAAATTTCACCTTCTAGCACTCAGCCTAAAGTGGGCTCCTGTTTTTCATCAGTTGAAAATCCCTCTATATTTCTTTGCATCAAATCTTAGATGCCTTGTAGTAACCGAAACATCTGCATAAGTCTGGCAGGGGTGGCACGGGATCCACACACAACTGGTGACCCATCCATTCCAGCTCCATTGCTGGAATGCTGGCTGGTTTGTATCAGGAGAGATGCTCTGCATGGGTTGTCAACACCATGTCAAAGGGTGAGCAATGTATTGAGAACATTTGATTGTATTGACTACAATGTGAGCACAGATACCAATCTAGGGATGCCTGCATTTAAATGCCTGTTGTTTCAGATGGACTCCTGCCTCAACTCCCCTCGCTGACAGGAAGCTTGTTCCAGCACAAGGATTTGCTGGTCTTCAGACTTCTACCAAAGTTTTGCCTTAAGTTTCAGTCCAGAAAATACTGGTCCTCTGGTGATCACAAAGATATTTCAACTATGGTCTTAGCTTTGTCTGACATCACTAAGATTGTTCATCAGTTTGCAGGAATGGACCTGTAAAACCCTCTGACTTCTTTCATTATAGGCCAGGCCTGTTTCTGATATCACATGAAGAAGATACCAGAAGAAGAAAATCTTGTATCAGCTGAGGTGGTTCAGTGACTTGGGATTTGATTTGAAAAATCTTCTGGTCCAACTTCATTAACCGATGGATGAGTTTCTAACAGTCTGAGGTAAGTCTTTACTAAATTGCCCCCAACACAGTAAAAGGCACAACTTGATTATTTATCTCTTTATGCATACAGCTGCCAGTGTTATTTTGTGTTTCAATGGTAAATAACAATTTTATTAGCCTTCTCTGTGGGGACTTTTGGTAATTTATTAGTGACATTCCTCCATACAAATTGTTGCATAGTATATATGTATGTTTCCATGGACCCATTTGCTGTCAATTGATTTCACATTCAGATCATCTGTAATGACTCATTTGTTAGGTTCAGAGTCTCATTATTTGCATGGACTACTTGTATTGATATCATTAGCCTTGAAAAACCTCAGTAGTCCTGTTCATGGTCATGAGCTTTTAAGTTATAAGCTCAGTTCTTATCAGTGTTCATCTGTCAAGTTTTCAGTCAGTTCTAATTAGTCTCAGGCTAAAAGAAAAAAAAAAAGAACATAGCAGCAACCCCCTCCCCCCCCAAAAAAAAAGCCAAACAACAATTGTGACACATTCTTACTAGCCACGATTCCTTCTTTGTCACACACTCAGACAATCATTTCCATGTCAACAGTCCATGAGCATTTTATAGTGTCTGAAATGCTTCTAAATATGAATTACATATCTGAAAATTATTAATGACATTCTTGGCATTCCATTAATGTTATTTATTATTTATCGTGTGTGAGACGGAACTGCCTAGAGGCCTTTCCAAAGGATCAAGGGCCCGTTGAGCTAATCTCTTGCTAGGCATATCAATCCAGATGGATGAGCAAATGCAGGAGCACATGGCAAACAGCAAAACCTGTTTGTCAGTTCAGCATCCCAGCCTGCAAAATACAGCCATAGCACAGAGGCAGTGGCACAGTTCATACTAACTGGCACCATCAGCTGTCACAGCTGGAAGGACACAGACTGAACAAAATCAAGCTCGATTTAGACTTATTTACTATGAATTGCCTCATCTGCTCTTTGGCCTGCATGATCGTGTTTTCTTAAGAAGGCTTTGAAGGTAGAAAGAAGTGTATGGTTAATTTTGGAACCTGTGATATAGAATCAGAGTGTGGCTGAGGGGAATAATCAGACTGGGAAATGCAAAATTCATCCTTTGTACCATACTATTACACATCATCTTATATACCTCTTAATTCTGGTGAGTGAGGAAACCAATACTAGTGTTGTGTTGCACTAATTTTGTGAATCCCAGAATCTTAGAATCAGTCAGGTTGGTTAGTACCACAGTGAGTCATCTGGTCCAGCCTTCTTGTTTAAGCAGGATCATCCTGGAGCACATTGCACAGGATTACATCCAGTTCTTGAATATCCCCCATGTGGGCTCTCTTTGACATGGGTGGCATTAAAACACTCTTCAGGTCTCTACCACCAGAAATTCCTTCCACCTGCCATCGATAATGTATTTGTTGATATTTCTAATTTCAAATTCTCCATCTTCTTCACACTGCACTATCAGGAGGAAAATGACCTCATATTTAGGACCTACCCAGTGACCAGGAAGAGTTGGTGTCAATGATTTGTTCTGTTGCAGGTCTCTGCCATGAGCTGGGATCACTTGTATGGGCTTTGTCAGTCTTTTTTTCGCTGCACATTTTATGAAGAATGATGCCTTCCTTTGGGACCATCAGTATTCACAAATTTATTATTGATAGGTGACCTCTGATTTTCATCTCCTGATCTCCCACATCACTTTTGGCAACCTTTGTTTCGTGATGTCAGGAGAATGAAGGGTTAGGAGGTTGGTGATGTCAGATACCAGGAGTTGAAGGGTGGAAACAGGCCTGCTGTGGGAGGCTTTTGCCAAAAGCCACAGCCTTTTATTAACCATCAAAGTTTCTCCCTTTAGACTGCTCATGCTCAAAGGCCTCTGAAAGCAGCCCAGAAAATACAACTGAAATCAGGAAATTTCCAAATGGCAACAAGGCCCAATAGCCAAATAAAATAAATGAGCTGACCTAGGAAATCCTTGTAACTTGCCACCCAACAACAATAAACCAGCCCTACAACACACAAAGTAGAAAGGAAACAAAGAAGTCTTTTAATTATTTACAGTAGTCTTATTGTGGCTCAGTAAACATTGGTCAAGGACTAATAAATTTAGCCTCAGTTAAGTGGGCTTATGCAGCCATATATAGCCTGTACATTTAACACAGCAGCTTTTTTGACTGCTTCCAGCCTAGCATAAATAAAACCTATCTAACAGAAGAGCTGTTAACCTGGGAGATGGTTTTCCACCTACTAGTTTCACTGCAGTTATTTTATAATTAGATATATTCATCAGGAATTTTTGCCTTAAAGCGAGTAGTCAGGGAGACTACTTTAGAGACAGAAAATGGTGTGCTGGCAGGAAAAAACCTCCTGTGGTAGGGACAAGGTTGTCCCACAGCATCCAGTGGTCTCTCCTAAGTCCTTGGTCACTTCTCTGAGGTGACTGCTTGTACCTCCTAGACATCTCCTAGGTGTCTCTGTCTCCTCAGGAAAGAGAAAACCCTTGGGTAGCACGACTCATCCAAAGGCCGAGGCACACATGGCATGGAATGTCGCTGACATGCTCTGTGAAGGGCAAGGCAGGGCACTTGGGCCTGGTGGAGCTGGGCATGAGGGAGACAAGAAGCTCAACTTGCTGGGCCCACAACCCACATATGGTAAACAAACAACTGAAGAAAACAGGAATTTCCCATATATGGAGTCATTTGTATAAAACACCAGCAAAACCAAACCCACAATTCCACAAATTCTGAAATGAATGTTATGACTATTTCTTCTTTATTGGAAACATCATTTTATTTTGACCACACTAATCTTTTTCAAGAGTCTTTTAATAGATTGTTCCTTCTTTTGCATCAAATCTTCAGCCTTAGCTTTAAGGCTCTTTTTGGACTTCCTGCTCTTTAATCTTCCACTAGTCCAGTTCTCCTGGTTTCATCTTCTGTGTTCCCTAAATAGCTGCAGGCCTCTTCCAGTGACTCTGGGTACAACATATAAACAAGCTGGTGTTCATTCACCTATCTTTCCTTCAGAGAACATGCCTTCCCGCAGACCTAGTCCTGGTCTCCTGTCCCCTAGTTTTGTAGTTGGTAAAATAACAATGTGACAGCAGCAGTTCACCTTTCCTCCCTTCTTCCTGTGCCAAACAGTTAAAAAGTTGTGCAATAACCAAGAAGGGCTGCTTCCCTTTGCTGCTCATGGCTTTTGTAGGCAGCATCTGTCCTGTTAAGCAGACAAAGTTATCACGGGAGACAGAGCATTATGCATTGCAAATCAGGAACTTGGTATTATGTAACAATCTGAAAAATATGCAAGTGTGGTTTGAATGAGATACAACAATTGCTGGGTTACCAAACAGATAGCCAGCCAGGAAAGTAATTACAAATACAGATAGAAAGAGAAAAAAAAAAAAAAAAAGGCAACACTAGGGAAATGTCTTACAATATTTTCTGGTAATCAGTCAGTAGTTTGCTGTCCTTAACATGGGTCAAAAAAAATCCTACAGGTTAAATTCCATTGGGCTTTATGTTATTTTTTAATAAAAAAAATAATTTAGACAAAGCCCCACAGGAAAAAAAGTCAACAATGTAGTTATCTTTCAGTATATTCAGATGATAATTGTTATTTGGAGCATAGGATATGCCAGATGGTATCACTTCAGCAGTTTATCTACTTTCCAGTGACAGGCTATATATGATACTGATCACAGAGGGTTTTTCTAACACCCAGCAGAGAGTTTATCATAAATACTTTTAGCTCTCTTAATAGCCTTTCTTTTAACTAAAGTGTCATTTTCATTGAGTTTATTTAGTACTGCTGTTGCTTTGGCAAGGAAGAGAGGAGCAATATTTTAAAAAAGTGTTCACATAGAAGGAATAATTTCAAGTAAATCTATGCAGAAACCATTGACTCTGTCACAAGGAAATCTAATGTGAAAATACGCTTTTAATCAAATGAATCTTATCCTTGTCCATGTTTTGACAGACTTAAAAAACTCCAGAAAAGACCCAAGATTATTTCAAGGAGAAAATCATCAAATCGATTTCACTTTGCTAAAAAACCCCACCATTTTCATTTCAGTGTAATTTATTTGTTTTCTTTTGAAATATTGCTTTGTTTGGTTTATTTCCCCAAGGTAACTTAGCAGTGGAAAGGACTTTTTCATCCCAGTAAACCTGTTCTGTTCAGGGATTTTTTAGTCTGGTATCAAAAGCTATATGGAAAGGAACTTTAATAAACAAACAAGCATTCATTCTTCCATAGCTGTTATTATCTGATGTGGCCACTGACTGATATTAATTCATTTGGTTTACTTTAAAGTGGGACCAAAAAGACCAAAAGATAATCTGAAAAAAAATTGAATCTGGCAGTTTTACATGACTTGTGTCTGTTAAGGTGGATCTCCATCAATACTTTGACTCTGCATATTGGTTTGCCTCCTGTTCCAGATAGAAGTCAGGAATTTAGATCCCCATTTTACAGAGACATTGTCTTTGGAGGATGAGAAAAATATTTAAATCAAAGATATTCTCTCTCCTTAAAATTTCTTACTGGCTGCATTAGTTGCCCCATCTCACTCACTACCTGTGAATCTCATTCAGAGGCTTTCACTCACACAAGACAGTCAGAGTGGCAGGAGAACAAACTGATGTCAGGAATTCTTCTCTCAGAGAGGGAGCCTGATAGAGCACACCAGTTTCTCTAGGCTGTGTTGTACGTGTGTAGCTCTGCTATGCTTTATGCCCAAACCCCAATGAAGACCAGTTCTTTCTTCTTAAGAGACAAGACTGCTACCTCTCCCCTTCTATTTCTGTCTCCATCTTCTCATCTTTTGTATGTACCACTCAAAAAAATTTTGCAACCAAAAAAAAAAAGGTTAAGCACTATAAAAATGGTATATAACTTAGCCTATGGATAGATTTTCTTTTCTCTACCTACTTTATAGCAATGCCTGAGGCATATGACAACAGACCCTCTTCTTTTCTAGTGATTTATGGACAGCATTAGACCACTAGCATATTTTTAGTTCCTCTCTTCACTCTGTGCTCATGTCAACTTGTAAAGATTTATTTCTCTTTCATGCTTTTGCCCAAAGGGAGTTAAAAAAAGCTGGAGATTTAAGTCTTAGCACCAAAATGATGTGAACAGTGTTCTCTGTCCTAAGTCCTCAAATTTGTACTACATGTGAGAAGGGAAGGAGAAAGAGGGGAGAGAAGAGAAGAGAAGAGAAGAGAAGAGAAGAGAAGAGAAGAGAAGAGAAGAGAAGAGAAGAGAAGAGAAGAGAAGAGCAAAAGGAAAGAAATATACCATTTCACTGTGGCCTGTTATTTTAAGTAAGCATATACATTTTATCTGCCAGTTTGTCTTATATCGCAAAATACTAGTTGTTGTATTCAATCTTGTATGCCTTTCATCTAGTTTCATCATTTTAGTAGAACTAACACTGATTGAGTATACAGTGAGNCCAGTTTGTCTTATATCGCAAAATACTAGTTGTATTCAATCTTGTATGCCTTTCATCTAGTTTCATCATTTTAGTAGAACTAACACTGAAGGTTGAGTATACAGTGAGTTTCTAAAAACTTCCAGTTGGCCTTAAGTGCCTTTCTTGACTGGTGTTATTTTTCCATAGCTTCTGGATTTGAGGCAGACGTTTGTCTTCAGACTTATGCCAGGAAACGTATTGGCTCAGATATCAAGACACATCTTCTCTTCTCTTCTCTTCTCTTCTCTTCTCTTCTCTTCTCTTCTCTTCTCTTCTCTTCTCTTCTCTTCTCTTCTCTCTTCTCTCTTCTCTCTTCTCTCTTCTCTCTTCTCTCTTCTCTCTTCTCTCTCTTCTCTCTTCTCTCTTCTCTCTAGTTTTTCAGTTTTAGGAGGAAAAACAGTCTGCAGATAGACATTAAATATAACTGCAAAGACTTCTCACTCCCAAAGCTGCTGCCAGTATCTGTCTGTCTGAAGAGAGGGCAGATAATACAGGGAAAATGGTGGTAATAAAACTACATATTGCCAAGTAATATAAGAACATTTATTCTCCTGGCTGAGTCTTTGTGGTTTGGTGAGATTTTCTATGGTCAGTATTACTGTGAATATTACAGTGGCTGGAAATCACTGACTTTATTCTTCCTGAGCACTTAGTGCTGCTATATCCCTCCTTTGTTACCCAAAAGAGAATTTCACTTGACTAAGTTGTCAATTGCTGAGACAGCAGTTTTTAAAGAGAATTTAATTTTCTGCATTATTTATCACACAACAGTACAGTTTTAAGGCTATGAGAAAACCAAAATATTTCAGAGTCAATATAATAAACTTCAGTACAGTGGTCAGTGTAAGAAAAGAA
Organism: Urocynchramus pylzowi; assembly: GCA_013397555.1. Classification (NCBI taxonomy): domain Eukaryota; kingdom Metazoa; phylum Chordata; class Aves; order Passeriformes; family Fringillidae; genus Urocynchramus; species Urocynchramus pylzowi. The sequence goes on from VZRH01001700.1 coordinate 85,418, forward strand.
ATTCAGCCAATTATATTGCTTCCACTCAATGTTGTTGGTCTATCACAGAATGAGAACTCAACCCAGAAAGAGTGCCTGACCAATTTCTAAACATGAGTAATTAATTCTCAGTTTTATTTACACTTTCTATGGGTTCACTTAGATTTTTAATGAACAATATGTTGAATTCCAAGCAGTTCAAGGTATTGTCTTTCTATGAATGTTCTGACCTGGCACAACTTCATTTTACAGATTGTTTTTTCAAAGAGGAAGAGACACACTTGAATGTTTCTTGATTTCTTATCTGAAAACTCTGCATTATTCAAAGGAAACTGAAAGATCCCAGGTACAGGTATCTTCTAAAGGTTTCCAGGTTGTCCCAATCTTGTTTTCATAGAATCATAGAATGGTTTGGATTACAAGGGACTGTCAAATGTCATTCAATCCCTCTGCAACAAGAAGGGACCTCTTTCACTAGATCAAGTTGCTCAGAGCCCTGTCCAACCTGACCTTGAATGTTTACAGGAAGGTGGCAACTACCACATCTCTAGGCAACCTGTTCTAATGTACCACCCTCATTGTAAAACACGTATTCTTTATATAGAATCTAAATTGACCCTCCTTCAGCTTAAAACTATTCCTAGCTGTGCTACCACAACGGGCCCTACTAAAAAGTTTTGGCTTGTCAAAACTGTAATGTCACCTTAGACTGGCATTTCTGTTTCCTGCCTTGGCTGAAGATGCTGAAAGAAAGGAGAGGAAGTACCATTAGGATGTTTGTTTTGTGTAAGATGGAATTAGAAAGTGCATGTTTTGGAATAATCTTTTTGTTTTCTTCAGTGTTTTTTGTCTAAACATGTTCCCTCTTCCCAACCCTGTCTTGAAACAGGAGTGCCCTCAGCTGAATAGCCAGAAGTGATTACTCAGTATGAACTGGATTTACCTCTGAGTATGTTGGATCAAATTTATTTCTCAGAGGTAATTGCAATCTAGTTGTGTTATTGCAGTTTCTTCATGACTGTATTCATGGCTGGCAACAAAACCAGGGAGCTGGCATTGAAAGCTCTTCCCAGGAGGCATTCTTCTTTAAATTTTGCACCATTTCCTTGATTTCCTAGAAGAGATATGAATCTGAGGTAGCCTTGCCAATGATTCTAGGTGCCCGTGCATTAAAATCTTCAACAACCATTTTGCAGATGTGTAGAATGATCATAATACTGTATATGTTATTGCTAGGGCAGTGATTTCAAGCTCAGTTCCATATGTGCTGTGAGTAACATTAGATTAGGGAATTAGATTAAATAATTATTGTACAGAGCTACTTATTGTCAGAATATTTATTTTCTTGGTGCATCTTTGGCCATCCTGAATCCTTTGTTCCGAAATTGCAACAGAAGTTAAGTCTAACTACAAAGATCAATTTACTTCCTACACTGTGCAGAATATTCGTACAAGAGTGGAACACTACCTTATTGACCATAAATAAAAGAAATGAATATGCTAGGAAAGTGCTGGGATGCAAGAAATTTGTGATCTTCTGTTAGAACTATCAAAAATTTTCCAGTACCAGAAGAAGGGCATTGCTGCTATGGTGCAAAGCTTTGCAAGACCTCACCTATAATGCTCAACCACTGCCCAGGTTCAAAACCAATAAATTCATCTTGAACAGGGTGACTTAAGATGGTCAGAGGATGAAGAGCTTGATTAGAAGAGTAAGACTACAACTTGCATAGCTTAGTGGAGAGGGGGTGTAAAGAGGGTGTGATTACACCAAATAATACAAATAAAATAATGTGTATGTGTAAACACACAATAGAGAGAGAGAAAAATTCTTTAGACTAATTAATAACATTGAGTAAAAGAAAGCCCTGATACAAAAGTTAGGTCCTGGTATAGCTTTGAGAGGATATTCCAGTAAAAGGACAGAAAACCCTAGTCAGACAACTGGGAAGCACTCTTGATGACCTATGAAATCCCCCCTGGTGCTCCATTCTTATTCTTTTGGAAAGCTTTCTGTCTAAAATGCAAACATTTCTGTGTGTTCAGTTTTATGTAGTAGTGACCTGCTAGGGCCAATATGAGGAAATTGCTGGACATGTGATGTTTGACCTTTGTTTCATCCCCAGTGTAGTCAAGCTATGTTTTAATCGGGATCAATAGTATTGTCTTCATCACATCAAAGATGAAGTAAATTACAGGGAGGGAAAAGTCTATTATTTTTACATCTTGCTAGAAATCAGTGGTTCAGTGGTTGCCAATATGTATGCAGGTTCCTTACAAAAATTTTTATTTCTATCGCTTCCCCAGGGTTGAATGTTGTTCACGTTCCCTTGAAATATCCACCCAGTGAGAAGCAGTGATTTCCAGCAAGACATTTAAATTTCACTGGTACTGTCCTGCTGTTTCAGAACAGTGAACCAAGGGAGTGCTCAGCTAAATCTCTGGTAATAATGACAGCTTAGGTTTGATAAGCTCTGTCCTTCTTCCCTTTCTTTTAATTAGGTAAACTAGCGTTGTTCCTTACTGTTTTGAAGAGAAGGATGGTCTGTGATTCCTTTCTTAGGTTTTTTTGTGGCTGTGCCTAGCATTGTGACAGCCTTTTCTTCTGTTCAAATGGTGACTAGAATATATATATATATACCTTTTTTTTNACCTAGAGCTCTAGGGCAGACTAGTACTTTTGTGTACAATACTAGTTAAAAAAATCCTCATAGTTCAAGTGAGGCCCATAATGATATGAATTGCAATTTTGACTGAGATTTATTCCAGAACATTCAAATTATTAAGGCCGTTTTATTAAATGCATGGATGATTTTTTTCTTAAATCTTCAGTACAAAAGGAAGTTCTCAAAATTTCTCTGCAGCTTAATGCCATCAGTATACATAAATTTCAACTAAACCCAAATTTTATCTCAATATTTATTTTATTACCAGTTGATGACTCCATGGGCTGAAATGCCATTCACAGCACAGGGGTGCTTCATAATAGACTATTTTGCATAACTACTAAATAATTTACATATATAAATTATATATCAAAATGCTCTCTAGAAACTATTCAATTCAATGATATTGTTGTTTTGTAGCCTTTAATACTGTTGAGTCTTTAATTTTTAAATCCAGCACCTCTTCCAAAGTAAACCCACAGGAATTTAATTTTTTTTTTAAGATTTGTACTGACTTTGTTATTAAGACAAAAACTTGAACCTGATTTTGCAGCATTAAGAGGGACACAGATGACTCCATCAGAAGTTTGGGCTCATGAAAAAGCTTTCCTTGAAAAACTTCACATGAAAATTATTTAAATATTAAAAAAATTAATCATCTAGAAAATTTTAGTTGTTCAGAAAGGTAATTTGATGGTCATGGAGGTACTGCTTCAGTAACTTCAAGAACCTGCTCTGTTCAATGAGAAATGGAAGCACTACACTCAGAAATGGAAACAAGAAAAGAAAAGCAGTCATTCAGAAGAAGGATATTATCCCACCCAAGCTTACAAAATTTATGAAATACCAGCAGAAAATTAAGTACAGCTGACTTAGAGATTAGAGATGATCTTCTATAGTTTTTCCACGGGGTTTTGGAGTTAAGATTGAGTGGGTGTTCACAATGCACATTATGGGTTTTTTCATTTGTCAACATAAACTGCTGAAGAAGAAATATTTGTTTTAGGTGATTAAGTACACTGCATATTAATGATGCATTGAACATATAAAACAGATTCTTGTTTAAAAACAGTATTTAAAATAGTTCTATATATATAGACAGGACTATTTATAGCCTTCACAATTAATCTGTTAAAATATTGGGTCAGAACTACCACACTGTCATTAGCAAATTTACTTATTAGTATTTATATAAGTCAAGACTAGACCATAGTAGCTTAACCATGCAGATTTTAAAGCCTGAAATTTCAGACACTTCTAGCCATGGACTAATCTCAAAGTCTTGTGTCACGCTCTGCAGTCCTTGTGAAGGTCTAAGACAACATAGGATACATAAAATGTTACTGTGTTCCTCTGAGTGATTCCAGCCTTAGATACACTTTTTGAGATGAGCACATATCTCTCTATACTCCATACTCTGCATAACTGGGCATGCTATGATTTCCTAAACACAAGTATCCATTGCAATCAGGCATGGCTTAACATGCATGAGACCTTGTCCATCAGATGTAATGTGTCTGCAGGAGATTCACGCCCTTTGGTAGGAGGCAAAATATAATGTCTCATGGTGTGTGCAAATTGAGCTAGATCCTGTTCACTACTGTGGGAGCTTTCACACCTGTCTCAGATGTAAACACCTACTTACATTTGGTTCTTAGCTATCTGCAATCTGGTGCTGAATCCTTTTTCCAAAACTAGGGGGAATTAATTTTGTTTCTAGTAAACTTGTAAATAAAATCTGTCATTTTAGCAAGCTTTTGCTTTTACAGACGGTAGTCTGCCATGGGGTTAGAAAGCTGTGCTACCTGTTTGCTTTACTTTTGACTTACTGAGCTGCATAATATTTAATGTTTTGCATAGCCCCCAGCAGAGCTAAAGCATTACAAAAAACCCCCTTTGCGTAAAAAAATTATCTTACAAGAATGGCAGTGAGTTCAAGTCTGCTAGCAAAGGTTCTTTAAAACAGTAAAATAAGCAGACAACAAATCAAGAGGACTAGTGCAATACACATTATTTTGACTGTCCTAGCAGTCCTTGGGAAGGATTCAGTAGCCTGAACCTAAGTGTGTAGTGCGGTTTGATATTTCCCAGGATACCCAAGACATCTGCATTGGCTGACAGGTATGTCACAGGACTTACAAGAGACCTGTGTCCTCCCAGACAGGCAGCTGGAGACCAGGTGGGGTCGCCTGAGATGTCTCAAGTGGCAACAGATGCCAGTGTTTAAGCAATTGAATTCCACCCTTTGTGTACAATAGAAGCCGGACCACCGTATGTGTTGCCTTGTCAGACACAATGCAGCTAGCATGAAAGCTTTCTCTCTGACAGGAATCACCATCAATAATTTGTCTTCTAAACCATGCTTAATAAATTATTGAGAAATAAAACCACATGCATTAAAGAAGCTTAGGCTGGGTTCTGAGCTAATATAAATTATTGCAGCTGTACTGACTTCTTTCTTTTAATCAGCTGAGGAGCCCACTCCTAATGGAGCGTATGCATATCTTTTACATTTCACATCCATTGACATGGGATTTCCTGGAGCCAAGAACATGTGCTGCTTGGCAAAGTGTGTTGGGATACAGTTGCTGTCATTTGGGTAGCTTCAGATATTGCACCTTCCCTAGGCAGCATTACTGTGACTTGCAGCTGCTCTTCTGAATCACACAGAACAAAATTAAACAAAAAAGAAAGCAAAACGCTCCTTAACTCTGTGTGGGAGCACATGTCCTTCAACCACTGCAAAATGTTTTCGTAGGAATTGGGTCAGATTCCTGAGGGCCTGATCTTTCAGGAGGATGTGGTTAGTGGCTGTACTCCTTATTCCTGTGAATGAGTCCTGGCACATCTGGTGGAAAAGATGTATGGCCCCATCCAGGGAGCATCCCACTGTACAGCTTTGTCTGTGGAAATTAATTCCTCCAGCAGTATACATGTCCTGTATCCATCCTGCCCATTTTTCAATTAGAGACTGCAAAATTTGGGGTTAAAAATAAGCATCTATTACAATAAAATTGTTTCTACTGCAATGTGAGCTGGATGTTGGGACTGAAAGGGAACTTTTTCCCACTGCTTGGTTTTAGCTTTTTGTTAAAAAATCCTGAACTAGTTCTTGGTTTTATAATTCCTAAAAAATGCCCAAAAATTGGCCAAGATTGCTTTTGAGATCAGAGAAGTGCAGGTCAGACAAGCAGATGAAAAATCTATGTCCATCTAATGAAAACCAGTCTGTTTAATTTAGGCTGATAGTATAGGCATCTGCCTGTTGGAGGCATCTGCCTATTTCTGCAGCAACTCCAAAGACCCTAGACATCACGACAGTTCATCAAGAAGAAAATTTGGGCATATTTTAGATGTTAAATTTAGTTGCTGTGGATTTCACCCTAAGTGTCTAAAACCTCTAAGTATGTACTTTATCTCTTGCGAGGAAGAGCTGTATGTGTGTGACTGGTTTCTTAATTTTTCGGTATAAATTGCCAGTAACTTTTGAAAAAAAACCCAATCCACTTTGTAGTAAGATCTGTTTAGTTTCTTTTGTCTTTTTATTGGTAGGCAGGATATTGGTGTTTTAACCTGTTTTCCACTCCCTCCCTTTGTAAATATAGGTAACATTTCTTCAAGAGGTATATGCTTTTATTGTTATTAAAGGAAAAGGGAATTTATATGCTATAAATGTAAAAACATTATGGTTACCTGTAGGAGAAAAAAAAAATTATTCATATTTACTGAAGTGACTGTCAAGCAATGGCAGCTGTCAGACCAGGCATGACAATAGAATAGAGATATCACATGGATTTGCCAAAAGCCCATTCATATCAGCATTTAGAATTACAATTTTCTGCAGAATTTACCTGTTTATAAACTATTTTAGGCTGAATAGCAATTTTAGTTTTGACCTATCACACAGTTATCTGCTTCTCTGCTCTCCACAAAGGGAGAACTGGCTTGACATAATATTTAGTGATTTTTCTGAAGAGAGCTATTTTCTAAGTAATTGGTTCTGGTTAATGGGTGAAGGCTCAGACATGAGCTTCCTGAAATTTACATGCGGGTTACAACTCAAGGTGAGCTCAATGCCACTTGTCCATGAGCAATGCATGGACAGCTTGGGTCTGCTGCTGTCAACAGGTCTGTAACACATGCTGTAGCAACATTTGGTGAGGGAGGACTCAAACTGTGTTTCCAGCACGTGGGTGAGGTGGAGCCTGCTACAGCACTTCGAGGATTTCTGAAGTGTTAGGTGTGCTTTGCGTGGTGGTAAGATTTTCAGCCAGCAAGGGAAGACAGCTGGCATGTTGCTATGCTGTGGTGAGCCAGCCTGGAGAAGAAAAACCTGTGCCTACACACTCTAGACTTAGGCCAGAACCTCTGGGCACACTGTTTCCCTTCTTCAGTGTATTACACAAGCATTACAGGAAGGGAGTCTTGCATTAGTATTAGTAAAGCTGGACACTTTCTGTGCAAGAAGAACAGTGCCTCATCCTGGACACATCTCTAACCATGCCAGTAAAATGTGGAGGGAGCCAACATTATCACTGGTATTCTTACCATACAAGAAGAAGTTTGGATTTGATTCACCAAAAACTTTATTCAAGGTTCACAGAACACACTAGTTATTTTTGTTAGCATTACACTGCTGTGAAAAATTGTGGTTGTGTGAGGGTGAAACCTGATGGAAGTTCCCCTACAGTACTCACCTTGTTCTAACAACTTATCCTTCCTCATTTCACTTCCCACATTGGATTATTTACCACCTAAAAGGCAGATTATACTATATTTGGATATGATTAGATTCTGATTTACTCAGCCATGGCCTGATTCTACATTAAGCAAGATTTTCCTGATTACATCATAAGCTACTCAGTGTGATGTAAACATTTCTTTGTCCTGCATGTCAGATATCCTTCATTTCATAGCAAAAGATATATAAGAAAAGATAAGTTTACCCAGGGGAAAGTGAAAACTAAAACTAGATGAGATGTTTTTGCATGAATCAGAGCAATTACTTTTCCTTTCTGACTCTCTTCCTCCAAGACATACTCTATATTTCTTTTTTTTTCCTATTTAAGAAGTTCTGTTCCTAATTTGAAGAACAATGGCATATGTTTACGTGAGTTTAGCCTAAGTAAGAGAAACAGCTTCTTTAAATCCAGCTGCAAACTGTGTTTAAATATCTATCCTTCATATCAATTGAAAATTGAAAAAGCATGAACTGAAAAGAGATTAAAAATACACCAGAGACTTCTTCAATGAAAAACTGATAAATGCATAAGAACTGTAAAGAACATGAACCAAATGTCCAAAGATATGATACTAATCTGATTTTAAATTTATCTGATAAATTCTGGAAAAATGAGAAGCTCAAGCTAAATACAGTGTTTACATGCTGAGATTTATTTTCTAGATTTTTTTGTAGTAGGATGACAATAATGAAACCTAGAAACACATGAACTCCTATAATAGAATAATTGACTAAAAAGGTAAAATATGGTATATAAACTCAGTTATGTCAGTTCTTAAAACATGTTTTAAGTTACATATACACAACAATACTGCTAGAAAATTATTTTAGAGATTGAGTCTATTTTTCCTTTTGCAAGATAATTGTACAGTCTGCTTGCAAAGCTGGGAGTCAACAATCTAAATTAAATAATTTTATAAAATGTATCTAATTCTTTCAATTTACAGAGGAATTAGATATAATTAGTGGAATTAGAGCTGAAATTGGCCTTTTAACACTTTACTGTGGTGCTTGATCATCTTGTACTTCCAGGATACCATTAATTCTCTTAGTATGTTAGAGAAATTATGAAGGATATACCCATGTAAACACTTGGATCTAATTTGAACTATCAGAAATAAAAAAAAAAGAATTTAAATTTTCTTCTTTCTAATAGTTTTTATAGATCCTTGAATCCTGCAGGCCTCTTTTGATGTATTATGCATAGATTTGGTACCCCCTTTCCTTCATCATATAATCAACATATGCATATTCATTTATACCAGTTAAGAGTACTAAAATCTAGGAGAGTGCTTGGAAACTAATGTATGATATGGTTCCAAATCCTTCTTCTCAAATAGAAATTAAATAGATCAAGCTCATCCCCACTGGTTTCTACAGAGCTACATGAAGAATTAATTTATCATCACATACCTAAATGGAGTTATTAGTAGGCACTTAAAAATTTGTTTATCCATTTCAAAGTAAATAAACACTCCAGTCAAAATTCATGTTGAGTATAATTTAACTAAAAGTGATTAGAATTTGCTAGGACTAAATGTGGTCTCCTACTGTCAAAAATGTTCTCTGATTTACTTTGTGAGCTGAATTTAGGTCAATGATCAAGACTTCCCTTGGAAGATTATGGGCTGAAACAAGTGATGAAATAAAAGGTTATATAAGTAGCTCCTTGGACTCATAAAAAGCAACAAATTAGTATACACAGCTTTTATTTAAGCAAGTTTTGCGTTTAATTGAGATTCAAAGACTTTAACCTTAAAAAGATGAAGAATATGTGCAGGAAGAAAACAAGTATAAAATTAATGAGGTCTGCAATTTTTCAAACTTCATCCTTCTTGTCTGCAACACCCCCACTGATCTGGTTGAGTTTTTTTATGGAAGTTTATATAAAGATATCTAGTCTGGACAGGCTAATGCTTTTTTAACAGCAGTTGACAGATGCTTATCAAAGAGTTTCAAGCACATCATACTTAGAGTAGTTTCTGTGAAATACAGGAATTTTTCTTTCAAATTAGCAATTTAGAGACTGCCTGAGGCAGAGATCATGCCATGTCCATGATGCTGATAGCCACCAATGAATGTATGCTCCAGGTACCTGTATCATATTTGAATATGTGTATTTGGCCTCCTCCTGTCCTGTGCTCATGCCTTCCCTGGCAGAGTCATGTTCTATGGGAAGACAAACAGTGGGCTTCACAGCCTGTCACACCTGATCATTGCATGTCTCTTCAGTCTGCTCTGGGGTTAGAGGCACAATGTGCTACCTTTTCTGAAGACAGATCATGGATTCAGGACAATGTTTATAGGAACCTTTTTCAAAGCAGGGAATTGCATTGTACCTCAACTTCTTTCTTAGCAAAATGGTGCTGAGTAATATTTAGTCATCTTACCAAAGTACTTTCAGATAATTTCAGGTTAATAAGGAAGGTGGGTAAACATGCATATTTTTATGTATAAGAACATTTTTAATTACATGAAAGTTGTACATATTTGTGAAATTCAGTGATGTCCTTGTGGAGGTGGAAGATGGCATGATATACATAATAATTAACCCTTGGGATGATAGCACTGTACTAAACATGAGCAAAGAACTTGAGCAAGTCTTGTCTGAAGAAAACTATTTTAGACCACCAAATAACATGTATAGAGTTAGTACAGCATTGAAAAGCTCATGTTTCTCATTAGTTTTTGAGGCACATTGCTTGTAAGGGGAGTTTGTCAGCTAAGAGATGGGTAATTGAGCTCTGTCTAGTCATGGATTGAGCATGCAGTATGTTGATGTAAGCCCATAAGTGACTTTCATTTTCTAAACTGGCACACAGCCTTTGGATTGTGGATACTTCTCTAAAATCCCATCTAAGATAGATGATTTCCTTTCAGATTCACTTAAGCAAAGATGTTTGGCCATGTTTAATTTGCTAAAGTAATTTCCAGATGAGTAGTTTCCTCCAATTGTCCATTAACATTAAGTGAGATTAAGGGAGCTATTAAATACTGATTCTTTTACTCAGGAGATATCTATGCCTAGACAGCTTTCCTGCTGATATTTATGAGAACTCTTATGATATACTTATATTTCATATGCTAAATATTTTAAATTCCTCCAAAGAGACAAAGCAGGTGACTTTGTACTCATTACAAGGAAATCTCATTTTGCAGTCCAAATTAGCTGTGGAACCAAAACAACATAAAATGTATGCCCATCTTCCTGATAAATGTTGACAGAACCCCCTAGCCAAAAATACATCCATTTAAATCGAAAGTATTATTACTAGTTGTATTCATACAGCTTTTATTTACAGGGGGGAATTCTTTGCAATGATCTCTGACAAGCATCAGACTATGATAAGTGATGGGTGAACTTTGAAAACATAGTTTAGTAAGACAACTAAAACACTGCTTGTTTATGCAGACTTCACTAAACCTTCTTAGAACATCAGATAAGATCTGGCATTCTCCTGAGATTTGTAGTACTTGCAAATTCTGGCTGAGCTGTGCATGGGAAATATTCAAGAGGATTCTCAAGCGTAGGTGAGACAGGTTTGGATGGAGAAAATTCAGGATGCTGCCCAATTTATGATCCTTGTGTTATGTATGAGGTGTCTATGACCAGTGGAAAACAATGACAATAATTGGTTTGAACAAAAAAATTAAGAATCTTGATGAAATTATTAAAAATATTTTGCAGGTCTAGGCACTTTAAAACACATCTGCAGACTGATTTTAGTTAATTACCTTTAAATATTTACTTGCACCTGCAATTTACTACATTTCTGCAATTAAAACTAAAAATACATTTCCCTTCTTTCCTCTCTCTGCACCTGCCATTACAGTAAACAAGTCTGCTGTGTATAACGTGCTTGATTTTTCAGATCCGTGGATCTGGCATCTTGAGACAGGGAGCTGCAAGAGGGCAGGGACAAGGTCAAAACGAGTAGGAAAGAGTCTGACAAGACACCTACATGCTGAGTAGGAGGTGCAGGGGCAGTGCACACAGGCAGCTGGGTGTATGTTCTGATACACCCGGAGGATGCAGCCTGCCTTTTGGGAGGTACCCAGAGCAGACCCCGCTTTGAGAGCACCATGCAGGGGACAGAGAGCAGGGACATGTTTCTATTTCTACCCAAAGTGGTGCCTGATGCCTGGCACATGGCAGAAGGGGTCAGACCTGTGTCTGCTCTTATGCTGTACTGTTAACCCTGGTGCATGGAGGAGCAGCAGCTCCCTGCCGGGATGGCTGTGTGGTGCTGCTGCTGCTGCTCAGGAGCAAGGCTGTGCACAGGGGCCCTTTCCAGCTCTGTCCTGACACACAGGGCCTTCTTGGCAGTCCAGAAAATCATCTTCATGTGCTTTGCCCAGGTGGTTGGATGCCAAGTCTGTCTTTGGAAACTATTAGTGAGAGGCACTGCACTACCTTCCATGTACTCTGCCCAGCAGAAGGACTGGGAAGACAGATGCTGGAGGGTCTGTCCTGCTCAGCTCCACTGAAGGACTTCTACATCTCTGTCGTTTTGATATTTGTCTGAAGAGGTTATGCAGCTTTCCAAGAAGGAAAGTCAAAGATCAGACTTTTGCAGGAGTCATGGGAACTTAAAATTGCTATGAGTAGTTGACTCTGAGTTTATTAAACAGAGATCATTCTCTGGTGTGAAAAGGGTCTCTCCCAATCTTAAAAGAAATGGGTTTTCTGAGTAGAATTTTTATAAGAATTGCAAATCTTTTTCTGCTTTATTGTTTAACAACTATATGTAATTGAATTTGTTTTACTCTGGAATAGATTCCCTGGAAAATACTCAGTTTGAGGTATGAACATGATGGTAATGTTTCTAATCTATGACCAGTAAATAACCAATATTTAGATTCTTCTGCTGATGTTGGTTATATGCAAATATACAAGTACAAGTACAAATTCATTTGTACTCTTTTTTAGATTTTTGTTTTGTTTTGGTTTGGTTTTTTGTTTGTTTGTTTGTTTTGGTTTGGTTTTGGGTTTTTATTTGTTTGTTTTAGGTTTTTGTTGGTTTGTTTTGTTTGTTGTTGTTTTAAATATTTCTTACTCTTTTGCATGTCATAACTGGAAGCAAATCTCACTGATTAGGTTTTGACTTTCTGCTATAGCAATTTTTTTTTCATTTACAGTTGATTCTGATAAGTGATTCATCAAGTATTTAGTTTATCTTATCATAATTACTTATATTGATTATATTGTATATAGCTTTTATTGTATTGATTATAAGTATATAGCTAAAAAAGTAAAAGCAGCTACTCATAAAACCAGAGGGGAAATGAAATTCCCCTCTTATAAAAATTCCAAGATATTAAGAAATTTCCTGTTTACATTCCAAAAATTTTTTAAATGTTTCTATGAAAAATAAAAGCAAATCACTCCAGAGGAACTACTCCTAGAGCAACCCAGGTGATGTTTGAGGAGACTTATAGCTGGGTTCCTGTTCCTGCCTACCAAGAGCAATTCTTTGTGTTGGATCTACTGCAGTTTGTATAAAGCAGAACCTCTGAAATTCTCTTTGAACCTGACTCATCAATGTATCTCCTAGACGAAAATTTAAGAGTAGACATAATTAGGTGTACGGAAGGTTTTAGAAAATTTTGGAGAGCAAAGCACTGGCATTTGTGGCATGATTCTGTTCTCTTTTCTGCTGGTGCAAATGTGGCTTCAGGTGAATAAGCATGTGCATATATTACATCTATATCATAGCCTTTTCTCTTTAGTTCCAGCTCTCCTAAAGTACAAACTATATCAGATAAAATTCAGGTGAATTATTCAAATCTATTTCAAAGTTATGAGTCATTAACTCTCCTTTTCTTCAGACAAAACTGTTATTATTATTGTTATTATTAAGGAAAAGAAGAAGTCGAAGGCAAGATATTCTGCAAGATGGTTTATTTGTAAAGAAAAATAAAGAGCATCAGATACTAAAAGAAAACTCATTTTGTAATAGTTATTAAAGATTTTGAAAGAATGAGGGTGTCTAAAAAGGAAGGCCACCTTATTTTTCCATTTTATTCAGGTAAACAGACCAAAATATGGATGAAAATTCAGCTCTAGGGAATGTGGTAAGAACAATGAAACTCCCAGAGCTGTGCTTTCTTATGCTACCTAGTGAAATGGAGAGGAATAGGCACTCTGAGGTCACTGTTCATCTGACCTGTTTCAGACACTGGAAAAGAATGATATGCCTGCTTCTTTCAGTTGTCTGTAACAGGAGCCTGGAGTAACTGAGTTATAGAGATCAGGATTGTCATTATTTAGTCAGGTAAACCTCCACCATTAGAAATGCTGTAGGTAAGTGCTAGTTACTCAGGTTTAAAAGTGCTCTCTCACACTTTGGAAGTGTTAGAAAATGCAGCAAGGCCATAATTGTTCATTTCTGAAATGATGACTTCTGTCTCATGATCCTCTGATCATTCTGGCATTTGTATTATCTATAAACATGATCTTTTCATATACAACTTGAATTCATTAAGATTATTTCTGTTAGTTATGTTTGTTACTGCTGTGTTAGAAAGAACTTGTGGAAATATTCAATCTTAAAAACGAGGTCTCCTTATGATGTATATTGACTGACTTCTGATGACTGTTGTAAAACTTTGGGAATTGCCATTTCTGTTGGTTCAGATTTCCAATTCTGTTGGCTCACCCAAGAAATGCAGATCCTGAATTAGAATGAAAGTTAACTAAGTAACTTCTGTATTGCTTATAATTTTTTTTAAATGGAGAAAATAATGGTTCAAAGTTAAACAAGCAAACTATAATTAAAAAAAAATCCTTTCATTTACCATTCTAAGAGATTGTGTACTTTCCCATGCAAAATTATGATACCCATGTTAAGGGAATGAGCTTTCAGAGTATCCATGCTCAATCCTGCAAACACTTAAGCACATCAAACTTGATTGTTCTTGCTGACAGAATTATATAATGATTAGATGAAAAGAATGCAGCAGAGGTCATATGTTTGGAATTCAACACAACATATGTTCTTGTGCCTCATGACATATTACAATGAAAAGCTATTTACAGATTTGCTGTAAAAGAAACTGTAGTATATATGAATTAGATACCATTCCTTTAAATACACTTTACCCTGCCTCATGGGATTCCCTCTTTTCTATTGTTTGCATTTGTACATTTGTTCAAATTACTGAGTGTGGTTTCTGGAGTTCAGATGTCATACTTTGCTATATCCCTAATATTATGTTGGATAGAGAGCAAGGACACAAAAGTAATGTTTTCCTACTGTCTAAGATTTAGAAGAAACCCAAATCTTCCAGTGATCCAGTCACTCTACAAACTGAAAGTGCTAATATTGTCAGCTCTGTGCAAATGCCACGATCATGTGGGAAAGGGTTATTTTGGACTCTGCTTCAACTGATCTTAAAGTGTTCATTTCAGTCTTGAAGATGGCAAATTCTCCAGAGTTTGAAATATCTTCTAAAAATATTCTGTGTCAAAATTTGCTGGTTTTCTATCCCATTGGAAAAATTTTTAGAAAGGCAAAAATTTGATAGTGTTGCCAAATGCACTGTTTTGTTTCTTATTTTCCCTTTTTTTTTTTTTTTTTTTTTTTTTTTTTTTTTTTTTTTTTTTTTTTTTTTTTGAAAATGTCATTAAAAAATCAGAGAATTTCAGATGCAATTCTACAAACTTCATAGCAATCCCCTCAAGTAAAAAGTTTCAATCAATTTATTATCTGATTTCAACAGTACTTTTGGGGATTTAATTTATTTTCAGACTGTGAGGTCACAGATTATTCAGTTGTCAGTTGAAAGGAAGAGCACAATCATAACTTTACTGGATCAGACCAAGGCCCAACAAGCCCACTGTCCTTATCCACATACAGCCTATAACAAAGGCCTAGGGAGTAATCCAAGAACAGGACTGATATATCATTATAGTTTTCCAAAATATCCTCTCATCCTTTCTTAGTGATTTATGGCTTCCTTGGTGATTTATAGTTCTAGGGCTTTCTTAGCCATATATAATGTCTTTGTATCTAAAATTATGTAGTGAAGACCCAAGACCATATTTTTCAATGTTTCCTATGACTGCATCAGGAAATTCAGACAATGATGCCTCAAAACATATTATTTTATTTTTAAAGAGCTAGCATTCATTTTAATCTGGGTAAATATTTCTATTTCCATGTGTAGTTATCTCCATGTCATGAAAAGTCTCACTGAGGCAGGAGTGAACATGTGAGTCCCCTATATAATAAGATGTCATTGCTCTCAGATGTATGTCAAGTGGCAGTTTAATTTGGCTTGTGCTCACAGTTTCTTTTTGTTTTTAATAATCACACAGATAATTTACTCATGAATTGTAACAATTTACTATGTGGTTTTGGGTTTTTTTTTTTTTTTTTGTTTTAATCCTGAGGCACAACAAATTCTAAGAAGAAAATTCTCTTGTGCCAAAAATCAAACAAGCAAATGTAGAATTTGATTAAAACCTCTGTAAGTGTCAGGTAAAATGTAAGGGCCTTTCAGATTTTTATTACATACTGGTCTCTTTTGTCAGGTGGTATAAATCAGTCAGCTTCAATTTATGTTAATAGAACTAGTCTGACTTGTACCAGTTGAGGAACTGGCTCTTTCAGCTTCAGCATATGTATGTTAAGTATCAATGTTAAGTCAATCAAAAAATTTTCTATGACAAATGATGAAGGTATGATAGAAACTGGATGGCAGGGAGTTGTGTTATATGGTGTATTTTAAAATTCAAGGTCAAAGGTGTATATCCTGTTCTAATCACAGCGACCAAGTCTTGAACATCCAGACATTTCCTTTAGAATAGGGGATAAGGAAATACCAAAAAAAAAAAAAAAAAATTTAAAATAATCTGAAATTGTCTGATCATCCCGGTTTGATTGTTTCCCAGAGCTGTCACAAAGAACTGATAGCTCACTGAATTTTAGTGAAAAAGTTGTCACATAAAAATGTCACTGCAATGTGACATTCTGTCATCACTCCAAGTGAAGAGACCAAATGGATCACAGAAGCTAAACTGCTCCTCTTTGGAATGTGTGCTTCCAGGCCAGAGTTAAAAGCTTTGGTTACATGAATGAAGACCGTCTGAAAGATGTTCATTTAACAACTATTTAACTGTTTTGCGTAAGATTAATTCCACTTGACTGTGGTCTTCTAGTTCTCACAGGGTCTTGTCCTGTGCTTTCAGTGGTGTGAACAGAGTCCCCTTTCCAGGCATTTATCACATCTGCCTGTGGAGTGATCAGGTTTTATGATGGGTTGAATCTCCCTCCAGTGGATTTGTTTTTCTCCTTGAGTACAGAAGGAGTCTAGATGAATGCCCCAGCCTGCTCACAGAGATTTTGTAGAGTGGAGGATTAAAACCTGGACATGGAGAGCAGAAGATGGGGTTTCTCAGCAGGACTCCTCATACTAATTGACAGAACACATCTCTTTTCCATATGGATCTTGTAACCACACAACCACCTTGGGTAAGAGCAGTCATTGCCAACATTTTGGAGACCAGCCACAGCCCACGTGCAATAGTCAGTAGGCAAAGAGCACTCTGAGTTTTACAAGTACTGTGTGCAGCCAAAACAAGGTCAGCATTAGGTTCAGGTTCAGTTCCCAAGTTGGAGACCACATTCAGTGTTAAACTTTGAAAAAATAGACCCTTGGGGAAAAACAACACAACCTCTAGTACTGGTAGTCCCATAGTTCTGACTGGATGGGATGTGGAACTAGGTCCTCTCTGAGCCCTAGCTGGTTCTGGTGCCATTACTTATTGCAACAAAAGGAGCTGGCATATTTGTATTTCACTGACAAAAAAAAAAAAAAAAGCAAAAAAAACACGAAAAACCAAACACTTGGTAATTCTTTTTTTACAGATATCTGTAGATGGAAATAAAAAGTTATAATGATTGCACCATAGGAAGAATGAGAGCAGTTCATTAACAGCAGTTGTTATGAGAAGCATGTGAAATTTTTTTAATGCTGTTTTCTTCTCATGGGCAAAAGGATCTACTAGCACCTCCCACGACCTTCCCCCGTCTCCATTAGCAACATTCCAAATGGATTTAATGTTTATATGGATGGTAATAGTTTATTGCTAGATTTTAAATATGTTACATAAAACATGTGTTCTGATTTTCAGTTGATCATGCTGTACCAGAGGGGAGGAAATGCAATTAAAATAAAAACGACACACTAACTGGTATTTCTGAAGGCAGTTTTTAGAATTTAAATTGTGACCTCAGTGTAGACCATAAATATAAAATTCATATGTGCTCTGCTTCCTGCATATAATTACCTATCACAAGGTTCATAGTTTAAATGAAATTCTTTATGAAGCAAGAAATAGTATAATAGTGTTTTCTGGCTTAGTGCCCTACAGGATGCATCAAGCAAAGATATTTTTTCTAATTTTAAAGAGAAATAAAAACATGTGGAACACATACACTTTTGATGCTGTAATCCTATCAGAATATGTTTGTTTTTATTAAATTTTCCTCATTGAATGCTTCCTTTTCTCAGTGCATTCAGGGGTTGACACCGTGTTCCACATGAGTTTAATAGTTACGTGAGCAATCTGAACAATCTTTCAGATCCTTTTCTTTCCCTCTGTTTACAAATACTTGAAGCCTGCAGTTTGCCTATCGGAAATGCTTCTCTCATCTTGGCACAAAGCCTGAAAAAACAGGATTTGGGTAGGTGAACTGTATGAGGATTAATCCTGCCATACTGTAGGTGAACAACCTAATTTTGCCTAATGCAACATTTTCTCTCGTTTCATTGCCTTCTCCCATTTTTGCAGCAGGTTAAACCCCTTCTATGTGAACAGGCATGGATTCATCTCTCCATCACAGGAGTCACCATTTTTCTGACCATCTCTGCACATCACTGGCTCTGCATCTTTGAAAACCATCTTTAGGGACACTCTACTGCTTTGGCCCCTAGTGCAGAATCAAAGATGTCCATGTACCAGCTAACATCACTCTTGGGATTTAAAAACCACTGCTGAACTCCACGTTTATCTTCCTTTTTCTTTTGGCAAATGGGTAAAGCTAATCAGCATAGTTCATTGTCCACATGCAGTACATCAATCACATTTGTCCTGAAGAACTCCTTTATATTTTCACACTCTGAGACCTATCACAAGGCATCACATCATCAATGACATGTGACATAAATGTCCCTGTTGATTTTGATCACTAAGGAAGCTCATTTTTTTAAATATTATTTGCTCTTGCTAAATTGGTCCTTACTTTCAGTGTTCTAAAACTTTTCTCATTTAAGCACCTGGAAGTGTTTTGGTGGCTCCTGTAGTCTTAATTCCAATTGTAGAGAATTTAAAAATATTTACAAATCAATCATGTGGGGTACTTTCTCTCAAAAGGTTTTTGCATTCTGTTCCAGCTTGCTGTTTAAATTTGTTCTCATTATGTGAAGAAACATGTCAGAAAAAATAATGTCAGAAAAATAGTTTCTGAAGTTGGTCTTTAAAAATCTTCAAATGTATATGAAGAAATCTGAAGCTGTGTTTTTCTGAGTACTGATTTGAATAGATGCATATGACTACATTAAAGGCATTAGAGAATCAGCAAAATAGGAGTGTGTGATAAGGAACAAAATCCTAGATATATTAGATACTGTTTATGCCCTCAGAATTATTATGAAGTCTGCAAATATATTTTGCTTAAAAATTCCTTCAGTTACAGTAGCACCTTGCTCACTGTAATCTTATTCACATGTATTCTAAAGCTGTGGTAATCTGTTTTGTGGTGCATGCTCACGGATGTCTGTGGCTATTATGTGCCCATGGCCACAAAAGAAAATGTGGCAGGTAAAAAGAAATGTATAAAACTTGTGTAGAGATGGCAGCCTACAAAGATGGCAGTGACAGATGTTCTTGTTGCAGTAATCTGATCATGGCAGAATGACAACAGTAAAAGAACAGGAAGAAAAATGTTTAGAAAGCACAGAAATGCTAGCAGCTCTCCTATCAGTGGAACAAATAAAGTTTAAGATAGTTTTCAGAGCTCACTTCTGTTACCTAAATATATTTGTCTAATGCCATGGAAGACCATTGCTTTTACAGCCTATGAACCTCTAGTCAATAAAGTAAAAGTCTGAAGATGCTCTCAGCTCAGCCTAGAGTAGGCAGCAGTGGAGGTCAGCTGCGTAGCTCTCCAGTCTCTGGGGGAAATTCACTAGAACTTCACTGATGAGAGCTTGGAAATATTCCTTGTAACTATATCTGCAAACAAATTTCTTGGACTCTTCAGTCTGCAGTTGTTTGGGGTTTTTGTGGTTTTTGTTGTTGTTGTTGTTTGTTTTTTTTGTTTGTTTTTAAGAATTATTTCCTTGTGTTTATATTGTCTAATGTCTAATAAGGTACAGTCCCCTGATCAAATTACAACTCTTCTTCCATGATTTTAGTATTGTAATGTCTTTCTCCCCTGTGCATTCAGTTTTCTGACTCATCATATATTTTTTTCTCTGAGCAGGGTATCTCTGTTACCTGAACATTTATTTTAAGAATATGTATAGATATGTAATGTCTTTGAAATATTACTCCCTATCAAGGATGTTGAAACTGAGCAATAGATTTAGGAGTTACTGGTAGAGTAGGTGGGAAGGACAAACAGAGAAAACATATGATGACATAAAACCAGAAAATACATTCTCACTTTTTTTTTTTTCTGGCTGATAATTCTTTTGCTGCTGATATTTATACACAAAAACAATTTTTTTTAAATTGAAGCCATTCTTTCCTTTTCCTATGCAGATTTTGGCAGCACTGTATGTATGTAGAGGGAGGTTCTTGCTTCAAGGGTAGTATTTTGCTATTACACTGTCCTACATTTTGCAATTCTGGAAGGAAATCTTTTTTTTTTTTTTTTTTTTTTTTTTTTTTTTTTTTTTTTTTCTTTTGGTTTCTTTCTGTCTTTCTGATGGTTTTACCTTTAAGATTGTGTGGTTGTTGATAATAGCTGCACAGCATTTTTAGTTGTTTGATTCTTCTAGTCTGTCCTTGTAAGAATTCGCAGCTCTATGGTTGTCTCTGTACATTTTGTGGACTTCCCTAAATTTCTTTCAGTTTGTCACTAATGTGGACAGTGTATTACCATCATTCATCTAAAATGCATATTGAATAAGTGTGCTAATATCATCCATGCATGTGTCCCCTTGTAGATCTGATGTCTTTTAGTAACAGCAGTGAGACAATGTTTGCTTCTCATTTTCCAGGAGCAGATGCAGGCACCATCTTGTTCTTGTATGACAACATAATGCACAACAGAGATTGCTAGTCAAAGTTAGAGCATTGTGAGTAGATAACTACCCCAAATCAGAGCACCTTCTGGCCATGTACAACAGCATCATGCCATATATTTCTTACTTCTTGTGTTTTTATTGGTAGCTTTTATCATATCTGAATGGAAGAATTGTGTTTATCTCCTTCAACGCTGAGTGAAACCATGTTGCTTACTACTTATTGAAGAAGTAAATCTTTCTCTCACCTTTGCTCCTCTGCCTGATGTATTGTTTTGAGAAATAAAGCTGCTCTTTTTGCTGAAATTGACTTGCTTGAGACTCACCTTATTCCTTTGTATATTAGATATGTGTCTTATCCTTTTAAAATGCGAGAACTAAATTAAGGTTCTGCTTCTGTTATTCTTCTGCTTTAGGAGCCATTTAAAGTTTTATTTGGGTTAAGCACGTTTTAATCAGTCCACAGAAGACAGGGCAGGTACTCATCGTGTCAGACAGTTGTCGTTAGTTTTTAGTTCAGCCCTTCAGACACCCATGTAAGCCACTTTAGCAAGAATCAAGCTCAGCTATAGCACTGTGTTTTTGCTGTCTGGTTTGCATTTCTGTCCTGGATCTTTGCATTATTTTCAAGTGTTTGAGTAATGCAAAGTTGCTTACATTTGGGTAAATTCTATCTGGAGGGGACATTATTAAAGACAAACATTATTCGTCCAGCGCATGTAATAATGTCTGGAAGTCTCCACGTGTTGTGGAGTGATCCCAGGCTTTCCAGCCATGGAGGTATCAGTTGAAAAACTCCTTATCTCCCCCAGGGAGGAAACCTGGGATGCATTTATGTGTTCTTTGTAGTTGATAAAAAGATTACAAATGGCCAGTTAATATTTCAAGATTATTCTAACTTACTGATTAGCATGGTAAATTTCAAAACATTAAAACAAATGAAGACATGCTTTTTAAATATATTTCCTTTAATACTCAAAGCTTCTAGGGCAGTTAGTTATAAAAGGCCAAAGGTCAATCGATTGGTTCCAGTCTGGAAATTTAGACAAGGGAAGTTCTTTAGGGCTCCTGCTTTGGATCAGGCCCAATTTGAAAGAGCAACAAGCTTACTTTTTGTTGTTTCACCCTCCTTCCTCCCTCCCATCCCCCCTGGAAATGGATTAATTTCTTGCTTGAAGAGGTGACAATGATAACACAGGAGGTCCTCTCTTCCTACTATGCAGTAATTTGCATCCATAATATTTTGATTTGTCTCTTCCTATTTCTCAGAAAATATGTAATAGCAGGGTGTTGTACTGAGCTTCAGAACCATTAAGACTTCATTAAAATATACTAAAGTATCCTAAAGCACATTTACTAGTATGTGATGTATTTTCATCATAAATAATGAAGAACTAAATGACAGCTGTCGAAAATATTACTTATTATGTTCATTTAATTTTTTAATTATAGGTCTAAACCCTTCAATACCTAGATAGGGACATCTGTGTAATTCTATAATGTAGATATGAAATAAATAGTCCTTGTTAATCCTGATGGTGAATAATGTGGAGGTTCTTCTAGTGCTGAACATTCATATTCCAAGTTCATATATGAGTAGCTTTCATTCACATAAGGAATCAAAATTTCTCAAACAGCCTGTCATGTTTTTTTGTTAGAGTTTTTAAAAATTTTGCTAAGCAATTTAACGTCTGTTAAATTCATTAAAATAAGCACTTTAGATGTGAAATGGAACCAAGAAGAAAGACCCTGACCATCCTACTTAGATGTTCATTCAATAAAGAATTAGCCTATACTCTCTACAGCAATTGCTGACCCTTTCACCTTCTTTACTCTGTTGCCTCTCAAGCCTTCCAGGACAATATTCTGGCTGACAGGGAATAACACATCATTTGGCTGAAGCTCCTATTTAATCTCTATCTGTTGACCCTGTTGGCAAGTAATATCATTCGTCTCCACCTTAAATCACAATTATTTCTAATTAATTGCTCCATTTATGTCTTCTCTTCATCTAACCAGCTCGCTGGTGAGGGTCTGTTTGAAGGTATTGATCACCTTTTCTCCATTGTAGGATGGAGGGCATGCCACAGGCACTAACTTACTTAACCCCCAGCAACAAGAGCACTTAACACTGCAAAGAGCAGGTTCTTCCTTTCCTCTCTTCTTCCCCTCCAAGCTCAAACTGAAATGCAGGGATACAGCTTCTTTGTCCTGATTCCCTACCTTTCTCCTGCATGACTTTCAAAGGGGTTTATTATTATTATTACAGTGCTTGTTGTCAGAGCCCCTTCTTCTGTCTCTTGAAGTGCCTCCCACGGTCATTGCTGACTCCAGGGCCCCTTCCTGTCAGTTTTTACATTAATGACATTCCCAGAGTACCTGAAATCTGAAATATTTATGTTTGCAGATGACAATGTTCCTCTGTTTGCTGCTAATGTCCTCTTCTCTCCTTTGAAAAGACATATGTGATCAAGTAGCTTAATAATATGCAGTACCACTTTCCTCTCTACCCCTCTCTCTTGACAGAAATGTGTCTCTACTCTTTTCCTGCTCACAAATTAGTTACCCTTTCATGCTGCACAAACTTTACAGTTCTAGAAGAGTAGCTTATCTTCTTCCTTAATAAGATGCAAATGTTTTGCATCTACAGAGGGGATCTCTTCAGGTCAGGGCCACGGACTGTTGGCTCAGCAGGGCAGGAGGAGACCTGTGCTGCTTTGGCTTTGTGGCAGATTTGGATTTTCAGAATGGCCACGCACATTAGCACACATGCAAACATATGCAAATCTGTAAGTGTACCTACATATATACACAGATGTCTTCCTCCCTCCCCCTAGACTGCAGTGGAGCACGCAGACCTTTCCAAGGGTATTGCATTCATTTGGGGAGGTGGTGGGGAAGGGGAAGAGAAAGCTTCTTGTCAAATATTATGACTACTTCAAAGGAGTGGAGTCTTAATCTATTTAAAATACGAAGTACATTTGGATAAGGCATGTAAATTAATGTTAACTTAGGGAATACTATGAGTAGACAGCTAAAAGGGGTGGAGATTGTTGAGGAAAATTAATTAGAAGGAGAAAAGGAAATCAGGGATTTTTAGTTAGAAAGAAAGAAGGGAACTTTCAGCACTAGGACATGTATTTTTTTTCCTGCAAAAATAAAAATGCGACCAGCAAAATTGGTGGACAAAACTGTATGGATTAAAAATGAGAAGGAGTGAAGGATAGCTCAGGGGAATGAAAGCTCATCTCTAAACTGCTAGTTCAAATGAGCCCAGTCAGCAAGGACAAGGCACCCCGCCCAGCAGTCACTGGAGTATTGAACAGAGATCTGAATGGAAGTTAGCACAGTTTACAGTTTCCAAGATTCATTTGATGTCTGCTTCTGAGTAGGTGCAAGGGGACATAAGCAATAGTCATAAGGTAAATAGAGTGGAAAGGATAATCCCAAGAAATATCTGTGATGCTGAGAGAAGGCTCCTTTTGCTGGTGTGACAATGAAATTGCTCTGAAGAGCGATTGAAATGAACTGGAATGTGAGATCTCACAGCACTCTCTGTTCTGCCATTTTCTGACTCCTGGACTTTTTGGAGAAGAGAGGGAAAAAAACCTCAACAACACTGAAGGGTTAGCCCCGTCTGTTTGCTGAGTTTTTATTTACTGTGGTGTTGTTTCTGTGAAATGTCTGAAGAGCATACATAGGAGCTGTTTGGCAATGTGGGCTGGAAGGAGCACATCAAGCAACATGGAAGGTCTACCCAGAAGAGTGCAATGGTGTGCAGAATACCCAAGTTGTCTCAAGTACCAGCAGCTCCCACCACATGAGTGCAGCAGACTCTCATTGAATGCAATGAATGCATTCTTCTCCCCTTCTCAGCCTGAAAAGAGCACTTAGCTGATGTGAAAGCTGCAGATGTGCTCAAAATCAAAGCTGAGGATACAATATTAACTCCAGAGCTGGAATTACAGCCCCCGAGCTGACAAGAAGCAAAATATTACTGAAGCATGGAGAGGAGGTAAATAACATCCTCAGAAGCAGGCTGAAAAATGGAGTTGATGTGGCCACCCCTTCTGCCTGTAGAGAATGGCTTCACCTACACAGGCACTTGTGGTTTTCCCCTAGAGCCTTCTCTTGAATGAACTTCTCCTGTGCCTCTGAGGTGCCAGATGGTCTATACAGGGAATTGCTGACTAGTGCCTAGGCTAGGCAAGTAACTGCATTGTGCATCTTCTTTATAGAGGCAAATGGTTTCAGTAAGACAGATCACGTGTAGAAACACACCTACTTCACAATATCCCAGGAGACACATTCATCTCAGTCTTATACAGATGTTTGCTGTTCTATTGAGCTCTTCCATGTTTTCAGATTCAAATGACCATAAAACAAAATAATAATAAAACAAAGGACTACACAGTTCCACCGTAACTGACTAGAACAATGAGCTACATCCATTTCATCACAGATCTGACCATAAAAGCCAATGAGTGCTTTTGTAGTATTGAGGCAGGATTCTTGAACTCATCTCAGCTTGAACTGGGGGAGCCAAACTGCTGCACTTCAATTGAGTCATCTTGGGGGAAGTTGTTACCAGTGGAAATTAGCCTTTCAATCACCCAAAGGTTTTGTTTTGGGGAAGGTCGTGCATCCCCTACCAGTCAAAGAGTGGCCTAACATCTAAAAGATGTGAAAGGTGAGGATAAGACTGCTCTCTGAAAGTAGTCTGATCTTTGGCTCCTTTTTACTCAGCAGGATCAGTATACTCAAAGTAATTTTAACCTTTTGTCCTCAACTGGCTAAATTATAGAAATTCTGTTGGATATGGAAAATTACAGGTGTTAGTTTTCCATCAAGCTGAAAGAATTCCCACATCTACCCATGTCTCAGAGGATTTGTTCATATCTAACTACATTATATATATATATATATATATATATGCTATATANTATACATACAACTCAATGCTACTAATTCATTTGTATTTCTACAAGAGGCAAAAATACTGAAGTGGTAAGAATAGTTTGGGATAACATGTAAAATCTATGCACTAATATTTTGTGGATATGAAAATTTCCAGCATCTTTAAATAACATTGTAGTTTTGAACTTTGTACTACTGGCATCTTGTATAGCCATTGCTGCAATTTTCAACAGTCTGTGGAATATTAGCTAGAGATTACATAGTTCTTCCTTTCTTTTTCTAACTTGTTGAAAATTATTATTTTCAACTGTTAAGCAGTGATTGAATTTGAAAAAAAATGCTGTAGTGGTGGATGTAGGGTATATGGCTTTT
Source organism: Urocynchramus pylzowi (assembly GCA_013397555.1). Classification (NCBI taxonomy): domain Eukaryota; kingdom Metazoa; phylum Chordata; class Aves; order Passeriformes; family Fringillidae; genus Urocynchramus; species Urocynchramus pylzowi. Next base: position 111,350 of record VZRH01001700.1, read on the forward strand.
TAATCACTTCAGGACAGGCAATATTACTGTGCATCCTCTGTGGCAGAAACTATTAAATAATTGCTAGGCTACCTGCTGCACCTTATAATAATTCTAATTTTTTTCCCTGAATGTTTGCTTTGAACTAGTTTCAGCATCTGCTACATAGCAGGTTTTTAATCTTGGTTCTTATCCATACATATTTACCTGAGGCTGTCAAAAAGTAAGCACATTGGTTTATTAGCTGCTCTGCTAACCCAATCAGGCTGATAAATGTAGTCTTCAAACAGTGGTAATAAATCAGAAAGCATTTTGGATAAGATATGATTTTGTCCTGTTCAATCAGCTATGTTTGCAATCATTGCATTTGAATATATACACTGTTTATATGAGAAGCACTGTTTAAAAAGAATGTCAGTGAAGCCTTCAAAGAGCTGACAGGTAACAGGAGATGAGACCAGTGTAAGCTGGGGTCAAATATTGCTGGGGTTGCACTATGCTGTAATAAGTTGAAAGAGAAAGAAACAGGAAATCTTGAAAATTCCTTTTCCTATCAAACCTGAGACAATTTCCGCAAAAGACACACAATGTAGTACTTTGATTGCTCCTTAATTCATGCTGCAAAGCTTAGTGGCAAAGACACATATAACACATCCATCTGGAGTGGTGTGGGTGAAAAACATGAGGATACATTATAGAAATGGTGGTGAACTGGACAGCTTTACATTCCTAGAACGCTAAAAGTACATCCCAGCTCAAGAGTAACTTATTTACTCAAATTCAGCACTAAATAATGGCTACAGTTCACTGTTTCACTCCCCAGTATAGAATTTGTATATATATGTAAAGTCTGCTTCTATTGTCTTTTTAACATTAGATTCCCAGTAAATCTACCTAATATTTTGCTCACTTTGCTATCCTTTTAAGCCTACTTTTAGAAAAACTGCCTATGAACTGGAGGGATAACTACCTATGAACTGGAGAGGCTGTGCTCATGTTAACATAACTACAAAGTGCATGAGCAACATCCAGGACTTTTGGGTGGTCTCCAGTGAGCCTCAAGCATGAAAGCAAACAGAAAGTTTTCCCTGTTTGCTGATGCTGACATTGTACAATAAAATTATAAGAAAAAGGGAACTTAGATTAAGAAAAGTTAGTAATATAGCAGAGGAATGTAAAAGATGCTTGGAAAACCTTACTGTACCCAGCACATACAGCAGGCTGATGACTTTAAGGGCTTCAGCTACTTTTCAAACCTGTGGGCTGGAAAGAAAAACTGAGGAAAACAGTGAACCCTTTTTGAGCAAATACTTCAAATTAAATCTGTAAGCCTGAAACCATTTAAGATTGCGGGATGTTGGAGTATTTTTTAAAAAGCTTATTTGTTTCTGTTTTGTGAGATATAATTCTGATAGGCTGGAGCTTGTGTTTTTCCCTTTTTTTTCCCACAGAACAATTTCATATGCTTCTCTGATTGCAAAATGCGTAGTCAGAATTTTGTGAAGATTGAGATTTCAGGAAGCCTGTAAGGCTTCACACCTGTAAGCAGTGCTACTCTACAGTAAAGCATTCTGTTTCCAATACAAAAAGACTGGCCACCTGGCCACAAGAAGATAAAGACTGTAGTGGCATGTGATTAGCTTAGCAAAAGAGCATACAAAGAGTCCCATTGAAGAGCCAGGCAATAAATACACCAAATATTGCAGTCTAGTCTAACATGGGTTAGTACTTCTACCTTTATAATCTTGCAAAACACGTTTAGAGATGTACCCTTGTGCTATTTCAAATTATTTCCTCATTGTTTCTCCATGAGAAATGCACACACATAAATTGTTTATGAAAGCTCATCTCCGACACCATTTATCCACTTTCCTTCAGATATCTGATTTGCCAAAACTGAAACCTTGCTTTGTGGCATATGAGACACTTCCTGACAAAATTCCCATTTAAGGGCTAGAGATGGGGTGTCTCTTGGGGACTGGTAATGAGATACAGAAGAGAATTCTGCAAAAGTTCAAAACAAAAGTATACGCCATGTGGATCGAGCCTGGTTTCATGCCTTGCTGGAATGAAACATTTCATGTTTGCAGAAATCAGACACAGCTCATCATGTGGTCTGATTTGGATATGAAATCGGACATTACTTGAGCTTTAGCAATATTTTCCTTTCCAAATGTAATTGTACAAAACACGAACTGTAACTGAAAAGATCCTATCAGCATGTGAGGGGCTGCAGAGTTGCTGCAGAGCAGAGTAATGTATAACAAGGTGTATAAGCTGTTCTAGTGTAAGTTGCAGCATTCCAAGGCACTTTTGCAACAGTTGGATATAGCAGCTTCTCAGGGCCTCATGTTAGAGTTGTGTGCTACCTAAAACAAATTTCAGATTTGGGAGATAGGCACACTGAAAGGGGCAGATGGGATACTGTGGAAGAGCTGAATGCACAATCTGAGAACCCATCAGTACTCTACTCATTTTGGCTGGGGTAGAGTTAATGTTCTTCATAGTATCTTGCATGGATCTTTCAACAAAGCAGGGTTGATAGTATTAGGTTGATAATATCAACCAATATATAGGTTGATGTTTTAGCTATTGGTGAGCGGTGCTTGCACAGAATCAAGGCCTTTTCTGCTCCTCACACCACTGAATAGGTTGGGGGTGTACAAAAGACTGGAAGGTGACACAGCTGGGACAACTGACTCCAGCAGGTATTATCCAAAGGAGTATTTCATACCAAGGTTGTGCTTAGCAATAAAGATAGGGAAAGAGGTGGGGAAGGGAAGGGGAGATGTTTGGAGTCAGGTTGCTTGTCTATGCAACCATTAGGTGTGATGAAGCCCTACCTGTGGAAATGGCTAAAATCTGCTCTCCTTCAGATTCAAATTAGTGAATGAAACCCTATTCAAAGTAGTGAATGAAACCCTTATTTTGCTTTGCTTGTGTGAGTGGGTTTTTCTTTATCTATTAGAAGTTCTTTAACTAATCCCATGAAGTTTTGCGCTTTTACTCTCCCAATTCTTTCCCCCATCCCACCCAATGGGAGGAGTGAGCAAGCAGATGGGTGGTGCTTAGCTGCTTATAGGGGTTAAACCACAACCAGTACATAAGTGTTGTGGGCTTCAAGATATATGGAATGGTGAGTGGGCTACTCTGAGGCAGCCTCACAGTCCTTCTGTAGGATTTTAGACACCAGTCCTCTCTTCTTTGCATTTCCTTGTCTGGTAATCTGGCATTTGCTGTCTTTTGGGGCACACACCTTGGTTCACATTCAGTCAGGGTATATCAATACCTAATGCTGGAAGTGCCCATGAATGCTTAAATGGAAATCACAATCCTAACTTACAGAGTAATCAGCGCTGCTGCGTGGGTTGGTTTTGGCAGGTTTGATGGGCATTTTTACCAGAAGTGACTCAGATTCACTTGAGCCTCATCTTGTGCCGCTGGAAGGCCTGAAAAACATGATTTTTTTTCTCAGGAAAGACATTAATGGATGTTCCCCAAGTGTTGCTTGGAGCCATTCCTGTTCAAGAATATATAGAACACATAATACTTTTTTTCCCTGTGTCTCCCTGTAATAAGATATCACAAGTGGAAGTCAAATTAATTTTCTCAGTTTCATGTCCTCAGTTTAGAAGGTTACTTAAACCCAAATAACTCCACTTATGGATTTAATTTCATTTCAAGCGATAAAAAAAATGAGGTATTTTGCGTTTAGAAAAGAGTAAACAAATTGAGAATACGGATCTTGGATAAAAGCAAAAAAGCAGAAAGAAACATTAAAAAATCAAATCTGCTTTCAAGAGAGACCCAGACGATGCAACATACCTTGACACGTGACTAGAAAAAACAAATCTCACAGTTGGCTTGCAGTCAGACACCTGCTCTGAAACCCATGACTCAGTGGATCATAGTTCATTAGCCCACTCAAACTATTTTTTAATTATTGTCACATTTCATTATTCAAAACCTTGGCCATTTCCCAAGGAAAAGGATCATCTTCCAAAAATGTCCTTGAATTCTACTGAGAGGAAAAGAAAAGAGGAACTTGGGGTAAAACCAAATTATGTTATAGTACTGACAGTAAAATCCCCAAACCTGGACATGTCTACATTAACAATGATATTTATCTTGAATGTATCATTCAGTGGGGAATGCTATTTGTGACCAGAGAAAAGCAAAACTCTTTTGGCAGATTTTAATCTAATCTTTAAGTACCTTAAGACACTTGAGAGAATTTTTGGTAACCAAAACAAACAATGCAGATTTTTTCTTTTATTTTTCTAGGACATTATGTATCTCCCACAGACATCCATATCTCATGTATTTCTGGCATGAGCTATGATGTAGCTGACTGTCTGTTTTAGAACACAATTGCTCAAGAATACTCTTTTTTTCCTGATGAAACAGAGCCATTAACTTTCATAGCAACTGAGTTGTAAATGTAATGTGTGCCCAGTGAAAAAAAAATATCTGTAGGGACATATCACTGTCTTTTAGTATTTAAAATGAAACAGAGAAATTGAAAACCTTATAATAAAGCAGTTTTTCTTAGATTTTTACTCTAGAGATAACAAAATTCAGAATAATCCCCTATTTCTAGGTTTCTAGGGGATACTAGCATCATAAAGTCACCCCAGGACATTAGGCTTTCAAGTTCTGTATGTTGGGCACCTTACCTTGCACAAAGTACTGTGACTTGGGGAAGTAAGAATTTCACTGTTTGTTGGCTCCATCACCTATCAAAACCGTGTAGAAGTCTGAAATTTTACCCAAATCCACCAGGACCCTCAGGTCCTTCTCTGCAGAGTTGTTTTCCATCATGCCAGCCCCTAATCTGTGCTGGTGCCTGAGGTTATTCTGCCCCAGGTGTAGGACCCGGAATTTGCCTTTGTTGAATTTCAGATGGTGCTTCTTTGCCCCTCTCTCCAGTCCATTGCAATCCTTCTGAAGGGCTGGCTGCACACTGGGATATCAGCACACTGGGATATCAGCAGCTCCTCCCAGCTTGGTGTTGTCAGCAAACTCAGTGAGGAGGCATCTGCCCTTTCATGCAAGTCCCTGATAAATAAGTTAAACAAAGCTGGGCCCAGTATTGAACCTTGGGGGACACAATTAGTGACAGGTCTTTAACTAGACCCTGTGACTTTATGGCCCTTTTGCATTTGTTGTTCAGCCACTTCTATTTGTTCAGCCACTTCAATTTGTTGTTCAATCTACCTTACTGTGCACTCATCCAATCCACATTTCCTGAGTTTGCCTGTGAGGATGTTGAGAGAGACAGTGTTGAAAGCCTTGCTGAAGTTGATGTAGACAATATTCACTGCTCTCCCCTTACCCATTGAGGTAGTTGTTTCATTGTAGAAGGAAGGTCCAGTATGATTTACTTTTAGTGTAAATCAGTTAGTATGCTGACAGCTCCTGATCACCTTCTTGTCATTCACATGGATAGTGATGGCCTCAAGAATGAGGGACTCTATCACCTTTCCAGGGGCTGAGGTGAGGCTGACTGGCTGGTAGCTCCCTGCATCCTCTTTCTTGTCCTTTTTAAAAGACTGAGGCGACATTTTTTCCCAGTCCTCAGGCATCTCACCTGACCTCCATGACCATTCAAAGAAGATTGTGGCATCTGCCAACTCTCCCAACACTTGTGGATGAATCCCACCAGAGCCCATGGACTTGTGGATTTCAAGTTTTCCTGGGTGTTCTCTAACGTAATCCCCTGACCAAGGGAAAGTTTTCTTTCCAACACTCCTTTACTTCCTTAGTCTACTGGATCAGAGACACCTGTGGTCAGCTGCTGGCTCGTTGGGAGTAACCTCATGCTCGCCTCGTGAAAGCACAGCACTGATCAATTTAGGCTATCTATATTCTAGTTCAAAACAGGAGAGATCTGTGCAATTTTTTGGTTGTCTAATTGTGTCAGCACACTCAATTTCTGGAAATTTTAGCATTCAATGCAGTGCAAAATCTTATCTGTACACCTAAATATGACTTAGAAACTCTAGGGACAAAGAAGGAAATTAATCAGGAAGTTAGCTTCTTTTTTTTAACTGATAGCCCTGTTATAAACCAAGGTTAGAATAGAGTTTCTAATTGTTAGTTGTAAATAAACTAATTCAGTCTTTGTTTTTAAGAATATTGGAAAAAATCGTGTCTGAGATTTGCTTCTAAAAAAGAGATAAAATATAGGTGTAAGATTGTTCATAATAAAAAAATAAAGTAGGACAAATCTCAGTAAGACTTGTATTCATGATTCCTAGATGTAGGATACTGTCTAGTTCTATGATACAGGAAGAACTCCATTTAGTATCTGTTCCTTTTTATTACGTGACAGCTTTCAGAGTACTGGCAGTCTATCTTTCAATACTTCCCAGAGAAAAAAACCACATTCCCATACTTGTGGAATTAATTACCTTTCTGGAATCCCTGGATTTGGGAAAGGAGGATTTTTACACTTATCCTTGTTCAGTCTTAAAAACTTTGTCAGGAGATATGTATTTCTATTCCACACTAAGCTTACCCCTATATAATACTAATCTTTTTCCCTTCAAGTTTTGTTCTTCCTTTTATTTTTTTTCCTCATTGAAATTATTTCTCTGTCTCAGAGGGCAAAACCCTGACCTATCAGATTCTGCAGAGTAGTTTTAGATTTTTCCATAAAGATTTGTAGGGGTTGGAATGGTATAACTTACCAACTGACCTTACTAAGTGTGTCATTACTTCTGGAGTGTTGTTTACTCTGAGCTGAAACAAATGGAAATTATTAAAGTAATATTTTATTGACTTTAGTAGAGGGGTGATATAAGAGAAGATAGTATGGAGATGATTAACTGTAAATCAGTCACGTAAGGTATCAGAAATGACTGGAATAAAAAAAATTCCTCAAAACCTCTCTTACAATATATCTAGAAAGAGGAAAAATATTCTTGCAAACTGTATTAAGTATTATCTATCAGGAACTTTTAGTTGTATTTTTGACCTAACAGTATTGTCTCACTGGGGCTGGAGTTGTAGTCCTTAGAAAAGAACATAAATATCCCCAACCAAAACACTCTGACATCAGTCAAAATAACCTAGGAGACACAAGGCTTCTGGCTAGGCACATGCAACATTATATATCTGCCCTGATTTTGGATGGAGTGTACCATTGTTCATCCCTAGAACATCACAGCTCTATCATTATTCAGTTTCTTTGCCCTTCCCTAATGTAGCCAGGTGGGCTGGTTCATGAGGCTGGAGAAAGAATTTTACAAAGGCTCACAGGAGAACAGAAACAAGCTTTGTGGGGAATATGCTGTGGTAATTAAAACAAAATCCCAGAAGAATCTCTTTCCCTCAAAAATACAGGCCAATTTGTAAATAAAAGCAAAGTTTTTTTCTTGAGACCTACAGGAGAGACAAAAGAGGTTGGTCTTGGAAATGAGCCTAAGTCCAACAAACTGATATTTACAAAATCTGATATTTGCAAAGCTACTGAAGTGTAAATGAGCAAATGACTGGACAAATCATTTCACTGCAGCAGCATTCTTGTGTTACTTAGCTACTTGTCAAAAGACTAATTTCTTGGGAAAATATGTATTGAAAATTGACAAAGATAAATAGTCAGTTGAAGAGTATTTCCCTGAAAAAGCAAATGGACGCGGTAAGAGAATTAGAAAACTTTTGCTCTAGTAAGTACTGTACTGTACTATGCTCACTGGTATTTTGCACAAAATCTGTCATTGCTCAAAAGTACTTTTAACCTTGCCATTTTCAAAAGTTCTACTTTCTATCTTATTTTATTGTTTACTTATTCTGCTTAATATGACTTTGGGGAAACGAAAATAACCTGGCTTTATGACCAGGCCTGAAAATTACTAATGTGCTATTTTCACTTTTTTTTTTTTTT
>VZRH01001700.1:134071-160517 GCA_013397555.1 Urocynchramus pylzowi
AAAAAGAGAAAAGCTGCATTTTCCCAGAACAGAATTTTTTAAAATACCAGGAAAGTAAAAAAAAATTAGTTTGTTGTGAAACAATTTCTCAAAATCATTAAAAAAAGGTCTGAGCAAACCCAAACAACACCTCCTAGCCGACCACAGAATTGCTATTGATTGAAAGCACAAATTAAACTCTTGAATAAAGTACAGGAAAGGAAATTAAAGACTCAGTAGAGAAAGTCAGTAGCATACATACACAAGGCAGAAATACCAATATAAGTTTTGTTCAGTTTTGCTCATTTTGTACTGATTTCCTTGGAGAGGATAAATAAATGACAATGTCTCCCATCTTACTACGCTGTCAGTTTTTTCTAACAAAAACCAGCAAACCCCAAAGAAATTTTTCAAAAAAGCTGTGTGTCAGTTTATGTAGATATGTGTGCTCCAGCTGGGTTATATTGCCAGTGATATTCTGCCATTGAGAATCAGAGATAAAGCCTCTAAATATGAAAAATATATACATATAGTATTTGGGAAAGCAGAGATGCTGCAGTTGCACTGCTAAAGGAAAGAGGGCACAGTGTTCCTGTGGTATCATTCATCATTATCCTGAGTTTGGTTAAGTGGGAGGTCTATTTATGTGGTGGTTGAGGTGTCTGTCAAAAGGGCACTTGGCACTTCTCCTCCTTTGTGCTTTGAAGTTCATTTCCTACAGTAACATGTTCCAGTCATAACACCTCCTTCTTCACAGCTAAAAGTCAAGTCTGCTAGTCATCCCCCTGTGCTTCAAGATGTAGAAACCATAATTTAGCCCTAAGGAAATAAACCAATTACAAGGAACCTGGTTTAACTTCCTGCTGTGGTAGACAAATGGAGATCTACTATGAAAGTAAGCCTGAAAGCTTAAGAAATATGTGTAGGTATTGAGTAATTACAGTCAACTGGAGCATGCCAAGCAACAAACCAAATCCCCTCCTGAAAGACTGCACGTAGCATCTGAGGATAACGAAACCATTATGGTTGCTGCACTCTGGAGAGAGAGGTGTGGGAAATTTCCTGTCCTGGTTGTAGACTTCAGTGTTTTCATGATAATGAAATAGAGGACTGCTCTATAAACAGCAAAGAATGTGGGTCAAAAAAAAATGTTTTTATTTCTGCCAACAGAAAAACAGAGGTGTCCTGCAGAGCTTCATACACATAAATGGTATGGATGTATTCACAATTAAAGTCTTAGTCTAATAACGAGTAAAATTCTGTAGTAGAAGTTTAGGACACTCATTACTTGATTCCTGAAAATTTAACATTTTCTCTGAAACCTGGGAAATATCATAAATTATATCAGGTAATAACATCAGAGGTTAATAACCTTCATTATTTCATCTTCTAATAGTGCTGATTTAGGAATAGTAGTCCAAGAATACAAAATAAACAAACCTTTTATGACTTGTCTCTGCTGAATTTTCTAATTTGTTGGTTGGGTTTATATCACATGTAATTCCAATACTATTCATATTTTTTAATATTTAAGATTTTTTCTTAAAAATCCTGGATCACTCTTATCCCAATTAATAAATAAGGTATACTATGTGCACTCAAGACAGACAAAAAATATGAATACATGACCATGTCATACTATATTATTAATCTGGTTTTAAAAAATATTTTTAAAACTATTGCAGTCAGCTTTCTATTGAAACTAATATAAATATTCAATATATTCAGCAAACATTTGCAAAATGCCTAATGATATCAGCAAAACTGATTTGCTAATGCTGCTTTCTTGGGAAAAAATGTTTTAAACATGACCAACTAGTGGTTCATAAACATTTTTGAAAACACTCTTAAGTTAAATAGGCTGTGTTACTTATTTTGCTGTTGCCTTTTGAGATGTCACTATATAGAGTGCTAAACAATGCAGTGAATAATGTAAGCGGTGCATAACAAGAGGCAATATAATGCTCTGGAAAGAAATTATTACATTTTTATGAGTACCATTTCTTGGGATTTATTGTCATTATAAAGCACGTAAAAATTAAACAATGAAGTGTCAGATCAAGGTGAGGTGGAAACTCCCAGCTTTGAGACATTCTACAAATACTGTAGAGGTAGACATTCAATCAAATATTTCCAACACAGGATCCCTCATTTCTCATTTACTGGACAGACAGCAAGCATTCTTTCTTCCATTGGAATTTATGTAAGTTCCTTTCAGATGAAATTATGACGTATAGGGCAATTGTACAATCCTTCATCAGCACTCTCAAGGTGAATGAAGTCAGTGTCAGGCTGGGTTGGGATTGCACATAAGGTCTGTGAAGGGAGCTCAGGATACAGCAGGAAGTGGTCACAGTCACAAGGCAAAGGGACACATCCAACACACCCTGGCCCTGATGGGAAACAATGCCCTGAATGTTTGGAGCAGCCTGGCAAGCAGACCTGCTGCCCCAGTTTGAAGAGAAAGCCAATGCCCTGCCCCTGTAAAAGAGGTATCCAGTTGCATACTTGGCAAGCTTAAAAAAACTCAAGCATGAATTTTTTTTGACAAAAGTTCGTCTGGGACTGTGGTCATGTTGGCCAAATTAATTATCTGTAGCTATGTTGGCCAAATTAATTAATTTAGGCAATTAATTCAGTCTGTATATTTGTTTGTTTGCTTGTTTTTTCACCATTTATTTTCCACTTAAAAGATGAACAAATGTTTACCTTTTCAGGATGTTTTTGGTGAAAGGCTTTTGCAAAGAGTTTCCTTTTTTTGGGGTCACATTATGAACAAGATGATGACGAAATGTAATTTTCTAAATAAATGTTTAATACTGTTCAATACATTTCATTTTCTAAAGAACTGTTTATATACCTGACTATACCTACGTGCGCTGTGGAGACTTTCAGTAACAGGTACTCATGATAAAAAAAAACTTCAACAGAAATACATTTTTAATAAAAAAACCCAAAAAACAACAACAAAAAAAACCAACCCAAAACAAAACCCAACCAACCAAACAAAAAAAAAACCAACAAAAAAACAAACAACAAAACAAAACAAGCAAACAAAAAAACCCACAAAAACCAACCAACCAACCAAAAAAACCCCAAAACCCAAACATGTCCAAACGGAATTTTTTAATCTCAAAAGCTATACATTTAGGGGACTATGCTGTATATTCATCTCACTTGTCAGTCTTCTTAAGTAATTTCTCAGAAAACTGGACAATTTTTACTAAAACAGGTGAAGAAACCCCAACCTAACAGAAAAAGTAACAAAATCAAAACAGCCCCCACAAAAGGGAGTAGATGAGTCAAAGTTAAATACATTCTGTAATTTTTAGGCATACCCATGTCAGAGGAGACTGAAAGTAACATCTCCACTGCCAGGTAGGACTTAACAGTCACACAAGGACTGCTCAGCTGAATAACACAGGTTTATCTCCAGATGAGCCAGGAGTTGTGTGTTAACCAGGGAACACACAGAAGGGAATGGAAATTATTGTTATCATGAGATAGTTGATGACTCAAATATTATAGAACCATGGGGTAGGAGGCTGCATTAATTCCACTGATCATGGACTAAGCTTTGCTTTTATATGGATGGGAAATATATCAAAAGCTGGCTTTGTTTCAGAAAATGTTGATATGCCATATGAGTAAATCCAAATTAAATTTATACAATGATTTGATTTTCATTTTTGTATTGTCTGTTATTCATATGTTATTTCATAACCTGCTGTGCCTGTATAGATCAAAACAGGTGTCAAAATGCCAAACATTTTGTGCTCAGTGAGAAACCTGAGTATCTGTCTGGCTTTGTTTAAGTATCTGTTTTGTAGGGAAGAGTAGAACTGAGCAGGCAGTTGCTTATTTATTGTTAATTTTATATTCTCTTACTGTATGTTATTTCCTTTTATTCTTCCATCTGTGTTTCATGGGGAAATAAGATAATTTCCAGATATATGTGTTCCTGATTTGTAGTCTTCTTGCCAGATCCACACCCTCAGACCACAACCTCACAGCAGTCTCCTCATCCATCTTGCCGTGCAAGCCTCAAAAGACTGGCTTTTCGACTACCTCTCCATCCCACCAATTTTGTAACCATGGGAAGCTGCCTCCAGCACTGCATCTGGACAAAGCCTCAAGCCAGGACTTGTGATTGACCCATTCCCTCACCAAACTGGTTCCCTCCTTGCAGCCAGCATTTTGTCTTGCATTTTCACACTCCCAAGACCTCAGGGAAACAGATGGAGCTGCTCCTCCAGCAAGAAAACTTCTGTGGATATCCTTTTTTGCTAGGTAGTGTTTTCATGATGATGAAATGACAAGGAAGGCAGCAACTGGGGCAATTCTGGAGCAAGAGCCATGGAGAGTGGTGAGGCAGCACCTCAGATTTAGCCTTGTCTCAGAAACTGAGGAGCTCCTTGCAATGGGATGCCTGTCCTCACACTTTTGTCTTGACATTCATTTCATAGTGAAGGGTTTGGCAATGAAGCAGTAAAGTTACTTGCCAGTAAAAAGGACACAGTCAGCGATGTCTTGGCTTCACAAAATGCCTTATTGTTCTGTGGTATCTCACCCTGCAAAAGCAAATTTTGTCCCATATGAAGGAGGAAGGGCTGACTGAGGAAATTTCTACTGTGTGGTTGAGGAGCTTATGATAACAGTGGAGTAACTATAGCTAGCAGTAAAAATGAATAAATCGAGGCAATGATGGCAGCCTGTGAAAACTTTCCCCAGTCAGGTGACTCTATCAGCACACTCCTGGGTTCTGAAATATTTTTTGAGTTGATTGTTGTTATTTTTTAATTTTCAGTTTTCTTCCAGACATCCAAACTTTGCATGTCCCTCAGCTTCCATTAAACACAATCCATCTGACCAGTAACCCTACACATGTGGGGAAAAAAAAGAGTAGAAAAGTAAAGGGGTCAGGGAAAGGTTGCTTGAATAGGCAATTAGTGGGAAATTTCATAAACAATATGGGAATATTGCTAGAGAGCAGCCTATTTTTTTCTACAAAACTCTCCATTTCATCTCCAGAAATATTCTTTTTATGCATACTTAGTTTAAGAAGAAAATCCCATAATACATCCTTCAGGATATTTTTCATTCTTCATTTATGATCCTCTAAATGTTTAGGTAATAATGCTGGTATTGGAAACAAGTCAAATGAGCGCAATTCAAATTAGTGGGCAAACTAGAGCAGAGTCTTTTATTTACAGTCTGCTTGATCAGACCACATTAAAATCAGCAAGAGTTAAGCCTGCTCTGTTTACAGCCCACAGGTTGTTATCTAGTTTCAAACCTTTCTGTTCAGAATTGTTAAACCAGTGCTGTACTGCATGCAGCTCAAAATTAATTGGAAGCTTGGATTCTAATGGCTGTTTTTTGGGGCGGGAGTTGGAAATCCTGAATTCTACACCATGCCCTAAAAATGTATTCATTTAATTTAAAACCTTTACATTAAATTACAGGTTATTTGAAAGTTAAACACTTAGTCACAGAATTCTGTATAAGATGCTGTGAATTTATTCACATCTAGGTTTTAAATTACCTCCTTTCCATTTCAGATGCCAATTTCACTAGGCTACCTGAAACATCATTTACATAGAGTTATTACATCAAGAAAGAAAAAATCTTCTCTTGTGTTCAGTGCCTTGTTTCTCTAATCCCCACAGACAGTAAAGAAGAAAGGCTGGCTTTATACTGTCAATTTCTTTTACTGCACCCATTGGCACTTGTCAATATTCCTTACCAGACAAAATGCGCAAATATTCTAGGACATAACAGCTTCAGAAGCTTGCTGCCACTTATATGTGGATATACTGTAAATGTCTACACATTAATTAATGGAAAAAATAGGGATGTTTTGATGCTGTAAAGCCACAAATAGATCTCTGCTAGTTGAGCTGATTAATCAGTTCCATGAAATGTTCATGTTTCTAAATGACTATCACATTTAATAAAAAAAACCCCAAAACTTGTACTATTTAGTGGGGAAAAGTCACTGTATAACTAACAGAATCTTGTAAACATACAGTTCCTTAGGGCTTTTCTGGGAGATGGCGTAATATATGCTTCCATAAATCTCCTGTTATTTTTAAACATGGATTCAAACTGAAACATACACAAGATCTGGGGCTGTTCAGCACTGGACCTGTACCTTTTCCCATAGCTCAGTGCCCTAATTTATACACATTCTGCAGTCTCTTGGTAATGGTATTCATTCTTCTGCAGTTGTGCAAATATATCCCCTTTCAGTCAGACAGGACTCAGTCACACCTACTTGCAGACATTCTCTTGTCACACTGAATTAGAGTGACCACTTACAAATGAGAAACAATTGAGAATCATGCCAGTATTTTCTTTTCTTACCTGACAAGTCCTCCTGAGAAGCCCTAGGTGTTAGACCTGTCTAAGTGTAATTTGAGAAACTGAGCTCTGCTTAACCTGCTCTCCCCACAGTGATAACTCAGTGATGCATACTTCTTTGCTCCTTGCCCTCTACTCTGAGCTAGACTTGCTTTGTGTATCATTTCTCAAAATAAAGAAAACAGTTCTATTCCAGGATGTCATTGAGATGACTCTTCCCACCACCACCTTCTTAAGCTTTTAATCATGAAATCAGGTCTAGAAGATGTTGTGGAACATCTGAAAAATTAAATCCTTCAGATGTCTCTGCTGGGTACTATAGTGAACTGCATCAGGGCTCCCATCTAGCCTACACACAATATTTTACACCTTTCCAGCAAACAAACAAAAAAATGGGGAAAGAATAGTTGAGACAAAAAAGAAAAGGATAATTCTTTCTGAATGTGTAAGGTTCAGCTGAGATGTGGCAGGTGTGTATATATAGACTCATGAGATCAGAAATATTTCCATCATCCACAACTTAAATCAAATCTTAGGGATCNATGTAAGGTTCAGCTGAGACGTGGCAGGTGTGTGTATATAGACTCATGAGATCAAAAATATTTCCACAACTTAAATCAAATCTTAGGGATCAAGAACTTAACTTGAAACCATGAATGGAGTGATATACCCTTTGAGGATATGTTGTCTTTAAATTATTCTAAATATTGAGTTCTTAGTTATAAAGAATGATGAAATAAAGAAAATTATAAAACTTTTATAAAAATAAACAAGGATACTGTTTCACAAAATGGATGAAAACCTAAGTTTTCTGTAAGCTTTGGCTCTTAGGAAGGTTTTAAACCTCAGGAGCTCTGATTATGAAACACCCATGTGTATTCCTGAACCACCATCCCATAATCCTTCTGGTGCTAGCATTCTGACCTGATAATGCTCCAGTCCAGTAGAAGGCAAAAGGACAGAAAAGCAATAAAAGATGGCGTAGTTTTCCTGAACACAAGTCCTTTTGTAATTTAGGAGTCCCTGTTTTAAATTTGCACACCATTTAATGTCCAGGTATAACATGCAATTTGGAACAGCCTGGGCTGAGCTGTGCTGCACGAAAACACCTGACATTTAGGTCATTTACACAGAGTGAAAAAGGAAATCTTCACTACCCTGACTTTAAATGTCTACATATCTGATTGTGGGTGTCTATGTATGACCTAATAATCCTGAGCTCCCTCTACAATAATGAGAGAAACACAGTTTCCAGGGGTGACAGTTTTCGCTAAATATAGATGTCTACTTTGGGACAAGACTAATGACTTTCTAGAAATGCCTTTTTCTTTCCATTAGCTATAAATAGGCCCACATTGATTAACAAAGATGTAGACATCTGGGCTATATATTCTGACATCCAGTCAGTTGAATCCTGTATAAAGACTTAAGAGACTTATGAAAAAAGAAATATACTATACAAGTAATTGACAATGAATATTGCCCCATCATCAGATAAATCCTTAATCTTTTTCTCTGAATGGGAAAATACAAGGGAATTCTGTCTTCCTGGATTGTACTTTTCTGCTATAATTTTAAATGAGTGTATGAATTTGTGTATGTTTAAATGTTCTTCCTCTAAGGCCTTTTAAACTGAGAGAATCAAAACTTCACAGAGTTAAAAAAACCACTAATGATTGGCAGCTTTTGTACTTGTAAAATAATACTATCTAATTGCTATCCAATTTTTGGTAGTAAATGTATGAATTTTAAGTGATGTTCTCTCTGCACAAGAGTAATGATATATTTGTATAATTTCCATACACTGCATGCTTGACAAGGTTTCCTCTCTACCACTCTGTTATTCTCGTTCATATCTCACAGGACCTGGAAATCCACCTGGCCATGGAAAATAAAAAAGACATTAAATGTTGAAAGAGAAAGCTGAGAGAAACTATTTTCTGCAAAATACATGTATGTTGTGTAGGGCTTGACTGCAATTACTGTGTTAAGAACTCTTTGTCATAGAATTTATTCCCATAAGCAGTTAGAATCTTTGATGACCACTTCCTAAACTATTTGCATTGTCTGTGACTGTTTCAGTGCTGATGCTCTGAACGTTTTCCTAGATGGAGGGGATACAGGCTTCATGGGAAAGACAGGCAAAATTACAAAACAGTCTGCATAGATGAGGAAGGAGCTCCTGGCCAAACTTAAAAATAAAAATTAAGCATACAAGGGGTGAAAGAAGGTACAGACAGCATGAGAATACAGAGGCACTGTCCAAACTTGAGATGGGGTTAGGAAGGCCAACTGAAGTTACATTTTTAACAGTTTTAAGACATGACAGGAAAGACTTCTGCACATACCTAAGTGGTAAAGAGAAAGATGTGGACAATGTGGGTCCATTGCTGAATGTGGCAGAGGACCTTTTACACAGGTATTAAATACTTTCTTAACCTCAAGCTCTACCAGCAAGACTAACCTTCAGAAAACCCCGGCACAGAGGGAAAGCATGGAGCAGTGTAGACTTATCCTTGATGGAAGAGTACCAGGTTAGAGAATACGTAAGCAAGTTGGACATACTTGAGTCCTTAGACCCTGGTGGGGTGAACTGATGAGTGCAAAGGGATCTGGCAGATGTCATTGTGAAGAATGTTCATGACAAATAGAAGTGCCTGAGGACTGGAGAAAAATAAGTGCCTACCTCTGTCTTCAAAAAGGTCAGGAAGAGTAAGCCATGGGACTGAAGGTTGAACAGAAATAATAAGCATTCTTTCACAGGATAATATGAATGTTCTTTCACAGGATAATAGAATGAATTTTGCATTTATGTTTTTCATCTCCAGTTTTCTATCTTAGCTTTGAAACACCAGTCAGATTTAATTCCATCCCTTTTATTGAAGGACCATCTGTATCTTTCCCTTGGCCCTGGATCAGGCCTGGTGTGTTTGTCCATCCTTGGAATATATTATCAGCTGCAGTGAATACTGTCTTACCAGATCATGAATTGGCTCACCAAATTAATACCAAGGGATTTTATTTTCTTTTGAGCTTTTTTTTTTTTTTTTTTTCTTCCAAATTTGGCTTCCATTTGCTAAAAAAATATTGGCCCTCTTCTGTAGACAATAAATCAAAGCAAGCCTCTTGTGTTGTATCCAAGTTGCTTATCTACTGTTCCAACTAACAATAGAAAGTATCACATTAGGGAAATCTACTGCCTCATCTGTGGAATCTATCCTGAAATTAAAAAATGATTGGTTGCTCTCTGAATCAAATAATGAAACTTAAACTTGCAAATTTTTGTGATACAGGAGAAATACATTGAAGGAACTCATCTTTAAAACCAAAGAAATAGGTTTAAGTCATCTCATAAGTGGATTTTTAATTTTGGAAGGGAAGCCTGGTGTTTTCAGAATCCCCTTAGATCTACTTCTTACAATAGATTATGAGTTTTGATATGCGCATTATTACATTGTTCAGGAAAGGTAAAAGAACAAATACATACCTGAGATTACTTGAAACTTTAGACTGCTACTGAGATTTGTGAGCCAATGAACTTCATGGACTAAGCTGAGATTTTAAAGTTTTTTTTCACTATATTGTCCAGTTCTGTTAGCACAGTCCTGAGAGCAGCATTTAGGAATCTCACCTTGCCACACTGTGGGATCCAAAAGGACAGCACAATTCAGCTCAAAGCTGGACTTTGCAGAGGAAATAGGTTGAATGTAGAAGGTTTATTATCTGGAAAAATTAATGACAAATGAGATAATGGAGGGAAAAAAATGTTTTAATTTTAAACCATAGAGGCACTTGTGATTACAGGCTGAATTTCAAAAATAGTGTTGAAATTTTCTGGCAAATTAAAGGAAGAACTACAAAGATATTTTAATGGCTGAAGAAAAGAACCTTGAAAAACTTACAGCATATCCTTGCAAATATGTAACTAGGTGTGGAAAATTACAGAGGAGTAATTAATGGTTCATATGTTAACTTGTCTTGCTGTAAATGATTTATATGTCTGCACTAAAAAGTCTTTCTCTATTGTTTAATTGTTTCCATCAAGGACCGTTTTATGTAATTGCTCAGAATATATAAATACTTCTACAGGAAGAAATAACTGAGGGTTGCAGTCAGAGAGAGACTTAAGTGTCTGGCACAGAAGCGTCTGTTCATATTGGACCATCCCCCAGTGGTCCTTGCTTACTCTGCTGTAGTGCATATTATGTTTCTCCTGAATAACTGCTGGTAAAATATCTGAGATGAAACTATAATGAAAAATGTGTTAGTGAATTTGTGAGGCTAGAAACAACCTCCAGATGATACAATGTTGTTTCAAAAGCACTAATGCTCCTTATATTTCCCATTGATTTTTCTTTAAATAACAGGAGCAAGCCTGAGGATGTTCGAAGACTTTGTAACTGATTGATTTAAAAAAAACCCAAAAAACTTAGAGACATATTTTCCTCAAGTAATTTTTAACAATTGTTTCACCTCCTCATAATACATATATCATCATTTAAACATTATTAAGAAAGTTAAATGAGCCGTTAAGCATCTTCTTTTTTTATTGGGTTGCTGCTGGATTGCACAAACGCACACATAACACTAATAGCACCTCACTATATTTACTTTTAGGAAAATATTATCAGACAATATTATTGATGTGGCTTAATAACAGAGAGAAGACATTACAAGTGCTGGATCAAATTTCTCATGAGAATAATAATTTCCTTATACCACAACCAAGTCTTTTTTCTCTTCTTCTTCAAAGCGTTGCACTTTAAAAACAGAGCTGATAGAACTCGTCATTGATCCATCCAGCAGCTTCTGCAGCTATCTGTGCTTCTTAATATTCACATAGCTCATACACTTACTTTGGGGTAAAATTCCTGTTTAACTACTCCAGGATGTTTAACTTCATGACTGGAACCTTATAGTAATCTTTTACCATACATGAAAAAATTGACATACTTGTGCTACTTATATATTTATATTATATGTGTGCTTTTTTCATAAGCGGTGGTATTTTACAGTGCTACATGACTTGAAAATATACTGTACAGATCAAAATAGATTTTGCAGCACATATGAAAGAAATACAGCAAATAAAATATACAGGGGCTTTTATTCAATTTTTTTATAATAAATACTTCTGCATTGCTTCCTCTCATACATACAGTGTTGGAGCATCTTTCATACAACTACCATTCTTTAATACTTATGTTTCCGGGGGAAGGTTCCTGGGCCATATTTCAGCAAAACTTTTCAGATTATTTTTAACTTATGCCAAATGGCAACTGTTCCTGTATGGTTTCCAGAGTGCCCTAAATGTGAAGGTCCATAATACAAAAAAAATCAACAATTATGCAAGGAAGGCATCCAAAGTAAGAGGAGACTTGGAAGCAGAGATAAGGAATGACTGTATGGTCATATGCATGTCAAATATTTAAAAAATTCAGCAACTAGACAGATTTTTATTCACTTGATAGTAATAAGTAAAGCATTGTCTGGTTTACTGTATTCTGTAAACTCAAAGCCAAGAAGCAGGAATTTGAAATTACAATAGCTACAAGTAAATTCACAAATCAGGAACAAGTCTATTGTTGCATATAGACAGAAGAATTTGAAGCAGTGACATGGAAGACTTGGGAGTGTTCATAAGGTACTTTTTCTGTTTGGAATGAAAACATGTTTGCAATGAAACCTGTGTCATAGGAAGTACCTGAGGCACTACTTTACAGTAAAATCACATCTTATTTGGTCAACACACCGAGGAAAAAACATGCCCTTGAACCTTCAGGAACTAGATAAGGAACTCTCTTAATCAAAGAAAGGCTCAAAACAACTATTTGGAGAAGGGCTGAAGGGCATCTCTTGATCTCTCACACTCTTTGAAACAATGAAGGGTTCCTGATGTGCTGAATCATGGTGACACCTCTGTAAACTGGTTCAAGCTAAACAGACTCTTAAATCATATGTAAACTCCCTTCTAGAAATATTTCCTTATGTAGGCAGTATGGTTTCCAAATTATGACCAAGGTATAACTTTGCCCTTAAAACCAAAAACACCTGAAATGAGAAGATAAATGGTAACACTAGTGGATCAAATCTGAAGCTAGGAGAAAATAGGACCAGGGTTTGAATGACTACTCACTTCATCTTTTCAAAATCACAATGTTAACAAATGTTTACAAAGACATATTCTTTACCCTTGCTCCTGGTTTATAAATAACAGGATATATATTTTACTTGTAAATCAGGATTCTTTGCTAGTTTTGCAGTAACAGTGATAGTAATTTTGGAGCTCTGCCTGCATCCAAACATGTCCAATTTTAGCAGATGATTTGAGGCCCAAGTCCCACATTTTTTGGTGCAGTTACCTGCAACAGTGTTATCAGATCACAATATTTAGCCTACTTGTCACCTTAATCAGTTGTAAACACATAACACCAGCATTTAGTGTTCTACTTCACAACCTGCTTCCTAAATTAATGGATTATATATTTCATGAAAATACAGTAGTGTATTCTGGCAATCTGGTAAGTCTGAGAGCTCAAGACCGCTGGGATTTAGTTCCAGATTCCAGCAGTGGAATTATACTTAATACAGAATAATAAATCTGAGAAGTTTTTCAGCTCCTCAAAGATGCATGTCTATCTTCAGCAGAGCAAAACATCTCTTCAGGCTCTGTATTAATGATAGTGGGAGAGTAACCACCTAGATCACATCTAGACATGGCCATGGGTAACTTCAGTGGGCAGGTGTGTGAATCTTGAGCTGCTACAATCCAGACAGCATGCTCTTGCATGAAAAATAATCTGGGCCGCTTGAGTTGCCTTAAGAGCATCAGAGGAATCTACCCAGATTGGCAGGTATGAAGAAAGAAAAGGAAACCTGCCCCTTCCTGCATTCCATAGGACCTGTTCAGCTGACTGAATCCTACTCTTTGTGTTCAATATGTTGTTTTAGCTCACATGGTTTCTCTTGGATCTCTATTCTGTCAGGCTTCCTTTCCAGGAGTGTTACAAATCACAGTGGAGATGATTGCATCCAGGTTTAGCCATAACCTCAAAAACATTCTTGTATCTATTCAGAAACCAACTGCCCTGAGCAACCTTATCTAAGTTAGTTATCTAGGTTGTCTCAGCAGGAGCAGGAGATCTGCAGGAGCCCTTCCCAACATGCAGGACTCTGTGGTCCTGCTTACAGCTGAAATGACAACCCTGGGGCACTCTGGGGCATGTCTGACAAATGTAGGCACCAACCCTAGCATGAGGTGATTCACACCCTGTATGTGCTTATTCCTTGCCACTGACCTTAATGAGAGTTTATAGTGACAGGTTCAGATGTAGACACCTGCACAAAAGATTTAAATAGCTGGTCAGGTAAATCCCTTCCTCAATAATTCTGAGATCTCTGTCTTCTGAAATTATTCTGCCCTCATCAATAAGAGAATAAAAAACCACTGTGGTCACAAGTGTTAACTTGTTTCCCTCAGAAATAAAGTTTAACAATGCAATGGGGTAGCAAAGTTTAAGAGAATAGTGACAGGGAGCACATTTAATTGTTAGTAAAATGACAGATTTTTTTTTCCAACTTTTATCCCCACTTGCTGTGTGAGCATAGGCAAGGCACTGTGTGTGCCTCAGTTTATTCAAATGTAAAATGGTTATAATTAATATTCAGCATAATTAATGATTAAGTGCCTTGAGAACATGTGATGAAACAAACTCTAGAAGAGCAGAGTATTTTTGCTTCAACCTCTTTAAAATTGTATCCCCTTGCCACATATTTTCAAAAAGTCTACAACTCCTTACTAGAGCTAAATGACTAATTCAAATGAATAATTTATCTGAAGAATTTTGCTTTGTTTTCTCTTTGCAAATTGTTCTCAAATAGACTGCAAAATTCTTGGGCTTATTAGTTATTGCCAAATTATGCACAGATCTCTTCAGTGACTAATTTTATGTCTGAAGCTCATTGAATTTTTTCCTGAAAATGTTAGCAATTTGCTGTTTGTACTGTGCTGGTAGTTCTTTCCTATTATTGAAAAGCATATGTAATTAATCAATGCAGTCGTATCTATATGTAATGATATTTTATAAATAAATACATATATATGAAAAATTCCTGATTCATGGACTTTAAAGGTCAGAGAGCACCAGGAGACCACCTACTCAGAACATCTGTAGAGTCAGTTACCCCAGAATTGAGACTAATAATTCGTGCTTGACTCAAAGTGGCAGACCCCTTTTAAGAGGATCTGCAAAAGATTATCGAGAAAAGGAAGCATATTTTCAATAGCCTTAAATTCACTATATGGGGACTGATTCTTTCTTCTCTTTCTACTATGAATCAAAGATGACTAGAAGTGATTGGATTAAATTACATTCTCTGTTCATTCTTGATTGGGCAACTTCAAGAGGCAGAAGACAATGCACTGCTCTTGGTAGGTTTTTCCAATACTTAATTACACTGTTTGTTAGAAATGTTTCTTACTAATAATATGAATTTGTCTCAAAGGCTTTAATTTTCCTTTGACGGTTATTATTAATAACTTACACATCACAATCAAGTTACCTCTTGGTCTTTTTCATGAGCTAAACAAATTGAGTTTACTGTAAGTCTGTTTTGAAGCCCTCCAATAATAGTTTCTTCTGAACACTCTTAAATTTGTTGACATGCTTTAATATTCTACTGTCAGTCTCAGCAGTGCCATTTATATAGCTAAAGTTCATGACATATTGATTAAGAACATCCATTTCCTGCCTGGAGATCAGGAGAAATATCATTGTGACTGATGTCAGACAAATGATGAATCACACACACTTGAAAAAAGTTACAGTCAAACACACCCATAACACATGCACACAGAATTTCAATTTAGGTCAATGTAAATATTTCATTTGGCTGAAAATTCCATTTTCTTTTCTAGTATATATTCGTGTCTACTCAAACTATTTAAAATTTTTTGTTAACATTGACATATTTTTGAAAAGAGAAAGAAGCAAGTATTTAATTTGTGAAATAAGTAAGTACAGGGATTATTGTATGTGTTTTTGAATTAAATGTAGGACCCACATTTTGATCTGTTTCAGCTTCCACTTTTCAGTGACATTGAAATTATCTAAATAACTTTTATCTGTCTCTCTCTGAGACTTATGCCATTAACTGCATTAATTGTTATTATTAGGGCACAATATACAGTGAGACATTTTTCCCAACTAAGGTTTGGAATTGAAATTAATTCTACACAAATAGTTAATTTTGATTTATAGGATGGCAAGCAAGAAATAAGGTCACCCATGGGAACTTCAACCAAAATTTGCCTTAAAATCAGAAAAAACAATCCAACAATCCAATCAAGTACACATCACAAAAACAGATTTCAGGAAAGCCCTGCTCTGTGGTCTCCTCTAGACCCCTGATATTTGACAGATACAGTCGTGCTGGATTCAGTAGAGCTTGGATCAGGCTCTAAGCACAGGAATTTGCTGGCATCACGCAGCAGGTTATATGAATGGACACTTTCCTTTACTTTGTGCCTTCACCATCTGTTCTGCCTTCTAATTAAAAATGCAAAATGAACATAATTAAATATTGGCATCACAAAAATAAGCTAGAAGTTTTTTCAATGCATATGCATGTTCTTTATTAAATGCAACAAGCATCTGTTTTGTTTTCTTATGTTTCAAGACACAGATAGAGGGAAATTGCTTTTTCCCGACAGAAAGGATATTTTTCATTAGTAAATTGGAATTAAATAGAAGAGGTAACACTTTACAACAATTGGTGAACAGCAGTTTCTGTAAACAGAGATTCAGGTCTGAGCTCTTTTCTAAGGAAGCACAAGAGGAACAGGAGCAAACAAGAAAGAAAGCCATTGCTAAACATTGTTATAACTGGCTACTAAAGTCAAGCTCTTGGTCCAGGTTCTACCAGAGCTGTGAGATTCAGGTATAAAAAACAACTTTTGAGTAGGCATCAAGACTTGTGCCACTTCCTCCAAGAGCTTCTGAACCAAGCTAGTGTCTGCCTTCCACAACAGTGTACACCTTGTGCTTAATCCTTGTAAAGGGCTACTAATTAGGTGTCTTGGTACTTTACAACATCTAGGTGGGGTGCAAGGAAGTGTAACCATTCCTAGTTTTCAGATAAAGATGGGCAACTCAAAACCATTATGGTCTGTCTGTACCACATATTGAAAACACAGGTGGTCAAGAAGGCCAGTGGCATCCTGGCCTGTGTCAGCAGCACTGTGGCCAGCAGGTCCAGGGAAGTGATTGTGTCCTTGTACTTGTGAGGCCACTGGTGAGGCCACACCTTGAATCCTGTGTTCAGTTCTGGGCCCCTCACTACAAGAAGGAAACTGAGGTGCTGGGTCTGGCCCTGACCAGGCCAGTGGAGCTGGTGAAGGTCTGGAGCACAAGTCTGATGAGGAGAAGCTGAGAAAAATGATTTTGTTTAGTCTGGAGTAAAAGAGGCTTAGGGGAGACCTTACTGCTGTACAACTGCTTGAAAGGCAGTGGTAGTGAGGTGGGTGTGAGTCTCTTCTCCCATGCAACAGTGACAGCATGAGAGGAAATAGATTTAAGTTGCACCAATGGAGGTTTAGACTAGCTATTAGGAAAAAGAATTGATGGAAAGCGTTGTAATGCATTGGAACAGAGTGCCTAGGGAACTGGTGAAGTCACCACCCCTGCAAGTGTTCAAAAACATGTGGATAGGGCACTTGAGGACATGGTTTAATGGTGAACATGGTGGTGGTGCTAGGCTGACCTTTGGACTTGATAATCTTAAAGGTCTTTTTCAGCCTCAATGATTCTATTAAATATCTATATCAGTGAATAAAAATAGGGAGAGGGACTCACCTTTGGGCTTGAGGACATGTGGATGTGTCCTGGCCACTTAGGCTCAGTCTCCTCCAAAGGTGCATTGGTATTACATAATACTTAGTCCTATATTTCTTCAAGGTTCCATTGTCCCAACTCATGATATGTATTTTTTGTGCAATTAGTTAGTTCAGAGTGCATTAAATAAAGAGGCACTGTGCTGCAGCCAACCAGAACAATGCTTTTGTAGCTAGAAGCTGAGGGCACATGTAGCATGTCCTAGCAGCCAGAAAGCATGTAACTGGCATTCAGCACAAATTCCTCTGAGAGACTGTTGGGGTGTTTTAACTAGAAGGCAAACTTGATGATGCTGGCCTGTCCAACCTGCTTTCCAGAGTGAGATGTCCTCCAAAGTGTTCCTGGGTTTTGTGTCAGAGCTGAGGGAGCTGGCCCAAAAAGCCAGGAAGCAGGTGGTGTGCCCCAGGGCTCAGTGGCTGCACACAGCTGAGTAGCAGTGCTCACTGAGACTAGACCCACAGGAGGAGTCAGTTGCATTTGCCCTGCAATAATAGTCAGGCCTTTGGTCACTTGAGTAATTCAGAGTCCTGAATTAGGTTTATAGGAGATCCTATAGAGACTCCAGGAAGATTGAGGCATCCCTGACTTGGATCTACAAAATGCAACCTGATAAGGGCTTCCTGTGTTATTCGGTAGGGTAGCTAGGGAGAGAGGTTTGTTTTAAATAAACTGCACTCTGGATGTTAATTTCTGAAATCCAGACTTCACTTTGAATTCACAGACATTAATTCTTTCTATTAGTATTATGCTGAAATGACTCATTCACCACATATTTGATAGTAAGCATTTATGGGATCATAGACTAGAATTGAAGTGTCCCAGTTCCCAGCCTGTGGATCAACCTGGTCAGAAGCTGCTCGATATAAAAAATATAAAATCCACGAGAGTGAACTGACTAGAGCATCTTATCTTGTGAATCAAGCCTTAGGGTCAGCCTTGATTAGACAAGCACTCCTACACTTTAGTTCAATGCTCAAAAACCCAAGCAGTTGAGTAACACCACTACAGCCTGTGTTTGCTGCAGTGCTCAGTGTTGGCAATACTCACTCAGCCTGGACTGGCATGAAAAGCCCAGGGAAAGAACCTGGTGTTCATATCCCAGTGGGACTCTTAAGATAAGTTAGAGAAGGTTATCCATGTGAAACTTACTCTTTGAGAGGCAGGGCAGTGTAGCCTGTTGTAATTCTGGTTTGGTATTGTCTTCACTTCACTGTTCCTTCACCTGCACCAGCAGTGCCTTGCTGGGCCTGAACTGGATGACTTCTGAGTGAATCCAAAACCAGGTCATTAGGCTCTCTCTCAGCTGGGTTTTCTGTGCCCTAGCTTCAACTCTAAAAATTGGGTGCGTAGTCCAATTTTGTCATTTGGGCTCCCTCTAGAGCCAACTGAGGAAGACAGATGCTCTACCACATTTTTCCAGTCACAGGATATGTTGAAGGATATGTGTTGAAGACAAATAGTGTGAGTTACTCAACAAGTACAGAGGGAATCTTGCTCATTAGCTCAGTCTAATGCCTAAAATTAGGAGAGAGGAAAACTACTCATATGGGTTTTCCTAATGAAAACTGAGGGAATGTTTCAAGTCAGTTTGGTAATTTAAGTTTTCATCTAAGATACAACTCAATATCTGTGGCTACTGGTGTATTAAATGCTAAACCAAGCAGTATTAGATATTTTTGTGAATTTTCTGCTGCTATTAAATCAGTGGTGAATTGAGTTTATAAACCAGTCCCCATGTACAAATGAATGGGATTTGGCTCTTCCTTGATCTGTTGAAAATTTATAGGGACTATTGTACTACTGCAACTCTGTTGGATGTTAGATCAGCTGCTCAATACCTAATTTAAGAATTCTATTAAAAATAAAGTAAACAATACATATTTGACTGAATATTTGACTATAAATGAAAGTTATAGCAGAGGACAGGTATAAATTGCTCATATCTCCCTGACAAGTTTTTTCTTGGAAAAAGGAAAGGAAATTTCTTCCACATCTGCTGACCAGAGCCTATAGAAGCCCAATAGAAAGATTCAGCAATATTACTTCAGAAAGTTCATGTGGCTGATGTGTATCTGGTAGAAAGAGAGAGGGAGAGTAATAGAGATATGAAGTATGTTTCTAGAAGTAGGTGTGTGATGCAAAGTTCATATTCAAGGCACTACATACTGTAATGATGTTCAAAATCACTGTCCCCATTACAGGCACTCCAAAAATTTTTCACTATATGCCCTTCTGTGTTGTTTTTTAAACACAGTTTGTCTTGGGGAGGATAACAGCAGCTTGGTACTGTACCTCACACAGAGTGAGGAGGAAAGAGTTTGTTTTTCCTTGAGTCCTGTTGAAGTGTTAATTTAAAGAAGTAATAATGTAAATCTTATTTCAAACATTCTTTCCCCCTGGCAGACTTCTATATTAAGACATTTGGGTAATTGACCAATGTTACTGTAGCTCAGCAGGCATTATTTTCTTTAGGTAAAAGGATACCATAGTAAATTTCAATGAGAAGGAGCAAAAAAAAAAAAAAAAAGAACAGACTTAAATAAGACTTTAATATGAAAGGAAAATATAAACCAGATGGGAGTGATGGAGACAGGTTTT
Source organism: Urocynchramus pylzowi (assembly GCA_013397555.1). Taxonomy (NCBI): domain Eukaryota; kingdom Metazoa; phylum Chordata; class Aves; order Passeriformes; family Fringillidae; genus Urocynchramus; species Urocynchramus pylzowi. The sequence continues at coordinate 153,904 of VZRH01001700.1, forward strand.
CATATCTTTCTTTTCTTTTAAGATCGGTTTAAAAGTTTCCCTTCGCTGCACTGGCTTTCTGCCGCTGAGTAACATAAGGCAACATATTTGTTCAGCAGCAGCAGCAGCAGCTGGGAGCGATTCACTGGCTGCAGAATGCTGGCCAGCCACAGCAGGCGTGGGTTTGGTGTCCAGCACAGCTCAATGGGAACATTCCTGCTGCCTGCTGTGGGTGCTGCAGCAGGTGCTGGAGGGGAAGGGTCTGGTCTCCCTGACGTTGATGGCAAAGTGTTTGGTGAGACCAACCTCTCTTTGGGTCCCAAAGGCAAATCTGGCAACTCCACCTCCAGTCTTTTTGGGGAAGAGCACTTTATGTTGCTCCTGTGTATCATATGCCTCTCTGACCATTAATAGTTTTAGAAGCTGAAAGCTAAGTGACTGTGGGGCCTGGTTGTAACAGTGCTGGACACTTCCTCCCTCTTGCACCCACTAACAGAGAGGAATTTTCGTCTCCCTTCCTGCTTTTCCTAATTAAGCCATAGCAGCCATGGTGGCTCTGGGGCTCTTTCTTCAAGTCATTGTTTCTCACTATGGTTTTACTGACACATGAAAAAAAGCTCAGGGGCAGGAGGCACATGGTGTTTTCTACTGAAGCTTGAGCTTTAAAGCTGGGACTCAGACTGCTTCACTCCACTGCTGACAATTTAGCAAATGGTCCATGTTATGCTGCTTTGATCTTGTGAAAGTTTTCAAAAATTTCATCCTTGAAGAAAGCTACAGGCCCAACAGATCCCCCAGTTCATTAGCAATCCTTTAGCGGTTCCCAACAATTAGAGCTGTCAGCCAGTCGAACTCCGTTCGGAGGCCGTGCATTCAAAATCCCTGACTAATGACTTGGTAAAAAGACTTGACAGTGTGTTGCAATTTGTTATAATTGAATCTAAGCTGCATCAGCTGTTTGAGGGGCTGAAATGTTTTCAAACATTACATTGATTTAAATTAATGCCACAAAAATATTCAGAAATCGTGTCTGTCAGATTCAGTGCTAATAATCATGTTCTCTTCAGATACGAAGAAGACATTTCATCACCATTTGAAAGCATTGTCAGGCAGGCAGTTTAAATTCCCCCTCCTCTTCCCCCTTAGCTGAAAAATAAGTTGATAATCATTATACTCATGAAAGGAAAGAGCTTGGTAGCTGGAATGGGACAGGGTGGAAGGGAGATGCCTCCTGAACTGTGGCACCTTTGGGAAAAAATTTGAAAAGACCATTACAAGTGATAATTTTTACTGACTACATTTCAATTAAAAAAAATCCAAAAAAATTAAAACCAATTCTTCAGCAACTGTTCGAGAAAGTTCAAAAAGAATCACAATATCTAACTCATTCTCTGCCTGTATTTTAACTGTGGACACATAAACTGAACAGTGGGACATTTGGCAAGCAGACTTCTAGCACAAGCTCTCTGGTTAAAACTTACATCTGTTTTCAGAATACCTTTCTCTCAAAAGCAGTGAGATGACATGAAATATCAAGGCAGCTTTACTTTCCAAATAAATTGTTTGCTCTGTTTTTTTAATCCTCTGTTAGTACTGGAAAGCTTTCCATTTAAATTAAGAGGGTCTCAGACTGTAAGCACTAAACCTGAATTTTCCTACTTTGAATGCTCTAGGGTTTAAAAATGGAATTTAAAGTCATTATTCCATTTGTATGAGCACTATTTAAAAGCCAGATCCAGACAGAATTTGTGACTTTGCCCATCCAGAAAGTCAAGACCGTTTGGATTCTGTGGTTTTTTTCTTTCTTGAAGTACAGAACACCTGGAGTGTACAAAATAATGATTCAAAGTTTAATCGGTACAGAAATTTCAGTAACAAAAAAAGGTGACAAAAAAAGGTTCCTTCACTGACAAAAAAAGGTCACTGAAGGAACACATTTCTCTGTGATATGCCTATGCAAACTAGGCTAAGCTGAGACACTGCAGGTTTTAGTTATCACATTATTTTGCCTAATAGGCAAAAAAATCTATTGACAAATCCTACCATAGAAAGGACAAATGAACTTTTCTGACCTCAGAAACTGATTGCAGCCTTCTGTTAACACCAGTTTTAAACCTATGTGGTTATGAAAGTCACAGTCACCTGGCCAGCAGTGGATATCTACTGTATACATACCAGACTCTGAGGTGATCCATGGACACACCTGATGGGAGCAGCTGATAAAGTCTCAGTTTGAATTGTAGGAAGCTGAGATAACCTCAGTTCCTAATCAGGAATTAGATGTTCTTAGAGAAGTGGCTAATTACAAAATCAGGCAAAGAAAGAAGCAAGCAGCGCCCATTCTGAACCTCTTCACATTGATAAACTCTTCAGAAGTCCCATTTTTTATTTTTGAAGCTCACATACTTTTCCTTACCAGTGTATTATGAAAAATCCTTAATATTAGTAACTACATTTGTCTCTATATTTGTTGTTAATATTATGGTCTGGATTTTTAATAGATTGCTAAGAAAGTCTCAGGAAAGTCTTTAGTACTAATGCATTGACCCTCTGATACAAGTATATAAACATATTCTGTGTTATGTTAAAGGCAACTCATCCTTTTCTGTTCCTTTCAAAGCTTTGCACATTTAGACTTCTGTATTAGCTATATGGTATGTGGGCAGCTAACAATATAATGGTTAGTCTTTTGCTGGTTTCACAAAAGATTGTGGCTCATAAAGCTCCTTATACAAAAAGGCTTTTTTACAATATTCAATTATTAAAAAATGTCAGTGGACAGCTTTGAGTTCTTATGCTTCATCCTTCCCAGATTTTACAAAGATGTGTGTTGCTGGGATCCATGGTTATCATTAAATAAATCATAGAAGACTATTCCACTAACACATCCTATGTTCATTTAAGATATTCATTTTCTTTAACTACTATGGACCTGATTCTACTAGGCAGGTATAATTTCAGGAATGCTGATGTATGCCCTGTATTGAGTGCTTCAGGGTGGATTTATTTCAGTAACCTGATCTATTGAACCCAGTCATCTAGGCTCCTCCTATAGTCACAGGAACATGAGAAGCATCTCCAGACAGTGATTTACCTCAGTACCTGTCTTACACAACCATCTCCAGATGCTACTCCTGACATGGGAATGTTGTTCATCCAGATGCCTTGCAAGTCAGAGAACACTGCAGCTTTTCAGATACTAAGGCAGAAAATTCCACAGGTAAAATCTGTGAGACTTTTCCTGCCTCAAGTCGATCTTCTGTATTTTCGTACCATAAGCTTGTGAAGAGTTGCCATGGTTCATGACAAGATCTTAATTCCTTTTCTTGGTGTCCTAGCCCTTGGCATGGACTTTCAAACCAGTCAACCTTTAAGGTCCCTTCCAACCCAAATCATTCTATAGCTATCTTCAGTCCATGTCAAGTCACAATACTGAGCCACCCACCAAAGTTAATACTGCAATAAAAAGGAATTTCCTGAACAGATAGAACCTCCACAAGATTCTTCAACTCCTGTTTGAGCATTTTAACTGTAATTATAATTGAGTATAGTCTGAGTGCTTAACAACTTCTGCTGAAGTCAGAGGGAACAGCTTCATACATGCTTACCAGTAAAAGTTTGAATTTAGATGAAACAATGTGAATTGGCAGCTTGATATTATGTGCTATTTGATAAATATATAGAAGGTGAGATTTCTTCTTTTATGCAGTAATACCTTACCTACTGTATGTCATGCCAATTTCTTGCTCCAATCCTCATATCATCCTTGAATCCCTGCTACCTTGTAATTATTTCTAATATGCTTTCATGTTTTGTATTCTGCTTTATTCTGTGAGAAGCTCGTCCTCTCAAAAATGTATTTTTGGTTCTTCTTTCATCACAATCAAAACATGTAAACTAAGGCAAAAGCTGTTTTTGAAAGGTGGGAAGGAGGGAAGGTTAATTATCTGAAGGTGTTATATCTACAAAAAGAGCCAAGTCACAAAAGGGTTATCCATTTAACCTAAATAGCCAAGTCAAACAAGACACAATTGGGGTTAATTTAGCTTTCCAGGCTTTCATAAACTCATACTTGGGAGGTCGAAGGAGGGAAGTCAATTAGCCCCAATTGTGTTGTGTTTAACTTGGCTGGGTGAATCACTAGCCCCTTTGTAAGTTGGCTCTCTTTGTAGCTATCACACCTTTTGTATGACCGTACTGTTTTCTAACTTGCTTTTTTTATTGATGTCAAATATTTTTTATCAGATATCACAGTTTCTTGGGGACAGTGGTCTGATAGCAGCATAATTAAATAGCAGGAATGCATTCACCCATTTCAGTGCTCACAGAAAGCAAATAAGTATGGATAGAACTTTGTATGAAATCACATACTCAACAGGCTTTGTATTCATAGATTCCTGAAACAAAGCCAAGTGCATAATCCACAGGGCTGTACGAAGCAGTCTGTGAAAACTGGCTGGAATGTCCATGTGTTAAATTAGACACCAAAAGAAACATCAACACTCCCACAAATGAGACAAAAACAACACAGACAAAAACCTACTTAACTCTGTAAAATAAGCCACTTAGTTGGAAATCATGTTGTGCTGCTTTTAGAACTCTTGATGGAGCATCTTCTTGAATGCTACTACTGAAAGTTGTTAGCTTTTTGTTAGCTTTTTTTAATTTTTTTTTTTTTAATTTATTCTACAGACTGCTGAATTTAGTTGTAGCAACTGTTTCCACATAAAGCAATAAACTGTACCTGCTGATTGGGAACTGAGTTATGGCCTTTGTAAGTAAGATGCAAATAATGAGTGGAGAAAAACCTTCTATTACGATGTCATCAAGCAATAATCCTTCCCTTCTGAAACAGAGTGGAAACATGGCCCAGACACACAGACAACATGTCTGCAATGATTCCCTGTCAATTTTTGTCATTGCAGAACATATGTATTCCAGGAACTGCCACTGCACTGGCATTCATCCATCATCTACCACCCACATGAAGGCTTCCAGTTCCCTGTATATGTCATATACATGCAAGCTACTAAGATCACTTTAACACAGTATTTGTGTCCCAGCAGGGTGCTGCAAATATTTCAGCACTGAAATCAGTGAATAGACAAACAATATTTGATTGTCTAGGATCTGGATCTTGACTAAGTGTTTAGAACTTATGTTAGATAATAGTATATCTGATATCAAGTTCCTTTTCATTAATTTCATTCAGATGTTACCTAGATATGAGAGTTTAGCAAGAGCCTTTCCTAAATATTTTCGTTCTAGAATTGTCATTCTTCCTTGTAGTATTGCTGTGTAATGCTGCATTTCTTTCTCTGCACGTGTTATTAGAAATGTTTTTCAGGTGGGTCTAGAAATTACCAAAATATTTAAATTGCTCACTCTCCACTAGTGTGCATATTAATTATCTTTAATCAGAAAGATTTTTGGCACTTTAAAGAGATTAGGATGAATTGAGCTACTACCTGGAATTAATATGACTTAGGTGAATATAGCTCTCCTCAATTTCTGGATAGCACAAATAACTCAGTATGAGCTCTGACTTGTACTTGGTATGCAATATGATGGACCCATCTGATGGAAACAAGTAATTAATTAATTAATTAAAGTATCAAGAATCCAGATAAATTCAAAAGGCTTTCCTTCTGATAATGTCTGTTTGAAAACATTTCCTTGTAGAGACATTTATTAGGTGTGTAGATAGTTACACACACACACTTATGGTCCATGTGAGCTCATAGCCCTGTAATGTACAGTGCAGTACTTGATGCTGTGCTTTTTTTGTGTTGCATCCACACTGAGCTGATGGATTTTATTTTCCTCACTTTCAAATTATCTTCCCATGTTTCTGTGGTCTCACCTTCCTAAACCTGAGCTGCACACAAACAGATTTCAATAATATTGAATATTATTTTGATATATATTATAAAGCATTTTGGTTTTTGCATTTTTATTAGCGTGGGACAGAAGAGACTAAGGTAAAGAAAAAGTCTCTGATTGGATATCATAGGACAAAGTAGCTGTCACAGGATGTGCTCATATAAATTAAGATTTTTTTGTCTTAAACTTGTGTTATTGTGATATTTGACCAGACTCTTTGGGGTCATTTATCATCATCCATTCTTATTATTTCAGTAGATTCCATCACCTCTTTGATCTCATTTGGTATTTTGTGCTGATCCGGAGGCCGGTAGCATAAGACCACTAGTGTATTTTTACAACTTAGTGAGTCTCAGCAAACCTAAAATAAGTGCCAAAATGGCATTTGATCTTGTCACTACCACCCTCAGCAAAGCAGCCACAACAGAGTCAGAGAGGCTTTTTCTTGTTATTACACTCCAGAGGATCTCTGCCTGCCAATAAGGAAAAAGGTGATTGTGAGTTCACATGCCTACAATGGCTGTAGTTTTGACTATTTAGCAAGCTCCAAAAGCCTTAGCTACTTTGAAGTCCCTTTCTTTCATTGCAGCCAAGGTCACATAAGTGCTGTGGAACATGAATTCCCTGACCAAATATGATATGGTTTTCCTTGGGAATATAGTTTCATGTTACAGCACTTGAACTGAGGTGTACAGTGCTCAATGGTGTATCATAATTGTCATTACAAAAAAAAAAAAAAAAAAAAAAAAAAA
>VZRH01001700.1:161788-184366 GCA_013397555.1 Urocynchramus pylzowi
GGGAAGGGGAAGGGAAGGGAAGGGAAGGGAAGGGAAGGGTACTAAAGATGGAGCCAGACTCTTCTCCAAGTGCTCACTGACAGGACAAGAGGCAAGAGTCACAAACTGAAACAGAGGAAATTCCAAACATAGGAAAAAATCTATTATGGTCAGGGTGGACAAAGCAAGGAACAGCTTGCCCACAGAGGTTGTGGAGTTCCTTGTCATTGTAGCTACTCAATTTCAGAGGGACACCATCCTGGGTAATCTGTTCTAGCTGACCCTTCCCTGAGCAGGTGTTGCGCTGGTCAATCTCCAAAGGTGCCATTGAACCTCAACCATTGTGTGAATATCAAGATAGATGTGACCAGTGATATTTTGGGTAAGCAAAAGCCAGAGTAAGTAACAGTTGCTTTAAGAGAAAAAGATCCATTGTGAAAAAGCATCTGATTCAGTTAGGAAGGAATTTACTCTGTATGTGGGATATAGCTCATTGTAGCTAGAAGGAGATAGCCATCAATTCAGTGGGTCAGTAGAAGGCAATATAAAATATGAATTCAACATATTAATTCTGTAGGAATATATAGAGCATGAAATAAAAAAAAAAACAAAACCTATTTCCTTCCAAAAGACAGGCACATAAATATGTTGAGATGCAGAAGAAAAGCACAAGATAGTCGTGCTCATCTTTACTTTCCAAAAAACCAGCCTCTACATTCAGTATTTCCCACCAATACTTAACCTCCTACCTTGAAATCTCCTTCTGTCTTCTAACTCATGTAATTTTTAACTGCTCATCTTGCTCTTGAAAGCCACCCACAGGTCAGGGACTAACTGCCAACTCCTCAATGGTCCATTAAGGCAACAATGGTCTTTTGGCAGCACTGCTGTTGATAGACACAGGTGGTTATGGAAACTGCTTCTGGCTGGTGGAGTGGTGCACTTCCCACTGAAGAGCAGATTAGCTCTGTGTGTGGCACCTTTCAATGAAACCCTTTCCTTTTAATCAACCATTCCTATTAGAGTGGAAGGCAATGAATAAGGAGAAAGGGAGTTACTGGAATTCCTTGTCCATATGCGTCCCACTTCTGTTGAGCATGCACCAGAAATTGAATACCTTAGCCACAGGAGTTTAATGGGTTTCACCTGTACCCACAATCTGAACTACAAAGATGAAAAGGGAGCAAAACATACAATCTCTTTCCTGTTATTGCAAATTTTGTACCTGGCAAAGCCCACATTGTGACATTGCTTTGCAGCAGCCATCTGCAGCTACTCTCTTCTCTCAAAAATATTAAAAGTCATGATGAGGATGGAAACTGCTTCTGTGGAGCCTTGTCTGCATTTTCCTTCAGCAACAGGACTTTGAGTAAACTTCACAAAGCCCGTGCACAGACTCACAGGCTGATGTGCAAATGTCCATAAGTGTAAATTCCTAGCACAGAACCTCTGACAAGATTCTGTCCTATATCAGACAGCTGTTTCCTGAGTTGGCCTTGAGGAATACTTGGGATGTAACGGTGCCCCTAAGATGAAAACTTTCTCCAATAGGCAGTTAGGAGATTATCCTGCTCTAGACAAAGATCATTCAGTCATATGTACAGGAGGAAACCTACCCTATTACCATATGGTGTATTATAGCAGTATAACTATAACCCTGAGATTCCAGACAGTTCTTTCCCTTTTCTTAAACTGCTCTTATCCTTGCTTTAAGGTGAATAAGAGAACAAGGGTTGCCTACGTAACACTGCTGAGGGAGATAAACAGAAGAGTCTCACAAAATTTTGTGATAGGAATTTACTTAGGTAGCTCTCAGATATTAGACCAGATTACTTTTTGAGAAGCATCCCCAGCCATATAAATCTTTTGTGTCAACTTCATGGCAGGCTATATAAATACAAATCATCCAAGAAGAAGAACCAGCATTTCCTTTACTCTAGTATTTATGTTTCTGACCATACAGAAAGTAATACAGGTTATTTGCATCAAACCCACAGTTAATTCATGGGGCATTGTCAAAAATTTGCTATAATTGTTCTTGGGCTTACTTCTCATTCCAGTGCAACTGGGATTGTAGTGGTGATTGCTTCTGCAGTAGACTTAAATATTTCCAAGAATTGTGCCTTTTCTCCCCAACAACTGTAATCTGTCATGCTCTGCCCTTGCTCTTTATATTTGTGCCATGACTACAGATGTCTTTCAAGCAAGACTATCAAGAGGATGCATTTACATTCTAGTGAGCTCGGCCAGTGCTGAATGATGTTTGGCCTATGCAGTGTCACCTCCTCTCAGCCAATCTGTGTGATTCAAAAGGCACAGCTCTTGTGTAAAGGGGGAAAAAACATTCTCTCTGCTGGATGTTCAGGCATTCATCAAAAAATATCAGTTACTGAAATGTAGTAATCACATGTTATAGGTACACCTCAGCATGGGCATTTCCTCTTCTATCAGCTGTGCTACCTCACTGCGGCGTTGTGAAGAATGGGCAAGTCTTTTTGATATATGAAGTCTTAATCTTTTATTCAGAAAGTATGTCCTGATCAGAGTTTAGATGTGATAGGTTACAAAATGAAGACTCCTACTGTTTAAATTGCAGCCTTCAAGGCACAATGAATCTGTTAATCTCCCTGCATAGTTACACTATGGCAGCTATCACTATGGCATTTCTTCTTATCACAGTAATTTGATCCAAGCAGAAACTCTTGAAAGGTGATTTCACCCCCATCTTTGATTCCCTTTTATACCCCTGGAAACTTCTAGGTTGAGAGGTTGCCAGCTACCCTTGTTCACTCACTTTCTAGTCAGCCATTTTGAATTTGTGTCACATCACCATAGTCAATTTGAAAATTTTTATTCAGCTAGAAACGCTGGTCATAGATTCTCTTCTAATCAGTCAAACTAAAAACTCGAAAGAAATCTACAGACATGGTTGCTTACAATGTTCCAGAACCTAACATCAAGGATGCAGAATCTCCTGTGTTGTCTACAAGATATGTCATTATGTCAGCATGCTCAATTAACCTTTTTAACAGAAACCTTCAAACATAAGGTGCTTCTTCTACTTCGGGATTTCTAAGCCCCCAAATTGCTTAAGCTGAGTTTGAATGAATACATGTTGTCATACAGAGACATCTTGGGATGCTTTCCAGTGGGAGCAAAAAGTCAAGCAGTTGATTTTTTAAAAATCATAGAAAACTTGGAACTGTTTCTTCAGCATGTTTTAAATTGCTCCAATTGATAATGCTAGAAATTGTAAAACTTTACCAGTTTTATTTTCATCAGACAGCCAAGCATGCCTCAAACTACGCTTTTTCTTCCAAAAGTCAGAGGTCTTCAATATTGATCTAGGAGGAGAATACATTTCATGAATTGTCCCTGAAAGAAGGTGTTTTCTTGGCTCTGTTGGGCTACTTGTCCTGTTGACCTGTAAATGGGATGTATTTGCAGTAACAGAAAGAGAAAGGTAAACACTTCCAGCATAGGAAGAACAAGATGTTCAGATCAGCACTGGCAGGTTGCTAAAGACATAACCAAAATTGTTTAGACAATTGGTGGGGATGGCTCAATCTAGGTTCTTGTTCTCATTTGTGATTATAGGAATTAAATAGTTGTGAGCTAGAGGAGGGAACAAAAGAAATGGTTTTTTTCACAGATGAATGGATTTCACTTCACTTGATGCTAGCTTAATAGAAATAAGGCAATAAATAAAATAGCATCACGTAGTATATCTCTCTGGAAAATGACAGGCATCATCAGAGAGCAAATATTTATGGTAAATTCCTCAGAAAGGTGGAATGAATCACCTGCTGGAAATGCTTATCTACTTCTACTGCATTTAGGACAGAAGCTGAGATCATTGGTTTACTTCAAGTGTTTAAATTTCAAATGGCTAAAAGTCAACATTTTTATCAAGTCAATTCCACTTAAGCTTCAAACTTTTCAGTGGAGAAGATTTCAGCTTGCATTTCTCTGGCAATGTGTGCATGTACCTCAGCATAAAGCCTGTACATCTGTTGCAGTTCTATTGTGCATTGCCTTGTGACATACTTTGTGTATTAGAGTTATCCTATGCCTCATGTAAATCAGGGGAAAGCTAATAAAATAACATAAACATGGCTATGCAGAATTATACATTTTTTATGTCTTTCACATAAAAGTACTAGGATTTCCAGACACACATAAAAAGGGATATTTTTTCTTCTTAAAAATCTCAGGTAGCTTTAATCTATGTGAAGTTGTGAAAGCATACTGAATTCTTGACCATAATGCTTCATTTTTGAAAATAAAATATAGTGGCTGCATGTGAATTACTTAAGTCAAATGGCAACAGCATTTGAAGGAGAATGTTGTGCAGGTGCAGGGATGTTCTTGGAAAGAGCACTGTTAGGACGTTCATATACTATAAAAAAAGGATCTCTCTCACTTAGAATCAATGTATAATCAATTAATAATTAATAGTTAACAAATGTATTTATTAACAATTCTGTTCCAAAGAGAATGTAGAAATGAATGTAGAAATGCAAACCCCATTGACTCCAGACCCTGTTGTCATGGCATCAGTTGCATCACAATTATCATCTGCTCACAAACTCATGAAATTCCCTTGAAGGTTTAGGTTGTTGACTCCCTACATATCTACTGGGTGTACTATTCAGATTCTCTCTTCTGGGATGTTTATATAACTTCTTCAGATTTTAAGCTTCAGTATTTTATGGTCAGTTCATATCTGTTTTTTTCTTATGCCAGCACTTTCTTTCAAGGTAGAGAAATAGTATTCACCATATTGAACTGAAAGTCAAGGGGTGGGATTGATCTCAGGAAAATAGTTTGAAGGTTGTGTCCTTGGTCACCTGAAGCTTTATCTACATAGCTAGTGTAATGAATCAATCAACTCTGGAAGATATGACACCTCATTCTAAACCAGACATATGTTAAGATCCTTAGATACCTCTCTTGACTTCTTCACCCACTTAGTACTGGTAGTCAGATACATGCAGATGATGTCTGCAATGTCTTTTTTATACAACAGTATAAATGTTATATTTTATAATGTTTTCAAAATACTTTACAACATTTTAGATGTTTATATGTGGTAAATCTTTTTATCCAAGCATAAAAAAATTATAAGGGACTTCTTTGTTAACATTTTCCCTATCAATATAGTGACAATTGATAAAAATCCTACATTTCTTGAATGATATTTTATGATAGCATTTCCATTCTTTTCCAGAGAGTGACAGTGGTCTAAGAACCTTTAAATTTGCCAATTATCTGTTTGGATACTGCCAGAAAATTTACCATCTTCTTATTTTTCATATCAGATGCTAACCAATACACTGATACAATATGAGGGAACCTCAATATTTGTGCAGTATTTGTCATATAATCAAAGCATGGTGGTGGAATTAGGAGAGTGGGGCTCAGCTGGAACTGAGCCATGGTCCCTCTCTTGGCAAATACAGTCACAGAAGGCAGATGTCTAAATCTGAGTGGGTCACCTTAAGAGTCCCTTCACAGGTGATGCAGAGAAACAGATAGTTCTACAGCATCATTCCTTCCCTTATAAATAAATGTATAAAATAGATTAAATGAGTCACACCTTAAAAATTCTCATTTCCTTCCCTGAATATGAAGGAGAACTGCAATAACTCACTCATCTACAGAAATGTAAAGCAAGGTGGAATAAATTGCAGCCTTAATATGTTTGCCCCCATCTGTGACATGAGCAACAGCATAAACACAATGACTGAATATTTCTGAGTCTTTATTCATTAATATTTATAAAGTACTTTAAGATCTTAGGATCAAAGCAGTAAAAAGAGGCAATCAGCACTACATGGCCAATCCACTCAAGTGTCAAAGTCCTATTTTATAGAGTATTGTATGTCTAGGTAGCCCTTCCTTAAAAATCTTATGAATTAATTGAGAAGATAGTTGGACAACAGAAGCTAGGTTTTTCTGTTCTGCCACATGAAAGTAGTGCAGAAGCTTTCAGGGGCATCTTGCTTCTCTTAACCTTGTCATAATATCAGAAACATTATCCTCCACACATGCTACATATGCTGCAAGTTGTAAGAGTTGCCTTCAGCCACTCCGCACTGACCTGCAAAACTCTTCAGCCTAACAAGGGGGATTGTAGTACAGTCCTTTCCACCTTCAGGCACACCAGTCCCCTGCTCTGCTTCACTGCCCTATATTGTGACTCCTGGGTCCTGCTGCCAGCCCAGCAGTCCTTTCTAACTGGAGGAAGCTGCCTAGTGATACACGCTGGAACTGAACATCCACTTAGAAGGAAACAACCAACCCACAGCCACTGTCCCCACAGACCACCCCAAAGACCTCCATTATCACTCACCATATACTAGAAGTATTTTTTAATCACTGAATACATTTGGAAAGCTACAGGGGGTTAATGGTTGCTGATTTCCCCTTTCTGTATTTGGGAGGGCTCTAACCACCACGTAATGACTGTGCAAAGTGCTGTTTGCTGATTTTTCTGAAACAATTGTACTCTTGGCACACGGATCTTTCTGGTCACACTGCTGGAAAGGTAAAAGGGCTCTATAAATCCACACATCCAGCCAACATGAACAAATGTTCTTTTAGGTTTTCTTCTTTTTCAGTCTGAGCTAGTTTTCACATGCACACATACACAGACGTACACATACGCACACACACGCACACACACATTTCTGAGTACATTTTGTATAATTTAAGTTATTTTTGTGTTATATGCTCTTTCTGGTGTTCCCATGGATTCATTAGGATGAATAATTTCTGTCAATAATGAACACAGGAACCCAGTACATGAATACTTGACGAGATGAATATATGCATAGGTTATACATATCAATTTGTGGTGAATGCATGAAACAAATGCATAAGAAACTGATTTAACTAGCACGAAACACAGATGAAATAGATGGCATATAAATGTAATTATATTACTTTCTGGCAAATAAGACCATGTATATAGGAGGGTGAAGAGTATGTGGATTCTGTAATGAACATCAGGGCAGTGGAGAGGCCCCTTGCAAAGATAATGCATCATTTTATGTCTTTTGAAAAGCCACAGTCATACAAAAAGCCAATAAGAAAGCACTGTTAATAGGTGGAAAAATAAATATATTCTGTGGGTTAAGAAGCTAGAAGGAGTATAAAAATGAAAGCTTGTGCATGGATGAAAAGTAATGAGAAGTATATGAAATTACTAAGAACCTATCAACCAGGTAGAATTTGCATTATCACCTTCAGTGGATTTTGACTATGCCCCTAACAGATTAACTGACATGCAGCATCAGCATGAAAATTGTATTTTTTTTTATCACAGTAAGAATAGATATTTAAAATATATTTTGAAAATTTCAAAATCTTTTAAAGTCCCTTTTTAATGACTTGACATTTATTTTTTTTTAGGAGCTTAAACCCAGTGTTTTTTAATGCTTAGACAATTTTGATACTAGGCAATAATATTGTATGATAAAGTTCACCCATGCTGGAATGCCTCTGGGGATGTGATCCCTAGCAGTGTATGTGTGGAGGTCCCAGTCTTCCAGCTGATTAGTTTTATTTCCTCCTCTCTTTTAGGGCTATAAAGTACCTCAAGTTCCCAATAAAACAATGTACAACTCCTTATCTGCTCCAACATATATCTTTCACCCACCAACATTTTACTCACAACTCTTTTCAAGCACAACCCTAAGCCTATGTTTCACAATCAATTTTTCCTTGGTACCTTGGTTGAGCCTTACACATCTTTTAGCATTTCCTCAAGACTTTCTTTAAGAAACTCACAGTAAGAATAAAAGGTAAATAATTTTTACTCGTTTTGTGATTGCCCCTCATTTTCACTGTGGTCTTCCCTGTTTCCTGAGCTCCTGGATGCCAAGGCACAAACCAGCTAGCTTAAATTTGAACCTCGGTCCAGGGCTCATCACCAGCAACCTCACTCCTCTCCCAGAGGAATGACCTCCATCAAGCATGTGATAGCTCACAAAGTTGCCTATAATGGGTCTGTGGTCTCCTGCAAACCCTTTTGTTATCAGAAAGGTTATGCTCCATGTCATGCAGCATAAAAGTGAACACTCTGAGTAGTCAAGAGTTAAAACATACCTTGGCTGTTTCAATAAAATGCAATTTAATACGGCAAGAAACACATTTCATATCTAATGTTGACATTGAAGGATCTTGTATTGCTTTTTTACCAATAGAAATGACAGTGATTCATCAGCTTTTATTCCATTTTATATTGCTCTAGTGCTCTATCAGCCAGAGAAATGCTCTAATTTTTGGCAAAGTTTATCCACTGAGTTCTTTTCCTCGCTGCCTTTCAAATAAAAAATATTTCTTGTAGAAGGCACTCACATTTTTCTGCTACATTCCTGGTCTTCCCACCTTATAGCTTACCTGTCACCCTGGAATCCATAGCTCAATATTTCCTATAGCTTCTTTTTAAAAATGAACATATATAGGAGTGTGAATTCTTTCAGACTTCTTGACTATTTTTCATGTCTTTGCATTCTCTGTTTTATTTTTAGAGTTTCAGCATGGATCCCTAACTTTATATGCTGTGCACTTTGAATTGCCCTAGACTCAGAGGGTTTTCTGAGATCAAACAGCATCAATATTAATTACTAATAGAGTTTTGCTTTCAAAATAAACTTGGTTTTAGAATACTGAGACATCATGTTAGCAATTAATGCATTACATTTGCTTTTACAGACGATCCATATATTTTGAACATGGGAACAAGAATTGCTTAGATTCAAATTCTGTATTGAAAGAGGTTCAACATCAGCAGTTGAATTGGTTTGTAGATTTGAGGTTTGGACTGAAATTACATAGAGTGTAAATCTCACCAAGGCAGCTGTCACAAAGCCTTTATTCCATGAGTTAAGGGGAGTCTTAGGGGAGTCACTTCTACATGTTACATTCAGATAAAACATTAAAAGAAGAATATCCAGAGAGAGAAAAAATTAAAAAGAGGTTAATATTCAAACCTAAACCAAAATAGGTTCCTTTGTGTACTCAGTTTTCTTTTGCAAATTTGACTCCTCGCACTTTCACCTCTACTTGTATTTGGAAGAGTTTGGGATGTGGAGGCTTAGATGGGTTCACATTCATCAAAGATGAAGAATGAAGCAGACCATATTTGTATGAAAACACACACCAAACTGTTCCTTTTGCAAGCTGGGTTGCATACCCACATCTGACAGAAAAAAAGAGAGAAGAAACAGGAATATTTAGAAGAGCAGGAAATGTGGGAAAGTTATGAACAGTCAAAGACTGTCCTCCCACCTGACACGGTCTGAGTGGCAGGCCCTGGCAGGAAGAAATAACAACTTCTCAAGCTCAGTAGTAAAAATAGCAAAGCCACAGCTGTCTACTCAAGATGGCTTAGAAGTTATGCATAAAACAATAAAATGGAATCTCACTTTTCTAAGCGGCATTCATTTCCTGAAAAATGCAGCATATTTCTGTGAGCCGTAAGCCAACTCTACCAGCTAATCACAAGATCTGAGCTATCTGGATACACCATTTCATGGTACCAAAGTATATTATTATGCTCTTTTATTCTGTCCATTTCTCCTCTTCACCAATATCTCCACTCCCAAACCAACACCAATGCTAAGATACTCAAAATGAAATTTCTCCACTCTGTGCTTCTTCTAGTAGTCAAGCTGTAAAACCACATTCAAAGTAGAATACAATTTTGTAAATATACTTTGCTTTGGAAAAAATATTGTGGAAAGATAGAAAGAAAAAGACAAAAGAACAGCCTCTGAGCCAGAAGAGGTGTTACTAGAGATGCCAAAGGAGGCAATTTTAAGGCATAGTGAACAGACTGAGGTTTAGAAATACTTCAGCATTAAGTTGGAAAACAGCACGTGCGTGAGAGGCTCTAGAAAGGCCTCAGTGTGAGACACACCAAAAAAAACCCCTATTCTCCCTTTTTATGTCTGAGACATCATAGGAGAAATCATAAGCTTAGTGTGGATTCTTTATGTTTTGCCAAAGGTCTGGCTGGAAATGATTCTGCTGCCATAAAATCTGTTTATGACAGTATTAAAGTAAGTATATCACTCTGAACGTGCTGTCTATTCTATCCCAATAAAGGCAGCAGGGAGAGCTGAAGCTCATGTTAAAAATGGAGTAGGGAAGAGACCTTAGCAAGAACATTGGCACAACCTTACCACTGTATCATGCAAGGACCATGGGCTGCCAAGAGGGAGTGGGTGGTTAGTTCTCTTTCAGAAACCAGCCTCAAGAGCTTTCTAGGAAAATGTGAAACAAATTCACTGACAATGTCTGAGCTGCATGTATTTTGGTGCCATGGGAGCAGCAATAATTGTGGGGCAGAGTGTCTGTTGCTGTGATGTCGGGTGTGCAGCTGTCAGGGTTGGTAGTAAATGAGTATCCAGTGGGCTTTGCCCATTTTCCCTTCAGTGTTCATGTGTTTTATAGGCTTGAAAGTTAAGGAGGAAATAGAAATGCTTGTAGGAGGAAATGCTTTTAATACATCATAGTAATTTTTTACTTGTGACTTTAGTGTTAACATAATTTGTAGCTCTTTCATGTTCTCCTTTCATTCTCTCTCCCCTGATTTTTGCTGTACAAACACTGATATTTCCTGATAGAAGGAGACTTTAAACAGCCCACAAAGATTGACTGCTTTCATGCTTCCAAATTTTCTCAGGCAGTTAAGCTCAAGAGACCGGCGCAAGAGTGTGGATCAAGTAACTTATTGACACACACTCAGACAAGCACTGGGGAAGGAAGGACATGAGCCAGCTGCTCTGACATGAAAGGGCAATATGATTTTACATCACAGGGCCATCACCCCACTTGACCCATGTGAAACCAACCCGGGCAAGCCAGCTTCTCTGTGCCAAATGACTGCCCTGCCTCACATTTTTAGGCTAGTTTAGAAGTAAAAACCCAGAAATACCACTCAGGTCTTTTCAAGGAACACTCATCTTGTTAGTAAAGAGCAAAGCTATTCCTAAAGATCATCCCTTCAGTGTTTGTGCACCCTGAGTGTATTAATCTATATCAGGATAAATGGGAGATATATACATATCTATCTATCTATCTATCTATCTATCTATCTATCTATCTATCTATCTATCTATCTATCTATCTACCTACCTATCTACCTAACTATCTGCACATACACATACATTACTCCATGAAAGCAAATGGTGCAAAAAAGTGAAAGTGGAACAAATCTAGGCAGGACTGAGAATAGAGTCCTGCAAGAGATTGAAGTCTGTGGGGAGGCTGGGAGGGAGGGAGGGAGGGAGGAAGGGAGGAAGGGAGGAAGGAAGGGAGGAAGGAAGGGAGGAAGGAAGGGAGGAAGGAAGGGAGGAAGGAAGGGAGGAAGGAAGGGAGGAAGGAAGGAAGGAAGGAAGGAAGGAAGGAAGGAAGGAAGGAAGGAAGGAAGTGGCAACTGGAGTGACTTTCACACTTCATTCAAGAAGATGTTAAAGCAGTGGTCTGAGTTGCCCTGGTCTGCCAGATCAATATGTTGCCTCTGAGTGCAGTACACAGAAGCAAAGAAGTAAAGAAAAAAAATTTGGATGTGGTCAAGGATAAAATGGAAGAAAGCTGAGCAAATACTTACAGAGTCTAGCTAGTAAAGGCATAAGGGCTGGAATAGCAGCTAATTAGGAATAGCTATAAAAATAGTAGGGAAAAGTTGTGTTTTCTACAAGAAGGTTGCTCAGAAGCTGAAAATTCACAAGCTGACCTCAAATTCAAGGACCTGAGCTCTCCCTCCAGGTATTTTTGACCACTAAGCATATTTCTGCTAGAGTAAGGTTTTTTGTTTGTTTCCAGTCCAATGACACCACCTTTCTGTCAACTGATAGACGAAATCTAAACAATTTTGAACTAGAGGCTGGGTGTATTTGTAGTTTAATTTCTTTTTGGAATGAGCTGCTGCTGTAGCTGGGATAGTTACAATCAACAGGACATAGTTACAATCAACCATTTCTTTTGGGGATTTCAATACAAATGGGATTTGAGGCTAGGTACAAAGATGAATACAGACAGTAATATTCCTTGGTGCTCTCTGGAATTATTCATTTCCCCCACTCCAATCCTGTCATTATACAACAATGTAAGAGAAGATATTCCAAATAGAATAGAACTGGTGGTCCATCCAGTCTGGCCTTCTGTCTGCAGAAAGAGTGACTGGAAATTTAACACATGAGCATAGCCACTTCATGCCAGAACATTTCCTTTGCACTGCACCAGTTTCTGCAGTTGTTGGATTTGGGATATTAGAGGTATTTTCCTGTTTAGTTCTCCTGGTATCTGTTCATAGACCTTTGACCAGAAACTTTTCTTCTCTCTTTCTCAGGCTGCTGGTACTGCTTGTCTTTGCCCTCACTGTCAGAACAAGTTACAGGAGTTCATATGCATTCAGTGAAAGCAGTCAGCTTTTTGCTTCATCAGCTTCAAGGGCTCAGTCAATAACAGCTTCACATCCAGCTTACACAGCACCCTCCTGATGGAGTCATGTTTATTCTTCCTGTTCAAAATGATGGGTCCCCAAACTTTGTATCCTTTTGGAAGCCAATCACCTAATCCCATTAATCCTTTTTATTGCTTCTCTCCCGTATCACCTCCAACTCTACTAAGTCCTTCCTGAATTACAGAGCTGGGGCTGCCCACACAGCACTTGAGGTATGACACATTCCAGCCTAATATAGTGGCAAAAAGTCTGTCTTGTTCTCACTGATAATGCCTTTCTGATGTTTTGGCTCGACAGTATCCGATATTATTTCCTGCTGCATATTTCACTGTCGTCTGAGACGAAGATTTAGAAAGTCAGCCAGTGGTGACACCAAGGTCTCTTTTTGGCAGTTGAAGTTCATTTACAGCTGGCCTTTCCAGCTCAGGTTTCAATGTCATACAAACATGGTTTAGAATACAATTCCTGAGATGCATTATCCTGCACTTCTTGGGATGGGAGACCCCTTTTTTCTAACTCATTCAGTTTTGTGAGGTTTTCTAAGGGTTTTTGCAGACAGTGATCTGCTGTCTACCCAAGACAGACTTGCAGTTTTTACTGTGCATCTGCTTTCCCACATCCTTGCTGAACACTGGCACAGGTGGTTGGTGGGCAGAACTGGAGGCAGAGCAGGGGGCCACGGCTGTCACACCCCGCCCTTCAGCACATGGGAATTACCTTACCCTGGCCTCTGTCCCCTCTCTACACTTTGGTGCCACAGGATCTCACCAACCCCCTGGGCCTTCTTCCTGCCATGGCTGCCTTCAGGGAGCTCTTTGTCATATTCTTTGCTTTCTTTTTAGATATTCTTGTTTTTTTTAATTTACTCTCGGCTTGCTGTGTGTATGGGTTTTACTGTTCTTCTTTTCTAGGCCAGATTTCCTTTTGTTTCATTTTTTTTTCATGATTTTCCATGTGGTAGCCTGCACAACTTTCCAGTTAAGGCTGGAAGGGATTTTCTGGATTGCTTTGTTTTCTTTCTGAATTGTAGTATACTTTTTACCTGGCTTCTAGCACTTAATTTTTCAACAGCCTCCAGGCTGCTCCTAGGCTTCTTTTGTTTTCGAGAGCTGCTTTTATGAGTTTTTTTTTCTTTTTTATTTGTTCATTTTTGACCAGTTACAGCACTGTTTGCACAATTTCTCTTATTGAAATTCAGTACTGTAGTCACTATTCTGTCCTGTACATCACTCCACATTATATCCAAAAGACCCTCCTTTCTTGTCATTTCTGAAGTTTTTTGTTCCAGGAAGCAGCCATCTACTGTCTCCAGAAAATTTATCTCCTGGCTCATTTTTCAGCACTGATGTGTAATTTTTATTTTCTTACACTTGTAGTTTTTATTCTCTTGCTTAATATTGCTCTAGGATATCAAATGGTGGTCTAATTTACCTTTATTTTTTAATGCAGTTGTGATTTTTTTTTTCTCTCTTGGCCTTTTCAGAGAGTCACTGCACCTTACACACATCCAATTTATATGTTGCATTATTCCAAGTGTTCTTCCATATCCATGCATTTTCTCCTGTTTCTAGTTTAGAACACATCATAGGTAAATGCTAAGTTACAGTGACACCTTGTGAAGCCTTGTCCCTTTGTGCTCAAAGGCCAGGTACTGTGCCATCACAAGAAGTTATCTGAGTGTCTAATAGTTGATTCTCCACTGTCACCAGCTGCTTCTTTCTCTCTCCTCTGCCACAGAAGGAAGGGCAGAGCAAGATGACACTAAAGTCAGGTGGAGTGAAGGGTCTCATCCAAAACAAGAACCCTCCCTTGGGATCTAGTCCCAGGCATCCCAGCAGACTCACGTTTGCCTGCCACACAGGAATGCAAACCAAAAGCTTCCCACCCTTTCTGGTCATTCAGGAGCCTAATTTTTTTTTTTTTTTTTTTTTTTTTTTTTTTTTTTTTTCCTTCCTTGCACTTTTCCTGAGCAAGGCTGCCCTGCAGTTGTTCCCTTTGCTACTCGCAGCAACATAACATTTCTCCAAAAGCCAATGGCACTAATGGACTGCATATATCACTGCAGCCTGGTGAGCCTGACCAGGTAAATAATCCTGTGGCACAAATCATTGTAGATATTGGTCACTGACCACAGTCAGAAAATTTCAGTTCAAATACAAAGAGATGGAAGAGTAGGAGAAGGAAGATTTTCCACCAAGATGGTGCATTGTCCCATCTTTTCCATGGAGTTTAAACTAACCTGCATGCTAACATCTGGCATTACTGGCTTATCAACTGGTAGGTGTGACCTAGTGCATTTTTGTTTCTCATCATGTTTCTATGTCCGGGAGGAGTTCAAGCACAAGGGACTCAATAATCATTGTCAGGAGAAAGATAAGAAGTAGAGGGTGCTTTTTTCTTTTCCAGGGGGAAGGGGGACAAGGAATGCAAGATTTTGCATCTGTGACCATATCTAATGACAAGTACCTATAAGAAGCATTTCCTCAGTGAATCTACACTATTTTCATCAGCTCCCTGCCAAGATGATTCTAGTGACTTCAGAATTTTTTAAATAAAAATTCTCATTCTAGATCAGATTCAGTTTCTCTTTATCTGTCTTATTTATTCTTTTTCTTGAAGAGACCAGATGCATAGAAAATGACATCCAAAACTTATTAACAATTTAGAGTAGGAGTGTTTCAGCTCCTTCTTGACTTTCCTGACTATTTCTATCTGCAGAATTTGGAGAGCAGCTCAGAATTTCCACCCACTCTTTACATAAAGTAGGTGGTTCATTACAACCAGTTTAATTTCTGAGTTTGATGCCATAAGCCCCTTATCTAAGAGACTCTTTATTTTCCTCTGTATTATTTCTTTCTTTGCACCATCCTCTCTATTCTCAATATGTTAGACATAAAGTCCTAATTCAGTAGTTCTTGAAATAGATAGGAACATGCCAGAAATTTTTTATCCATCACTAAACATATTCTGTTAAATTTTATACAAGGATGTCCTTGTTCTCTGTAACCACATGATGAGTGAGAAATTAAAGCATGAGGTTTTCCAAACAGCATTTACTGCAATTCCTGCAAATTCACATGCCTTTGCCAGATGCAGTGTCTGTGGCTGTTTCTGAAATGTGCATGCAACAGAAAAGCATACTCTATATGGAAGAAAAATCCCACAGTTTTGTATAAAAAAATATCCCCGCTGTAAACATTAGGAAATGACAAATACTCTTAGGACATATTTATGTATCCAAAACAATATCAATTATTAAAGCAAAAGGGGAAAAAAACAAAATTTAACTAAAAATAATGCAGAGTGTTTAATAGATTTGTTTAATAGTCATAAACAAATAACCCATGAATACTTTAAAACAGTTAGTGTCGCAGGAAGCAGACACCCAGAAGATTCTATTAAATATTCAAACATTTATGGAGTGTGCTCTAGAGGTTAGAGCAGAGGCCTGACAGTCAATAGAGCTGCCTTAAATCCCTGCTCTGCTTCACATCTTTCCTGGAGTAAGCAAGCCACCATGCACGTGGCTGTTCTTGTGCTGCAGTGGGGATGGAATGGTGCTGACCAAGCTTGGTGTCAGCTGTGCTGAGCAGCAGATGCCAGTCTCAGGCTGAGGAGAGCATAACTACTGGTTTTGCCACAGGAGTCTGTGTGATGACAAAATGCTCCATGACAATGTGTTTCTGGGACACCTCCCTGTCATCCTCACCCTGTCAGGACATAGGCTTTGGCCACTTTTATCCCACTATGGCAACAACCAGGAGTATAACCATCCCACAATATGTGACAGCTCTCAAATAACCCCAGTCTTTATCTCATGAGCTGCTGCTGTTGCATAAATGAGATCCCAGTGTCAGGGAGACCAAAGCACATCAGGAAAGGGGAGAGGAAACCCAATGGCCTCAGGAGTTTAAAATACCTGATCGGTGCTCACTGTAAATGGAAACAGGTCCAAGAAAGCTGCATGAGACAGTTTCCACCTTTTCTCCTGCTTATTGGGATGAGGAAAGCATGAACAAACAGCCCATGTTGTGCTACTGGTAGCTTTACAAGCAGGGAACTGGAGTAATGATTCTGTTGTGTTATGTGAAGACAGTACCCCCTGATGATTTTCCTGCATCTTCCTTTGCAATCTGAATATATACTTCAGGTAATCTTAAAACTGGTAAAGACATAATTTTTATGCTATGTTTATAGTGAATTTTGTGTGGGATGTGAATTAATTGGTAGGATGAGGGTCCATGAACATCCAGAGACTCCACAAGGATTCTTGTGGAGAAGATCTGAGTCCCCAGTTTCCAGCTCTCCCTGGGTGCATAATCACTAAATCTTGAACCAACTGCCCTCATGGAGTTATGAATATTAGAGGAAAAGGACAGGTGGACTATCATCTCTTGCTCAGAATTTTAGTTTCTCTCAACGATGTGTGGTTTTCCCAAGATGTTACATAGGAGAGAGTGTCAGTACCATGCATGACTTGAACTAATTCCAAAGGGTAAAATACACCCTGAGGATACTGGGGGGTGCACCCATCCCTGCTCAGGTGTTGGTGCCCTGAGAGATGTGCTCGAGGTCAGAAAGAGGGTTGCTGACAACAGTGGGTCCAACCTAATTTTCCTTCTTGCAGGTAAATATGACTGATTGATCCTAACAGATGGTAAATCTAGGGAAAAATACCCAGCCTTTCATTTGTTATGAGGTATTGGAGGACCCCTAGTAGGGTGCTGTCTGAGCAGGTGGGCTGTTCCCTGAATAGGTACAGCTGTAAACTGGGTCAGATGGTGATTCTGTGGAGAAATTTCTAATGAAACAGACTGATTTATTTTCTTGTGACATCTCTAAGCCAAAGCACCCCAACACTCAACACTATGAGCTCTTAAAAAACTAAAATGGCATTGAAGAATTATTGGTTCAGATGTGGGACCAGCACCAGCAGGTGAGTCTAAGAAGGGAATTGAAGGTTGGGAGGGTGGCCCTGCAAAGTCACAATGGCACAACAGCAGAAACCCTGGTGAGCAGAAGTGACAGCAGGTTTACTGCTTGCTGTGGACTCACTTGTTTCACATAGGTGAAGCTGAAATGCAACTGCTTTTGTATCTAGGCAGGGAATGGAGAGAGTAAGATTTTGTGGCTGCTCCATAGCCAGCCACTTATCTGCATTAGGAGAGTGCCCATTATGCCTCTTGTGAGCTGCACAATCAGCCATAATTAATGGTAAAAAAGGAAGTCAATTCCACAGCTCATCCTCTGCCTCCATGGCCCTGCCTTTTTCTCTGTAAGTCTTCCCCCAGAGAGGAGGTTTTAGCAAGTTTCTTTTGTTTCTTTAGAAAACATCTTAAGGCAGAATGCAAGGCATGCATTTTTATTTTCAGAAAAAGGTAAAAGAGAAGACAAATATCCTTGTTTTCTTGTAATCCAGATTCTAAGTAGATTTAATGGCCCTGTTAGTGCTGGGCAAAATTAAGACCTTATGAAACATGTTACAAAGTACCTTTGTAGATCTCATTTTCAATAAAAAAAGGGTTTAGGTCATGTTGAACAATCTGCAACTTATTAGCACTTTGCCTTCAACAGGTCACCTTTCATGGTATAATACTCTGTTTTCATTAACAACTGAATCCAAAAAGGCTATATTTTTAGAACTCAAGCAAAATATATTACTGATATTGTAAGCACAAAGATAAAGAAACACAAAACACTTAACTACAAAATTCGTTTCTTACACAAATCTGTCAGATTTAATGCTTTTCTCTAAATGCAGTGATCATTGCAAGAACAGCTTGTACTCTTTAAACTTGAAATGTTAGGTGTAATATTTGTTGTCCAGCCAGGAAAGAAAGGGGGGAAAAAAGCAATAAACAAAAATAAACAGCAATTGCAGGCTTTGGCATGTTCAATCTGGTCTACATCTCAGAATCAAGCACACCTGAGAAGAAAGAATATGAGGTAATGTAAAACTTAGTCTACTTAGATTTTGATAGATAAAACTATGCTAGATACCTAGGTTTTTTTTATTTCTAGTTTTTTTATTTCTTTGTGACTCCATTTTGTTTCAGGTTTGCTCAAGGAATATTTTTATTATTAATAAAAAGCTCCCCTCAATATTTTGTAACAGCAGTTACTACGAAACATAAAAACCTGACACTATGCTCACATTTCTTAAAGACTATTCCACCATATGGACTTCTTATTATTTTTCACTGGTCATTTTCTTTTGAGGGCTTGTACTGGTCCAGCCTCTTTTAGGACACACTTTATATGGCAAAGTAATATTCTCCATAGATGGGAAGGAGAAGGTAGAAGGGTAAGTAATCCCCTCCTGCTTCATCCTTTGCAAAAGTGAGGTAACACCTCTAACCCTTCTACCATACAAAGTAGGCTGGTTCCTCTAGGAGTAATACAGTACTTATTTTGACCAAACAATCCTCCCAGTTGATGAGTCCCATGCAAGCAGTTGCATTTGCATGGGATGTATTGACAGACACTTGTTCACTATGGACTAAAAGTACCAGCAGCAGGTGACATCAACAGTATCTGTCAGAAGAGAGAAAAGTTGAAATTCTCTACAGCTCTGCTTCATAAGTGCAGCCTGAAAGTACTTCCTTCAGTCCTCTGTACCATAAACAGTGGTAAGGAATTTCAAGCACCAGCATTTTTTTCCTTATTTCAGTGATGTTCAGGGGGATTTTAATTTTTTTATTATTATTCTGGAGTAAGATCTTGGAAACAGGTACGGTATCTCTTCCCTTTTAGTGCTCTGACCATGACATAAAAGACACCCTCACACATTTTACTTCCCAAAACAACAAATATCCTCAATTTGTTGCTTCTCATGAAGGGAGCACAGGCACTGAAGGATAATCTTCCTAAACCATGTTGAGGGAGATTTCAGCAATAATCTTCAGCAATGCCCAGTTATCAGTAGGCTGAAGAAGCTGACAACATGCTGGTCCTCTTTCAGACCACCAGAAGCTTTGATCTGAACACTGTTCCTCTCATCACCCTCAGAGTTCCCTCTGCACCTGCTCCTCTGTGAGTCTGCCTTTTTGAATGGGGTTGTGAAGAACACATGACTTCAGATTCAGTCAATCCCGATGTCACGTGCAAAGCCAGCAGTTCTTGCCCTACTGGAGACACATCTCTCTCTGCATCCTGGCAGTATGTTTGCCATTCTCATGCCAGTGTCTCATGCCTCATATTGCTCATGCTTTGGTTAAACAGACTGTGAAAACACACATACCAAAGTTTAACATATGAACTACAGTCAAAAGTAGGAAATCTAAGGGTCGGTAGTCCCTAAGCAACACTTACAGTCACTCAGGAATCAGTTTTAGAGCTCAGAACTGGAACACCTCCTGCTCTTCATGTTGCCCCTTCCTCTTCCTTCTTCATCTTCTGAGCAATGGATTTTTGTTGCTTATTTTGTTTTAATAACTATTTTTACATGCCCTGTCAAATGAGTTATGAAAGTTCTGACTGAATAGAGCTATCAAAGTTCCCTTGCTTACCAAGCAAGTGCTCTTAGAAGAGGGCACTTAACTGGTTAATTTGGAGTGATCTACCATTCATAATTTTATCCCATTTCTAATTTACCTCAGTGGCTTACTTGTTCTTGTGTTCAAAATACATTAGCAGTACCACTCCATAAAGGATCAGCAGTTCATTGATTAATGTTTTCCTTTCATGGTTTGTGGTTTGATTTGGTTGGGGGGCACTGTTGGGGTTTTTGTCTGTTTGGTTTTACAATAGAACAGGAATCGAAGGCAATTTCAAATGTTAAATCCACTGTCTGAAACAGTAGTACATACTAATATAGTAAAATAGGTAATATTTATACATACATTGCATGCAGAATGTACAAATTTGAGCACTATATTAATGTTGGAGTGAAAAACAGGTAAGATTATTTATATGAGAGATTTCTATGTGCAGAAGCAGAATTTTAATTTTGTTTCCATTCTCAGTAGATTGGAAATGATTTTTCATCATACTGTGGATTTTAACTGGTGTGTACATCCTTGCAAGTGATAATCATACACGTTTGGCAAATTGCTCCCATAAATGTTTTTCTATTTGAGAATCTTATGTTTTAAGTATCATGTTCAGCACATATTGGAAAGAAGGTTGCAGTTAATATATGGGAACATCATTTGTATTTAATCATGCAGTTGGGAGTAGTTATAGTAACTAAGTAGATGCAGACAGTTTAAAATGCACAGATTGTTACTGCAACCTAGCTTGCCACGGGCACTTTTTCCCTTTGATAGCTCAAGTGCCGAATAAATAAAGTACAATCAATGCTCAGAACCGGTCGAGAAAGCTGTTCCATGTAGGTTATGCTGTCAGCCCCGTTAAATAAGGCCACACGGCTTAGCTATGATAGTGTGAAAACAAAGGGCATATGGGAGCTTTATTGTTGCCTTTTGCATGTTGTCTCTGGCATCCAGAGGGCACAGCAGCAATTTCACCAGGCTTAGCTGGGCTCCTCTTTGTGCCTGGGTGTTTTTTACAACAGATGGAAGCTGGGCCAGAACATTTGCCATGTCTCCAAGCATCTGTGTGATGCCAGCTGCATGCACAGGGTCAAAGGTGTGACGGGGTGGCTCTTGTACTGGGTCTCACCTGGCAATTTCTGTCCAGCACCTTTCTGTTCACACAATGTTTAATCCACTGTTTGACAAATACTGGAAAATAAACATGTGTTTTTCCAGTAATCATTCAGGGACTGAGCTTAAAGAAAAAAATTAAATTAAACTAGAACCTGAAACTATTTTCTTAAATGTTACCAATACACAGACACAGATACAACAGTGGTAAAAATACAAATATCAAGACCTTTTTTTCTTATTAAATTTACATAAAACCTGTCAGAATAAGGATGTTTGGTTGTTAAACCTTGATAAGCTTTCTCAGTATAAAATATACAAAATATATGCTGTTATGTGTATATATTGTATATATGTTCTGATATATGTGCAGATACATGCACATGCAAGGAAGCCCTGCAAAGGGGGAAGCAAATGATTCTGTGTTTGTATGAACACGGTATAATTTGTTGTAAGGCACTTATATATCACAAAAATGGCCACCAGAGAAAAGCTGAAGCTAGAGAAATCTATCTATACATGTACAGTACCATGCCTAGTTTTTAAAGACTCACTTATGCAAGCTTCCTGTAAAACATTGAAACACATCTATGCCCTTATAC
Source organism: Urocynchramus pylzowi (assembly GCA_013397555.1). Lineage (NCBI taxonomy): Eukaryota > Metazoa > Chordata > Aves > Passeriformes > Fringillidae > Urocynchramus > Urocynchramus pylzowi. The sequence goes on from VZRH01001700.1 coordinate 183,454, forward strand.
TGTGGCAGAATTGTTGATACAAAATTTGCTGCCTCCTACATTATTGTTACACATGATGTTTGTTTTTCCTTCCCTCCTTTTCCAAGGTATAAATGAACTGCTTATGTGGAGTTCAGTAACATAACTGTACAAAATTAGTGACAAAGAGAAATGTCAGAGTTGATATTCCTGACACAGCCTTTTTAACTCTTGTTATGTCTTAGGTTTGCATATCAGAGATGGAATAATGCAGCAGTCCAAGATCCCAGGAGGCTCTCTCTACCATTGTCTTTTAGGTTTTTAGCCTGTGGCCTTGATTGAAAGGAGAGCTTCAATTGGGACTAGTCATTCATTATTATTAAAAAATGGGCATTCTGGCATGCCTTTGTGAGGAAAAAAAAAAAAAGGGGAAAAAAAAAAAAGGAGAGGAGTTTAAAATATTTGCTCTCTGTTCCTATGTAAAAAGTTCTTAGATGGAGTTTGGCAATTGATGTTGAAGTAGAGTTAGACAGCCTTTGAAACACTTACCTAGTTCATGAACATTATGGAGGATCTAGTTCACTGCAGTTTAGATTTATAGACAGCATTTTGCTTTTCTCTGATCAAAATGCCTGTACAGTTTCAAGGGCTTATCATCAGAGTTGAATCCACACAGAGCCTAACCTAAGAACAGCAAAGAAAAGCATACATTTGAAGGGCTTTGATGCTCCATCACATAGCCATTCGGTGGCTATAATGGAAGAGGAGTACAAGACAGACTTTGGTCGTGCCTGTCATTCATAAATCTCAGTAACATATACCAAGTGTTCCAGATTTTACAGGGAAATTGTGCCAGTACCTCATTCAGCAGCAAAATGAACTCTCACTGATTTAATAATGTACATTATTTTTCTTTTAATATATATATATATATATATATATATATATAACTTAT
>VZRH01001700.1:184386-204386 GCA_013397555.1 Urocynchramus pylzowi
ATATATATATATATAACTTATTATATTCATATTACTGAAGACATATATATGTAAAAATTAGATTATCTTCTTTTCAAGGAGATCTCTTTAATATATTGACATAATTTGGAAGATGGTGTAAGGGATCAAAAGAAGTAGGAATATTTATATGTTTTGGTTAAAGAATAAATATGTGCAGGCACTTAGAAGGAAGTAGTTTCTTTTTTAGAAAAAAGACAGATTTAGTATTATATGCAGGATAATATTTTTCTTACTCCTTCAGTCTGAATGAAGTCCTTTTTAAAGCAGTTTGGAAAAGGATTAGGACTTGTAACATAGATGTGGTTGAGACAGTAAGTAGATTAGCCAGAAGCTAGGTGTTTTCGCCACTGGCCTAAGCAGAGTTAAGATTTTGTCACATGGTCTAATTCTGTAGTCTTTCATCAAGAAAAATGCATGAGTATCAAATATGTCAGAATTGCTCTTGCACAGGTCATCATCAAGGCGGTGAACACACAGTAAATAAAAGAGAGAAAAGGGAAAACTTTTTATTTTAGGGAATGTAGTAATTCAGATACAGTAGTAATTCATTCAGAACACAGTCATTCAGTCATTCAGTCATTCAGATTTGACCATAGCCAAATGCTGCTCTGTTTGACTTTCTCAACATCTTCAGTTGTATTTTATTTAAAGGTAATTTAGCTTTCTCTTTTGCAGCATATTATTGTTTCTTAATCCATAAGCACATATTACTTCTGTATTGTTCTATCTGTTTCTCTGTCTGAGATGAACACTACCAACTGCATTGCCCATTCTTTGATTCTCATTTCTGTGCTTGGTTTTATACACTGCTGCATGTCTTCATTCTGGTGAATATGTGCTTTTATACTTTTATTTTTAATCCTTAAGAGGAATATTTTATTTTTATTAAGAATGCGTATTTCAGCCCTGCACATTCCCCTCCTCTTTTTCTCCCAATAATTCCATCTACTATTCTTATCAAAACAATTAGCGAGCATGCATTTATTTCTATTCCTTTGATTAAAAATGAACAGTTAAATTATTTTAGCAGAGGAAAAATCTTGTTATGTAAAGGCCTTTTCAATTGTTTAATTAAGTGATTCTTTCTGAAACGCAAAACAAAATCTCAAGATGCTCGTTAGTTAAAAGAGTTACTGGGAATGTGCAAGTCATGTCCCACATTCCCTGAGAATTCAGATTCATCTCTATTAAAGAAGTCCCATAGCCTTCTCTTGGTATCAGAAATCCTTTAGCATTCAAATATGTGTACTACATCTCTGTGGAAAGTGCAAGAGGTGAGAGGGTACTCAAAACCTTCAGAGAGCAAGAGTCAGGAGAGGGTGCCTCCTCCCCTCATGCTCTTCCCTCATTTTGTGTCTTGTCCCTCCCCTCCCTGGGTGTCAGTGCCAGCTGCAGCCCTCCTCACCAACATTTCTCTGCGAGGCCATTCAAGGACTGCCTCTCTCATGTGGTGTGATAATTTTAGCAGGCCTTCTAGTCTTATCCTTGGAAGATGTCTGCTACATCTGCTCTCAGGAGGCAGTACACAAAAAAACTTGAAAAAGAAAGAAAAAGAAGCCTATGTATTTGTGTGGTAGCACAAGCAGAAGCGGTTGTTGGAGCCAAGGTTTCACTGTTCATCCACACAGAACTGAGAATGAACTTTTGTTTTCCATCCATACTGGCTAGAAGGTTTCAGTCTGGTTGATGTATTCACCTAACCCACATCCATCTGAGCAATCTTTTAGGCCTTGCCAGTGCAGATGACAACTAAGCTTGCTAAGCCCCCACTTTAACTGAGATATGAGTGGTGCTAATTGCCTGCTTGTTGCCAGACTGAGCAATATGTTTTCCAGATTCCCTAAAAAGAGAGTGACTTGTTGGCTCAAAACTTCTCGTCTTCCTTCATCACTTCTAGTATTTATTATTATCTTATTCTCCAGTAATGCCTTGGTTCTAAATTAGGTCAGTGACTCAGTAATTGGCAGTGTTTCTGTGACATTGCCACTGAAATGGAATGGCAGCTGATTTCTTCATTACTTTTATATAACCCACAATACACAGTCAGGTGAAGATTTTTTCCTCTTGAAGACTAAGCTCCAGGTTCCAGCCTCTACTGAAGCCTGTCAAGTTTCCCCTTTGACCTGAGTGATTGCTGGCCTTAGATTCAAAATAGATTGTCATATAGGCTTTTATAAGATCTTTGGGATGCCTCACACAGCAGTCATTTCCAAATGGCTTGGGAGTTTTTGGAAAGCAAAACATTCATACAAATGGTACCATTTTAAATCTTCTTTGATCTCCCACACAGTATGGGAGTTTGTAGGATCCTATTGTTGATTTCCTACAGGAAAAACATTGCTGGATTGGCCTGTTCACTGTTTGTTGACCATTACTAGACTTAAAGTGAGAAAATCAAAGTACTGTAATGCAATAAAGTCACTCATGAGTGGAGTTGCATCTCTCCCTAACAGGGAAACTTAAAAGAGTTGAGAAAGTTTCCTTGTGAGTCCATGCAAGGTATGTCATGCATTAAAGCAAAATGAAGAGAAAGGAGGTATTTCCACCTGAAGGGACTTTATCATATAAAGCCACAGTGAAAATACAAAAGTTGCTCAATAACAAAAGAAAAAAAAAGAAATGGGAAATAACACGGATCAATTTACTCAAGGTTGTAGAGACTGAGAGTAGATCATATAATCAGAAAACATCTTAAGATTATGATTCAGTGTAAGCATGTAAGTAAATCACTTTTCCCTCCCTCCAAGTATAAAAGTACATTTCGGGTATTTTTTCTGTAAAATGTTGTCAGGCAAATAATTAAAAGAACATTAAAAAAAAAAAATCCAGCACTGAATGGGGAGTGCTGAGAAAACATGGAATCCAATAGAGTCAGCCAACCACAAAAATGGAAATTGGTATACAGGTTTTTGTCCTTTGTCTAAGCATAATTTCCTTGTTTCATACCTTCCTATGGCTCATGTGTCTTCCAGAAATGCCACACATGACACTGTTAGTAATATGTGATTTACTGCAGCTGCAGAACAAGGAAATGATGCCCAAAAAAGTAAATGAATGAGTGAATCACTTCTGCAATACCAAGCATTACAGGTTCTTAGCCCCATATAGGAAATACCTAGCTAGAAATAAACAAAATACAAAGGAGACTTCCAGTAGAAGTTTGTCAATAGGTCTGTGACTCCAGCAGGGACACCCCTGATGCCTGTGGGTTGCCTCTTACAAGTTGTCATTCCCTCTCAAACTGTGTTTTGGTGCTACTACTGTCCCCAGAAGAAGGAAAGGAGAGCAAAAGTAGCCCACAGTAGGCACTGCTGGTGACCTTAGCACTCAAAGAGAGGCACAATAAACTGGAAAGGTGTGCAACCAAAGGCAATGAAAGGTAAAGATTTTCTAAAATAATGTAATTAGGCTGTGTAATTCTCTGCCATAGCTATTATTTGTAATTATTTCCAAAAAGTGACTACATGTGCATACCCTTAACAAGAATATTTGGTTGTCATAATTTGTAACAACAATTTGGAATGAGAACCTTGAAGATCTGGGTATTGGCCTTTGGCAGAGATGGAGAGAACCTCATGATCTCTCCATTCATATGATTTCTGACAAAGCTAACCACTCCTTAGGTCAGCTGTCATAATTTCAGTGTGCTCTAAAACTCTGGGAATAACCAAATAAATAAATGTCTCATGACTGTCAATGTCAGAAGGATACTAAACAGATGGGAGTTGTTTCCCTCAGAACACCTATTATCCCTTTGAAAGTAAAAAAAAAAAAAAATTAAAGGGTTAGGTGAGACTGATTTGCCTTTGATGCTTTGTCCTGTTCTAAGAAAAACTGGTTAAAAAGGTAAATAAGTAGATGCACAATATGGATCAGCTGAAAGGTTTCCATAATGAGGCATACATTTAGGATGCTTTTCCTATCAGGGGCAGATAAGAACAATAAGTTAGTTAGTTCATGTTTTTGGTTTTTTATAGAGTGTTTTTGTTTCTTGCTTTTGCTGAAAGTTTTCAAAGGGAAAAAAGTTGCTTCTCCATGAAGCTGGCTTTATCATTTTGCCAGATGAAAGTGTTACAGTGGTTGGGTGTGTACAGTAGGTCCAATCAGTGACTAATGCTGCTTTATTGTACTTTTTTTTTTAATAAGATTGTTGCTCAGTTCCTTTGGAAATCATACAGAGGATTATCTGGATTTTAAATCAATATCAATAAATCTGGGGCAATTTGCTTGGAACATCTAATTACTTTTCCCCTCCCACTAGATTTTTCAGGCCAGCTTGTTACCTCAGGGCTTCAAATACCTTGGGATCCATCTTCCTTTCAGAATTGTTCTCAATTAGCTTTGCATGCCTGCTTCAAGATCTTGGAATTGGCAGTCCTAGGTGGCAAAATCTTGTATTAATTTATGGGCAGAACCATTCTAATAATAGAGTATATGTTTTTTCTATGCATTTTATTTTTTTCACAATATTCAAGAGTGGCTTTTAAGTCATTACAGAAAGGAACTGAGAAAGTTAAACGACAACTTTCTCTGGTAGGGAGGAAAGAAGCCCAAACAACTAAAACCCACCAACTTTCTCTGAATCACTTTGTTTGGATTACTATATCTAAAGCTATTGTTAGAATTCATCTAAATATCTATTCTGCAAATACTCTGTTTAAAAGACTTCAGCTCTGTTGTAATGGAAACTAAAAAATTGGCAGAGCCTCACCTGATCATTCAGTCTTGGCTTCTTCTACTGGTATTCATCTTCTCTTAACCTGGGGTAATCAACAGTAGAAAGTCATCCCAAGGACTGCAGCAACCTGTCTGCTTTCCCTTCTATCACATAAGGCAGCTTCTCAGGATGAGCTCTCTGAGAATTCAGAATCAATCCCCAGAGGATGTGTGGGGAAGCCTCACCATCATTAAAGTTCTCTTTATATCAGTTACAGCACTAAGAAAACCACAGGGATATCCTTTGTTATCAAGGAAAGGGACTAGATACTACGTATTCAAATAATATCTAGATCTGGAAAAAAATCCACAAGTAAAGGAGTGATGGAGATCTGAAAAGTTCTGAAAGGAAGTTCTCTTTGGAGCAGTTCACTGTCTCCTCCAATACAGGAACTTAGCCACACCAACATGCTGCTGAGAATTTTAAAAGGAAAATATGGGTAATTTCTCATTTTGTACTTTCTTGTCACAGATAGTATGGAAAATAGCGTGAAAGCATACACAGATTCCAAATAGCTGCTGAAGAAAAAAAGTTTAGTGCAAGACTTTTCAGTACAAAAATACCAATTCTTGCTCAGGAACATCTCAAACTTCAGTCAGCTGTTTTCTGTAAATCTATACTGGGGAGGAAGCATCATTACACATGTTCTGATTTTCATCATCTTCCCCAGATAGCTGATATTGCTCACTGACAGAGACAGGATAGATAACTAGATGGTCTGACCTATTCCAGACATTCTTATATATTTTATGTGAAATATTGTAACTGACTGTGAACTGAAATATGTTCCTTGAAATATGCTTTCATTTGCTCTTAAACACAAGGATTTGAATGAGTCTCATCACTATAAGCAAGGAAGTCCAGGATGTTCAATTAGGTATCTGTGAGCCTTAGGGAGAGCCTAGTGAATGATTCCACCAGGATTTCCACACATGTTTTGTAGCATGGAGGTTGGGGGTGGGCAGGAAAAGGAGAAAAGTCAGAGTTTAAGACTGAAAAGAATCAGCCAAGCACTTACACTGCTACACAGATAAACGTGTGTTAAATACAGTTATTCACAAATCAAAAAAAATGCTTTTTAGGAAGATAAAGGTGGCTATTGATAATTTCTTGGGTTAACCACAATTACTTTTACAAAAACATACCATAATATTCATGCCTTCAAATACCAGCTAGAGGCTGTTGAAAGACCTGAATTTGTAAGAGTTTGAGTCTGACAGAAGCTGCTATATTTTTCCTACAGATGTTCTTATACTTTGTAGTTAATCTATCTCTCAGTCTTATTTTTCTAAAAACTTTACTTCTTTCTCTTTACTTCTTAGAGAGGACAGTTTATGTGTCTTCAAACATTTCTGTGACTCTTATGTTTGTTTCAAATTTCTACCATTCTTTCCAAACTGTGGGTTGCAAAATGGGTAGATGACCCCAATTACAGCTTCACTCCACTTGTAAAATAGCCTCCCTACCTTTTACCTCAGTCATCCCTTTAGTGTGGGATGGGAATATCCTTTGGTATTACAGTACTGAATGGACAGCTTGTCTTCTGCTGTTTGCTGGTTCTGATGTCTAGGTCACGAAACTGATTCCAGTTCATTTTACAACAATGGACCAAAGATACTATGACAGATATACAATGCAAATAGAGAATTGATTCTATGTGAAATTTGGAGGGTGTTATTAGCTTGACAATGATGCCTTCCTTATTGCTGTGTTAAAGGCAGCCCTCTAGACCTGTTGGTACAGCCCACTGACAGTCAACAGTTTATAAACACCATTTCCAAAACTACCCAGAAAGTAAATGCCAAAAGCAGAAACCACCATGGTCCTGATATGTGCATGAGCTAGTTACAGAAAAGTTGCAGTGCATGCTAACCTAGACTCCTAAATGATTACTTTAGACTTCTAGTTTGTAGATTTATTCTGGCATCCTTGAGAATACAGCACTCAAAATACACGTGCTAATTAGGTGCCTCATACTATTGGTGTTGCAGGTGACTGATCTATAAACATATGCACAACAAGAAACTTTTTAATGTCTGAAGGAAGATGTATTTACCACAGCTCATCAGTATTGTGACATAGTTTATCATCAAGGGGATAATATAGTGATTCTGCTGGGACCTGAACAGGAGCAACCACCAAGTCTATTAGTATGTGAATGGCAGGGCCTTACCAGTAAGCATAATTTGCACCCAAGTTCATCAGAACCTGAGGAGGAGTGAGGGGAGCATCCCTGCCCATGGGAGTGATGGGGGAAAGGCACGCTGTCCTTGTATGTTAGCAGTGGAGTAGGACATTTCCCAAAACATTGTTCAATGTTCACTAAAGCAGCAGCAGTGAAAGAGACAAGGACTGAACAATGAAGCTCTCAGTTTCACTTCTCTTGTAATTATTGGTAGCTGTTGACTGTAAGTCAAGCAACAAGCTCAACACCTTGATGGTACCTGTAGAGTTTCTGGATTTCTTAGGAAAGAAATCGTTGGAGAAAGCCTGGTGGGAAATATGGACAATTCACATGCAGTCAAGTTTACTTTTACTCAACCAAGGGTATTTCTAAAAAAAAAAAATTTAAAAGGGAGTTCCATTCAGCTGCCTGTAAAATTTCTGCCATTTTATCTGTAATTTCTGTGGGTTACACTGCATGCTGCAAAGAAAACTAACTACTGAAACAACTACATGTCTCTTCCTGCAGGAGGAGAAAAACATGATCCTGGCTAACGGGGCATAGTGGGAATATGGAAGGTGTCAAGAAATTCTTGTTTTGAGGTTACCAACACTTTTGTCAAAACTTCAGTCCTCACCAGCTCTAACCCTCTTTCAGCACACCAGTCAATTCCTAATTGCACATTCTTAATTACACGTGCACTTTTGACACAAGAGTTTAATTTAATGAAAAGGCTTGCCATCTTTATGGCTAGAGAATGCCAGAGGTGCTCTTTGCATAGACACTGGGTTTTTTTCAACTGGTTTACCAACATCAGTTTGCTATTTGTACCTAGGGGATTTAGGAAAAACACAGTTCCTGACACAGTTACCATGAAGGCCTAATGTTCATAAATGCCAGGTTGTCAGTTTCATCAGGTCTAAGCAACTGAAATAGAAGGTGCTTTTTAATGCTACCCCAGAGTCAATTAAAATACAGTAATGCTGACATCTGCAGAATACAGAATGATCAAAGTAAAGAATGCCCATACAGCTTCTGACATAAAAACAGTGTGTTTGGCGGCAGAGTGACACAGTGTAACAGGTCAGGTAATTATGAGAAAATCTATGATGTATCTGTTGCAATTGCTTAGCTTCTTTCCATTATCAGAGCCATCAAACAGAACAGTGCTCTCACTTCTCCTGATGGATCGTAAAGCTAGTGACACCCTCGCTCTCCTGATACAGATGGCATCTCAGGAGCAGCTGAATTAATTTGACAGTAAATAGATGATAGCAAGTGCTGTCTTCTCTCTCTCTCTCTTTTTTTTTTTTTTTTTAATATTATTTTTTTAATTGCACCAAGACAGCTTTTAACACTTCTGGGAATACCTAAGAAAGCCTAAGCCATGATTAGCAGTGTACCCTCCTCTACTGTAAGTCTCTTCCAACGCATTTGCTGCTGTTTTATTTACATGACAATTGCTCAATGGCAACAAAATTTTATTCTCCCCCATCTCCCCACCCTAACTCTCAGTCTGAACTACATGCATTAATTAATTTTTGCCTTGATATGTTTATTAAATTAATGAAGGAATCTGACAGATGGGTTTACATGCTTAGGGTACAGTTATGCAAAAGTCATGGGTGTATTTTAGATGGCTGTACATTTTCTGCCTCAGTAACATTATAATTGGCTTAATGGATTTTCAGTTATGTGCATTGGCTTTCTCCCCTCTCTGAAGCAGACTAATTACAGCTTTTTACATTAAATTCTAATAGATGTCCATTTATCTTCTCTAAATTATCACTATAATTACAGTAATAAATTAGGCATGTAACTGTCATTAATCTAAACAATTTTAAGTGGTTATCATAGCAGCACAACACAGACTATGTTTCCTAAATGTGTATTCAAATATGTTTCAAACTGTATAACTACTGTATGGGAGGGTCTCGTTTCTCAACAAGCTGCAAAGCCCAGAAAGCAGAATGCAAGAAGAGAGGAAAGGAAGGGGCTTTGGGGGCATTGAAATGGGATGACAGAATGGACAAAATTTGAGGGACCACTGCATACAATCAACAATGTTTGAAGAATTGTCTTGGACAGTAACATCCTGGCAGACCTCAGAATCCATGACTGGTTTTTTCCATCTTATATAAAAATGTGTTGCAAATGTTTCTTTACTCAAGAACACCTACTTGAAATTATAGCTGGCTGAAACACAAAATTTTACCTTTCACAGAAATTTTGGCAGAGACAACTTGGTTTTGTTTCTCACTCAGCACAATTTCCAGTTATTCAGAATACATCACATAATGGAAATTCTGAAAAATTTCATGGAGGAAACTCATGAGATCACTACTTTTAAAGTAAGACCATTCCTTATTTTATCTTTCTCTCCATAGAGAGCTAGTGAGAGAAATATTGACTAGACTCTAATCAGCTTTATAACTGCTTGTTACGGCTGCAACACAAAATAACACAACTCACACACGATGTTCCAGTATTCGAACAGGAACAGGAAAAGAGTACTTTATTTTTCAGACCTCAGCATTTATAGAATTCCAAAAGTGACAGTGGATTGGAGGATGACATTGCCACCTTTCCAACCACACTGGTCAGACTAACAGTCCATCAAACTTCTCTTCCTACACAGAAGAATGCAAACAATCATTATTTACATGAACGTGTGTGAGAAACTCCATTACAAGAATGTGAACATCAGAAGGCTTAGAAAATCTCAAAAGAACAAAGCAACAACTGCTCTTCAGCAGAAAGCTGAGGCACTGACTTGATCAATCCATTCTCATTGGTAGCTGCCAGGCTTGTAGGGTTCAGGCTTGGGACAAATGCCTTTGCATCCCTCTGTTTCTTCCCCTCATCCCTAGGCATCTGGACTTCCAAAACATCTGGCTCTCCATGTGCCTGAAACCCAGGCAGATGGACCCTCCACCAACCACACAGTCAGAACCAAGTCTGCCTCAGTAGCAGTTCAGGTAGGACTGTGGCAAACTCAGACCAACATCCAGATCACTCCCTGGCTGTGATGGATGTTGGGTTCTAGATTCTTACAGGTGTGCTGTTCCCTCCTCCACAAGAGGTTGCAGCTAGTTTGGCTGTGCCTAAACTAATGCCCAGCCATGCTGATGTTATAAAGAAAGGCCATGGTTCAGGAGGCCAGGGCCTAGTCAGCCTGACTCTTTGAAAATGTGAAATTCATGTTCAAAGCAGCAGCTCATTCATAAGTGCAGATTCATGAGGATGGGTGGGAGCACAAGAGTTTGCTGCCCTGGCAAAACTCTGGACAGAAACATACTTGTGTTCCCACCTGTGGGGACACATGGACACCTTTCACTGTTACCAAAAAGAACCTCTAGGCTCTTCCTCTAATGCAAAGCACTACTGGTTCAATTAAGTTCAATTTCTTATGGCACCTCATCTGCCTGAGTACTTTGCAATCAGCTCCATTGCAAATACATTTCAGTAACATAAAACACTGGGATAATTTTATCCTGCAAAGGGGAGAAAGATTTAGATCTGTGTTGTTGTCAGCTCTGCTTCATTATCCCAACATGTGAAAACAGAGTACAGAAATTATGTAATACCTGAAAACAAATTTGTATGTACTAAATAATTATATAATTTCAATTATCAAAATATTAAGCATTAAAGATCCTTATATGGTATATATCTGTGAAGCTTTAGGCTGTTTCTGTCACAAGAGGGCAATGAACTTGTGTAAACATTAAATACATTAGAAAAGTGAACTTTGTACAAAACTCTAAATTTTAAACTACCTGCATTGCAGTTAAAATAGTCTTAGAACACTGATACCACATATATATGTATGTGTGGGCATGTGTGTGTGTGTGTGTTAAATAATGTCTACAGCTTTCCTGAGCACTAAAAGGGGACACCTAATGTGCAGTTTGAATTGAGTTTCAATATATAAAAACACTTACTACGTTTCTTTTATACCTCTTCAAGATGAAAAAGAGTCACTAACATTTTTCCTAGTGACTAAATCATTTTGCAAATTCAGGCTGTTCTGTGAATTTAGAGAGGTTTAAATTGGTAACACTTAAAATAATAGCACATTGATTTGTGCAGCTCTTCAGTGGAATTCCTCTGGAAGGATGTATGACCTCTCCATTAATATGAAATGAGCTCCTTGTGATACCTTAATGAATATGCAGCGTCCCCTTAGTGACATGAGTAACATTTGAAACCTTTATGCATTTTCAACGGGCATTCACCTCAGCTAATCCTCAGAGCAGGTTCATTCATAGTCATATTTCCTGTTATCTGCTTACAAAGTTAAGATGTTCTTATGGTTTGAAATTTGTCACTTCTCAGAAGAAGAAGGAAAAGAAGGAAGCAATGGCTTTAATAGGCCATGTGCCAAGATAAATGGTCCCTGCTGTGCATGTTCAATTTGATGCAAGTGTTCTTTCTGTAGATACTACTTCCTGTACAGAATATTGCAGCCTTATGGCAACCTTTGTCCTTTGTCTTGATGATTGTATGAAATATTAATCTCTGAAACAGTAATGCTAAAAAGAAGCATTCTGCAATGTATCTGGTGGCTACAGCTGTGCACAAGGATTCAGATGCTGGGTTGTCTGCACCATAGTCTGAATGGGTACAGTTTTTCTGTGTTTCAGCTCCCTCACTTGTCAAAGAGGAAACATCATTGTTAATTGAGCCCTGGGGGTTTTCTGCACCCTACCTAGATAAGCTTGTAAAGCACACTGAATCCATGTGGGACTGGGTGGTAAAGCTGTCTGATTATTCTAATTATAATACTGGACACAGAGAGAGCAACATTTGACTCACCACAATAGTGAGCACTGAACAACTTGACCTAGGAAATACTTTCCAGTCTTGCATTCTTGGAAAGTTGTTGCACTTATTGCTTAGGCTAATTTAGTGGGTTTCTGCTTGAAGGCACATCCATAAGGATGTATTTGGGAGGCTTTGGGAGGCTGACAGTCTCACAGTACATTTACAAATTTTGGGCATTGACAAAGATCAAAGAATGGGTACAAATTTTCTTTATGTCCATTGATAGTAAAAATTTACAGAAGATATTTTTAGAGATGATGGGAAAAAAAGCCAACAGGTTTTTGTTCTGCACATCACGTGTAAAGAACATCAAAAGCTGTTGCAGAATCTTATCCTACTTGCCTCTATGTGCCAAAGAAACACATCAAACAAGGCATGTTCTGTACCTACATATCCTACATGAGTCAGTTTCCTTCTGTAAACCCTTTTACACTCTAAATAATGTAGTGAGTACATCACTACACAGTGTGTTGAAGAAAATTAAGCCATTTTCTTCTTCTAGTGGTGAGGTTTTTACCCCCTCCTGATGGTCTGATGGTCTTTACCTTTTTACATCTATAGTTATTTCTTTTTCTCTTAANNNNAAAAAAAAAAAAAAAAAAAAGCAACCAAGCAACCAACCAACCAAAATATCAACTCAATTTATTACATAAGTTTTTGGTGGGTTTTATTGCTCTCCACAAAGCCTACTAAAGCCTGGTATAAAAAGCAGAACAAAGAAAGGGAGAAGGAAAAAAGGAATTAGATATGTTTGGATTTTTTTCCTCTTTTTTCAGCAGTCCAAAGCTTACAACAACCATTCCTGCTTATATGGCTCTATTGCTACATTGTTTATAGCCAATGGACACAGGGATGAAAGGCATAAGTAAAGGGAGAGGAAAGAATTGCATAATTAACTTTTTAAATTAATTCATGACCCAGTTAAAAGGACAAGGAGGGGGTTATTAATTAATTAAGGTGGGAAACCCTGTGGGCATGTGAGATTTAGAAAGTTTTAACTTACCAGCCAGGTTAAAAGGCTTTCCAAGGGTGCACTTGGCACTCAGTGAATCTGAAATGCAGTTAATGCAAAAAGAAAAGGTGAAAATATATTGTAAAGGTTTTTTCAAGGGGAATAAAACTCTAAAAAGACTGAAAATTAATTAGGCAAAAAATCTGACAAATGTTTCATCAGAGTTTGAAAAAGAGCACAACCCAGTTCTCAGTTTTTAAAAGCCTGCTTAGCTCTATTGAGCACACTGGATGCTTGATGCTATAGAGATTTGGACCTGAAATGTGTTTTTAAAATCTTCTCAGGTCCTAACAATTTCAGCAGAACTGATGGATTAACAGCTATAGCAAAAGTAGCAATATCTGATATTACTCCAAGTGAACTTTTTTTACTCTCTGCAGACATTATAGACTTTACAGATGTGGCACTTCTCAATCAAAGCACATTTTAAATTGGCCATCATGGGCTCCCTCTTTGCTCAGGTATCTGTGACTGCAAATGTCCATTTACTGTAATATTTGTCTTTATCACCTTAAAGCCTCACATCACCCCTGCTGCTTCCAGCACATTTCCAGGTACCTCAGGGTAAAACTTAGAATCTAGGTGAGGTCAAGAAGTCCTTACATCTTGTTTTTACTTCCTATTATTTTTCTTTTTTGTATTTTGATGTCTTTGAGGTTTGCAGTTCTTTAAGTAAGGAATAAACCTTCCATGAACTTGTGCCACAATCAGCAACAACCATGTTACTCAGGAGTTATTTTATGAAGTTATGAAAAAGAATGCTTTTCCTTACCAACAGTATTTAAAGGGGATTGCATGGTTTACTACTTGTTTATTTAGCCAGTCTTATATTTCAATTATCTAAAGATAGATATCAAGGCTAATCACTTTCTGCTGACTTTAAGTGCCAGTTTCTTTTGTTAACTGATACTGGCTATGTATCTCTGTCTCATTGGTGTTTGGCAAAATCTCAGTCATTATTCAGATGTTGTCAGAAAAGTTTATTAAGCAGTAAATCTTTGCTTTTATTCCAGTTGCCACCTTGGAATAACAAAGATTTGAAAAAATCCCCAAACTAATAACCAAAAGATGTCAGGCAAAGTGATGTGAAAGTGCTACTACAAACTATTTGAAATTTAGGGGGAAAAGAAAATTATGATTACTAAAGACAAGCCATTGCTACAGGTATTTGGGTCTCTTTATGCACAAAAAAAAAATGCCCTACTAGCTGGGCTGCATTACTGATCCCTAGACAAGCAGCAATCTTCATTGCTTTATGATACTCTTTTTTTTTTTATCATACTGAAGCATTTTGGTGTGAGAATTTTAAAATTAAATCTCCTTATTGTGCAGGCAGGATGTCCAGATTTATTCTATCAAATGCCACAGAAACAAAGGGAACAATCCATTTTTCCTGATAGAAGCCAACAGTTCGTAAGAGGTTTGAGATGAGTGTAAGGATACAATTTGCCTAGAGAGTGCCTGAGGATCAAGACAACCTGACTTTCCACGGAATGAGTCTGTCAGCTGGCATCTTGCAGTAATTGCTTCCCATGGCAGGACCTTACCAGCCAAGGGAGGACTGCTCTCGTCAACCCAAGAATCAATTTCTACAGTAGCTGAATGATAATTGTTTGCTATGGCTCGGGGAACTTGTTGCCAAGCCTGAAACGGGGGCTGGAGCTATGATTGGCACTCATTAACCCAGGATTTGGATTTGATCATTTACCTTAGTAGAACAGTGTGCAGGGGTAAAGAAGGGAAAGGACTGCAGAATGTTCTTTTGTTTTGAAGAAACAAATGATATCAACTGCAGAATCGGTATCTGAATATCAAACCTGAATCCATAAATGCCTTCACTCAAAGGAACCAAATAGCAGGACTAGGTGGCAATTTGAATGTTTTCCTTCAAGAACAAGCATCTCTTTGGATTTTTTTTTTTTATTTATACTGATAGATACCTCTGCTTGAGTGTTTTGTTCATTATGGTCACCAAATCCTGATGGTTGATGTCCTGAAGTTAGAGTGCTGACTTATACTGCAAAGACAGTGGGAGAAGACTTCCCAGGTGTCCAGAAGGCTAACTTCTGACTTCCATAGTCAAGCAGATGTTTTTGCAAGAGATAGTTACCTCTATCTATCCTCTGTTACAGACATTTAGGCACTGAAAATTTAGCTGCAGTTTGGCCCTAAAATGTTTTTTGGGTAGCTGTATGTGGCATGTTCTGATCCTCACTGAACTCTGCGTGGTACCGGCTACAATTGCCTAAGTCCCTGTGACACAGCATTTTTTCAGGTAGATGCCTTAAATATGAATTTGAGTATCAGCCTCTGATACTGCCTTTACAGTAGTCTCTCCTAGTGCTTCTTGATTATTTATGTGACCTTTCAAAGTCTATTGACTGACATACAAACATTTTTATTTCTGTATCATGTATCAAGTCCATTTACTTAAGCCTGTTGGTTCAGGGAGAAGCACAGGGCAGTGACTAAGTGGACAGTATGGCATTTAGAAGACTGCTTCAGAGTCATGCTCTCTCAGGAAGTCCGTAGATCATATTTAGTAACGAGCAATGTTTTGGGAAATTCCAAACCAAGCTTAATTCTTTTACTCTCAATGTACATGTGCACTACCAGAAAACAAAAGAACAGTCTCTGCTTCTTGACTCTGGTCTCACCAAGGCTGTTCCTTCCAGATGTGTGTTAGGGTCCTGGAAACAGCAAACCTGTTTCAGTATCTGGCAGACAGAATGTGACCCAAGGTTGGCTTTCAGTGGTGGCTCTAAAGAGTTTTAGCTTGTGGAGAATCTCAACAGAAACTCTTGCAGCTTGCGTGTCAGTATCTTTATGTGTGTATAAAGCAATGGAAATTAAAAATAACAATATTGTGCATAATATGAACAGTAGAGTTTATTCACTATCAAGATAATACTCACAATATAAGGGTATTTAGCTGTTAAGTGTCAGAACCACCCCACCCCCCCTCCACTAAACCAACCACAAAAGAGCTATTGTAACTTTCTCCTTTGCAACCTTATTAGTGACCCCAAGCTGCCTCATGCAGAGTCCCATGACACTCAGCAAAAAGAGAGGATATGGATCCTGCAGAGACAAGAAGGATGTCCTCTCTGGCATAGCCTCACAGCACGAGAAATGCAGCAAGCTTGTAGCTCTTCTGTGCAGGCCTGGTTTGCAGCTCCTTCCATGCCTTGTTTGGCTGCACATTAAAACTGGCTTACCCATCCTCTTTTTTAATAGAAAGGTCTAGAGGAATATTTCATTATCAAATGTAAAATATCTACTCAGCTGTTGTCTTATTCCACACCTACAAGCCATGTGGATGTCTTTCACTTTTTGCCTGTCCATAGAAAGTTGGAGTACTTTTTCAACTTTCCACTTTCAGGAAGCTCTGAAACTTATCAGGCAGTAGTTTCCACTGCATTCTGAATACAAATCTGGTTATCCAATTTACACTGCATGGCGCAAATAGATTCGTCCCTTGTAGTCCCATATCAGATCATTTGAGTCATCAGTGGCAGTAGTACCAGGGTATTTGGATGTGAATTAGGCAGTTAGAGTAACTAATCACTAGATATACAAGGTACAAGACAAACATCCTTCAATGAAGTAGCTCAAAGAAGCCTCCATCTTAAAAAGGACTCCCTTGTAATATGTCCTGATTTGAGCTGTTTCATGTGAAATGCTGGATGACTTGAGTGGAACAGGATAGGTTCAATGGCTTAATAGATCAGAATTCCTCAGAAACTGCTGACTGATTCTTTAGCTCATGTGACAATTATATCTCAATTTGATCACAGGGGAATACATTTCCTCTTTTCTAAGAGTTTGGACATTACACGCTATCCCTTCAGAGCAAGTCTACCTGAAAATCAATGTGAACAGATGTCAAGTTACAGAAACCCAGCCTGGCAATGGGTTTGCATTCATATTCAACTGAGGGAAAGCAGCTTTGTAAAAATGCCAACTTTTCTAAGATTCACAGCTGAAAAAGGTACGTTAAATGAATCTTGCACTTTCAAAAAGCTGACTTCCCTTATTAGACCAGTCCCAGAAGAGCTCATGTCCTTTAACTAGAAGTATGTATTATCTAAGGTACATGATTTTCAATCTCAGTCTAGAGACTTATATGTGCAATATGTGCACAACCAATGTAAACAGAAATTTTACGTCTGTCATACTTTCTTATGCATATTCCACCTGGTTATGAACTGCTCCTTCTTATGGAGCAGATGTGGTGCTTCACAATAGATCTGGATTGTGAAAGGCTCGTTCCTTATACTGCAAGAAACACTACAAGCTGAATTCTTCTGATCATGCATCCAATGGTTTGTATAAAACAACTAGCGTGACATGCCTCTTTGATGTGTCAGATGTATTTAATCTGCAGGCCTGATATTTTCACAGAACAAGGACCTTAAATAAGTATCTTCAAAGGATCTGTGGGCTTCCTGCTGTTCTGGAGGGGTATTGCCTATCCAGAGAGGCAAGAGGAGTGATACCAGGTCCAGGTAATTTGTCTTACACTGTGTGTTTAAGACCCATGAAAGGAGAGAGAAGAAACCATACTCCCCAAAGTTATGTCAGCGTGTTGCCATGGAAACATTTTGGGACAATGCTCATTTTGATGGCTGCTTTGGAAAAGGCAATAGCCTCTCACCTGCACTCTTGGTTTTGTTGAGACTACCTCTGTATTCACATCAGGCAGGCCTATCACTCAGAAGAAGCTGTATTTTGAGGGCTATATTGTGCAAAAAAATGTAGAAGTCGACTTCTGTGTCTCTCATGCTACTGCTTCTAATCTGCTAGTGGAAAGTAAAGTGGCACCAGTTATCCCCGATGTACATTTTTCAGTCAATAAGCGTTTGCATTTCATACCTTTATTTTCCACATTCTTCTAGAATTACAGGAACCTGGGCTATCAAATAACTTATACAGAGTCTGAATTATGTAACTCACTAGGATGAGAATAAATCCCTGCACACTACCTCGAAAACATTAGGTTTAAAGTGAACATTATAGTATCAAAGTATTGCACAGCCAAGGGTCTTTGAAGATTAAATTTATGAAATATGATGAAATTAACAAAATTAAACCTTGTGCTTTCTTTGTTCTTGAACAGAAAATCTTACATCAAGGTTTCTATTTGAATGCTGTCACAGCATACCAAACTAACAGTGTTAGGAAAAAAACCCATCAAGTTATATATTTTGCTATGTTTCATTTCAGAAGAGCAGTTCAAGAAATTTATCTAGTTTATGTTCTCCTTGGGAGGATTCCTAGTCCTAAACTTGTATTAATTTTCTTCAGTGTCTAAATCATCCTCTGTACATAGGCTTCCATTTATATAATTGGAAATCATTGCAGTTATTGTGTGTCTCTAACTCTTCCACCTTCTGCTGCACCCATCACCCATGACATTCTATCTCTACTCATGTTTGTCATTGCACTCTCCTGGAATGAGGTGTACTAGAGAATGTATCACCATCTTAATTCCTAAGGGCTGCCTAAAAAGAGGACATAAAGTCAGCTCAGATATGGCTGACAGCAAACGAGGTATTTTCCACCTCCTCAAGTGTTGCAGGTGTCATTTGGAGAACCTCTTACGGCCACAGTGAAGCACAGAGAAATGGAATTGGCTGTAAATCAGGACTGTTTCACTAACAGTAAGGTGATTCCATGGTGCAGCCCCAGTAAGCAATTAATGACAGTGTCAGCTTCATGGCATGAACACTTATAACAATTGTGGCTTTTTCCTGAATGACTAGCCCAGTCAAATTGACCTCAAAAACGGTAGCGTTTCCTCAGGAAAAGTTTCTCTGGACTTAAAACAACATTGATTCAAAATATAGATCAATATCTCATGAAGGTTTTTTTCCTGTGAGAACTTACGACTTTTTCCAGATTTTCTGTGGGCACATCTGTTAGTGTCCTGTCCATGTAGTGGATTTTGAGTTGGCAGGACTTAAACTGTCCCCTGTTGCCAAAAAACACATAGCTGCATGAGTGAAGTGCTGAATCTGACCTTAGAAGCCCAGCTGGCTTGTGTGCTCCTTGGAGGATATTTTTATTCTAACAATGATATTTGTTTTCTTTAAGCATATAAATAATGTAATGAAAAGTCCTCCATTTCTACTGATGGTTATTATATCACTCTTAAGTGTAGTGTTATTAGCTTGGGCTCTTCACTGTTGTTATGTAGTGTTAGGGCTCTTGAGTTGAAGATGGCTTGTCTCCTTTTGACTTAGGGCACAAAGATTCATTCGGGTGCATGTCTCTCCATGGACAGCTGTGTACGCACGGATTGTGCCTAAGGAAAACTAGGCCACTGGAATTCCTAGTTTTAGTTGATTTTTATTTTGATCACCCTCTTCATTTTCTGTCCTTATGGTTGTGAATCACAACCATAGGTAGCAATCAAACCTACACCAGCTTTTATAATAGTGTTGTAAGCATGCAGTGCCTCTTTATTCCTCAGAGGTGAATAGTTCTCTGTTTAATAAAAAGTCCACAACACTGTTCTCAAGTCATTTACTATGAGTAAAACTCATTTCTCTTTATTATGTGGTATAAGTTCCTTACCTCTTCCATAACTCAGCAAGTAAACTCTGGAGCTGGGCCATGGGGGCATTAATACCACCTTTATTACAGAGCTGGTGGTAGTGAGATCAGATCAACACAGTGAGGGAATTACGCTGTCTGCAGTGCCAGCCCTGCCGAGCTCACTGCAGTGCCAGCAAGGCCATGGCACCAGTAAAGCCAAGGGAGCACAGGGCTCCTCCACACCAGCACTCTGGTAGCACGTCACTGCCAAAGGACCCAGAGCCTGAAATCTGCTCTCTGTGTGCTCCCTGTGGCCCGTGAAAAGGAAAAAAATGGCCTCACTTGATTTTTTTGTTAGGAATCCCAATGAGGCAAACTCTTTGAATACATACTATGTAAGGAAGATTTAAATGTTTGGGAAAGGTTGTATTCCAGCACACATCACTGGAAGGCTGCCAGAGGCAGCCTGGAGCCAGTGAGGAGAAAAGTGTTTATTGCGGTCAGTGTGGTAATATTGAGGGCAGCAGGGACAGGCCAAAAGGAGACTGAAACCAGAGCAGCTGAATGCAGAAAGCACACAGAAATTATAATCTAATAATGAGCCTCTGAGAAGGCAAGCGTGAGAAGGAGATGCCTGACCTGTGGAAAAGCTCAGGTAGCTAATATCAGGAGCCTGGCAGAGGCAGAACAGCAGCTGTGGCAGGGCAGTGATTTGTTGC
>VZRH01001700.1:207228-253363 GCA_013397555.1 Urocynchramus pylzowi
AAAAAAAACCCAAAAAAAAACAAAGAAAAAAAAAATGTGCTTGCAGGCTGAAGCTTTGCATGCCAAGTTTCAGCCTAAAGTGAAATTTAACAGCTGAGTGATAAACCCCTAAAAATAGGGGTTTTTAACGAAAGTGCTGACACAGCTATATCTATGACAGTAAGAATGGCACAGCTATAATTAAAAGCATGTAGAGTACATTGACTAATATAAATAGCTGTCCAGATGGCCTTCAATACAGTTCTCCTTGTTATTCTGACTCCAACAAAATGGATGCAACTCCTTGTTCCTGCATGGTGAGACAAGTTATCTAAAATTATAGGGTTCTTGGATTTTTCTACAGATAGCAGCCAAACATGCTCACAAGCTGATGGCAAGTGGCACTAAGAGCTCCAGCTGTTGTCACGGGTAAGGATCTTATCCTGATGCAGCCCTATGAGACCAAGTTGCTTGCTTTTTGTGCTCCATCTCAGTACATGGATGAGCAGTGTGTACTCACTGAAACATCAAGGTAATTCCTATCAAAGACCAGCTCTTTGGCTTTGGGTGCCTTTAAATTGCTGGATATCACTGTGGATTCTTGCTTTTGCAGTGGCTCCTGCTTTTAATGATATTCCACTGAATAGGTGATATGTAATGAAACTTTTTTGACAAAGCTTCTTCTTTCTGACTTTTTTCAACCCTTCTCTTCTAGGAAGAGAACACAACATGATATTTTTTTTGCTTTGTATCTGGTAAATCATCTTGTCAGGTTGGTTTTGCCTCCCACCTCTTTCTCCTGTTTATCTCTTCTCCCCATTTCTCTCTTCTGCCTATGTATGTTGTTCTCCCTTTACCCTTTTTTGCCCTCCTTTCTCTCTCTCTAGGGTTCTTTTTCCCCTAGGGCTCCCATCTGTCTCTTCCTCACCATAATTTGCATCTGCATCTGGCTTTTTCTTGTGGGGCTTTTTTCTGAAATTTTTACACATTCAGCTCACTAAGACCAGTGAGTATTTTGAGTATTAGGTGCCAGACTCCTAACTTCTGTCTATCCTTACCTGAAGCACTTAAGTTTAAAACTAACTGGTGAAAAAAAATTCAAAAGTCAAGCTCCTTATTTTGCAAACACTTTCTACACATGTGTAACTTTGTGTGAGTAGCATTTTTATGGCTTGAGTCTGAGAAGCTGGGATAGGGGAACATCTTTGCAAAATACTTGTGATTTGACTGGTTATTTTGCAGACAAAGAGTCAAGGTTTTTCTGGCCCTTGTGTAACAATACCTTGTACCACTTGTGCAGTGTGCTGTCATCTTCAAAGGTGGGCTTAAAAAGTGAATTCTGTCTAAAAAGAGGATTCTTACCCTAGAATGTGCTCTCAGCACAGGGAAATGCCTCACACCTCTGCTGATGCAAACAGGAACAACTCCTTTGGTTTCTCTTCCAGGAGATTTAACTGATTTTACGGTTGCTGCAGCAATTTAAGAACGAGAAATGTTTCAGAGACAAACACGGGATACACATTGTTAACCATCAGGTGACAAGAGATAGAAAGCAGACAATATCAAATGTAATAAAATAGATCATAGGAGAAAAACAAGATAGCATCCTTATTCCAAATAAAATGTTCTGTAGGAAGGACAAGAGAAAACTTACATTTCTGATAATCAGTGAAAACCAGAACAAAACCCCAGAATTTTAGCCAGAGGAAGTTGAAGGACCTAAGGTTTAAACAATTTTAATTCTGTTTTACATGTTTAGTTTAGAAATCTGGGGAGCTTTTATGAAATTGTAGGATATTAAAAAAATAATGAAATTAGGATATTAGAGAATTGATTAATTTTAATTAATTTATAGTGCTTATTTTTCACTTTTAAGCCAGTAGGGGGAAAAAATTAAATGAAGATTAAATAAGAGATGCTCTTTTATGGATTATGGTGCAATGAAAAGATGGAAATTATTTATATTTTTTTGTGTTACTTCCTTGGTTTTTNTACAGACCCACTGGATAATGCCAAAAACCGTGCAGCATCCCGGGACAGACCCTCTTTCCAGGTGGTTTCAGCTTTCGACTTTCGGCCTCCTGCCTAACACAGCTCACTCGAGGCGCGGCGACATCCCAGCATAACACAAACCTTGTCATGTCTCATTGCTTAAATAACAGAACAAGGAAATTAAAATCCTCGCTGGTTATGATTTTCATTGTCACGGCTTATGAAGACCTGAAGAATTTCAGGAAATTGATTACCCGGGGGGGAGTTCGGTACCTGAAAAAAAAAAAAAAAAAACCCAACAAACCCAAACCAAGAGCAACAAAGACCCTATAACTAAAAGTGTTTCGGTATTAGTAGAACACGTCCAGCCCTGTCGGTGCTGGCGGGATCCGGCGGCGCTCCGGGGGCCGCGGTGCAGCGGCATCGGCGGGGCCCGCTCGCCCTCTGCCGGGGACGCGGCACAGAAGGCGGGCCTCCTGAGGAGCTGCCTTACAGCCCGGTGAGGACGGCCATGCCCGGCATGCCACCCACCAGGCCGGGCACAGAAGGCGGGCCTCCTGAGGAGCTGCCTTACAGCCCGGTGAGGACGGCCATGCCCGGCATGCCACCCACCAGGCCGGGCACAGAAGGCGGGCCTCCTGAGGAGCTGCCTTACAGCCCGGTGAGGACGGCCATGCCCGGCATGCCACCCACCAGGCCGGGCACAGAAGGCGGGCCTCCTGAGGAGCTGCCTTACAGCCCGGTGAGGACGGCCATGCCCGGCATGCCACCCACCAGGCCGGGCTGCTCAAAGCCCCATCCAGCCTGGCTTGGAACGCATGCCGGGATGGGCATCCACAGCTTCTCTGGGCAGCCCCTCACCGCTAAATAATTAACGTGACACATTTTACCTACACCTGATTCGCACCAAAACCTAGTGGGAGAGAAGAACAGACAAAACTTGAATAAATACCGCAGCCAGGAAGGAAAGCAAAGTGGCTTGCATCTGCACTGCTTTGGCAAGTGAGGGGGAGGAGAACACATCAAGCTTCTCTTTCCCCACTATTGCTCCTGGCATTGCCCCAGCACTGGCCCTGGCAGGCACCTGCCCCGGTACAGCCCTGCTGCCCAGGCTGGGGTCATTTCCCCCAGATTCATGCAGCACATACCACTGGTGTGAGCGAGCTTGGGACTTAGGAGTTTAATAACAGCATGAGTTTCATACTATGGGAAGGGTGGGAGCCCAGACCGAAGATACAGTGGGTTGCTGACCATGGTGAAAGGCAAGAAAGATGGCTGTGGGAGACCTGCGCATGGTGTGGTGCTGCCCACCCTGCCCTGCTACCTGTGGCAGGGCTCCATTCACTCCTGACACCCTTCCTTCCCTCTACCCTGGCCCAGCAAGGGCAGTGGGAGGAAAGTGGGCTCAGGGAGGGCCATGGTTCCAGCACAAAAGAAAGCCCAGCTGGGAAGAAGCTGGTCTTTGAGTGACTTCTGCCTCCTGCAGGAGAGGGGGCCCACAGCCTGCTGCCAGGCTGGATGGGGACCATGCAGCAGCAAGAAACAGGGAAAGAAAAACAGGTAAGTGTGTGTTCCCTGTGGGGAAGCACTCCCTGGGTGCAGGTGGGCTCACAGGTTCTCCTCTGGCACCTAGCAGAGATGTGCCAAAGACACCAACTTGGCCTAGGCCTCCTTCCCAGCAAGGGGGTGCCCCTTCCTCTGCAGGACACCCAGCCACCACTGCCAAATCTCACTGGCTGCATGACCTCCGGTTTTAGCCACACAGGCAAGAAAATTCAGTCTTTGTGCAGAAGCTCTCATCCAAAGTCAGCAGCCAGTGCAGTGCACCCTGCCAGCATACAACTGGGTGGGATGAGGCTGGTCCAGCCTTACCCCAGGATCTGATCGCTTACAAAGGCTTCAATTAGATCCATCACTTTATATGAATGGTTATTTTGTGACTTAATTCCCCCTGCTTTTTTGCAGTGGTAATTAAATGATCGAGGAAAAAAAAAAAGAGACAGATTAATTGATTGAACTGATTCCAGGAGAAACCATTACTCCTGTTCCTCTTCTGCTCTATACAGTGTTTAAACAACTCTGAAATAGAGCTGGGTGAATCCTGCCAACATATTTCTGTGAGCACTGCTTTGATTTTCAAATGAATTGTCTTCATCTGCTTTTATCCCCCTATTGCCTTGGCTTTATGTGAACATTTGTACAGCTTAGTTTGCTCATGAAAAGAAAAAAAAAAAAAAAAAAGTTAGTGTGTTTCAATACGATGGAAAATTAATTTAATTTCTGTGAGCTCAAGAGTTATGTAGTGACAGGACAAAAGTAGTGTCGTGTAAAAGACCTATAATCAGTAATGACATTGTTCAGATATGCTACAGTGAAAATGAATACTGCTATGTCATGGATCGTTTTTTCAAACAAAGTTTATGAAAATTATTTAACAGAACTGCCAAAATCATAGTGTACGGAAACTCTGTATTCAGAAAAAGAGGTGAAATATACTAAATACTGCTGTTATTACCAGTTATTCCCTCTTTTATTGAAAAGATTAGGAATATTTTTCTTTTAAATTGCGTTCAGTTAATGTACATTTATAAGTGTGATGGCAGCAAGTATAGAGCATATTAGTCAAATCTGTGTTTAGGGAATATGAATAATGTGAATTAATCATGAAAGTCCCTTGGTAGTAACAAATATACTTAAAGATTTTTTAAAGTATTTTTAAAGGAAGGAAGGAAGCAAGAAAAATCACATAGGAGTACACTTTTAAAGGAATTTTACAAAACAATCATCAACATTAAGGAAGTGCCATTTTTCATCTGGATCTAATCTATAGCTCCATAAAATTTCCTTGTTGAACAATTATTCAGAAGGAAACTAAATAAATATAGTGCTAATAATAATAATAATAAAGGTTTCCAGGAAATTTGAAAAGTAGGCAAAAAACTACATGTACCTTCTCTCCATCTGTAAGAAAATCACTATTTCAACTTGTTCTTATAGGCAAATTTTCTTTTTCATAAATTGATCCATGAAACAATAACAGATTATATAAGTTTATAGAATGAGATTTTTCAAAAGTATGTTTTGAATGTTTTTAACAAACAGATCTGATACTTAGGACAATGCATTTTCATAACTCCTTGTTTTAATTGTTGGTATTGGGATTCCTGTTTCATCTTGGATAATCGTTCATCTCAGGAATGTACTGTGGATCCCCTTCCTTCCCAGGCTGGAAGGTTTGGAGAAATCACTGTGATTTTAAAAGCTCTCAGAAAGAGTGCAAAAGGCAAATTAGAATGGTAAAAAAATATAAGGGAGCTAGGAGAAGGTTTCTCACTGTGTTATTTCACTCAGGGTGTAGCTGAGTATATACACAGCATATACAAAATTCTCAGTTTTAAAAATAACTGATTTCCTTCAGAAACTATATAGAAAACAAGATACAAAATTGGTTTTATTACATAGTATATGAGATTCACATACAATTGTCTGTAAAAAGTCACCAGACTGATAAGCAAAATCAACATGAGGCTGTGAGAGGGTAAAAAAACCCCAACCAAATCTTAAGTTGATTTCAATTCTGACATGAATATCATATGTAAGTCAAAAGAGATATTATCTTACTTATCAGAAAGGTTTTTGCTGCATTATCGTCTTGGGCATGATTGTTTTGAGAATGATGTAGCCAAAAAAATAGGGAAGAGTTTCAAGAGAAATGTCTTGGAAAATTTGATGAATTGGAAACTATTCAAAATGGTTTCTGATTTGTAGTAAATATATTTTTATCACTTTTTGTTACTTTTTTCCACATTTATCTCCATAAGCAAGTTGGCTAGGTGTTGGGATTTTTCCTAAATCAAAAATAAACTTAGGAAATGGGGCTTTAATCTTTACTCCACCTAGCCCCTGGAAAATAAAGCCTCCAAACCTCGCACTGATGGCCACCACTGCCCACCTGCCTGCCCTGGCCAAGGGGCCTCAAGGGAGGAGGCAGCAGGACAGGAGAAACTCTGCGTGGGAGGTGAGATTCTTTCGTTCTGTACCGGCACGGGTGGCCTGAATTCAGGCAGATAAACATCATCTGCAAAATGTACTCACAACATGAGGGGGAAAAGAAGACTCATTTAGCTAGAGAATTAAAATGTGTTGTTTGGAAGTAGCTGGTAACTTGGGGCTAGCTGTGTATATGAGAGTTTACAAAGTCATTATTACTGAACAGTGCCTGGTTGCAACCTGCTGGCTAGGAGGGCTTTTCAGCCAAGGAGGAGGGAAGAAATGCCTTCTGGCAGAGCACAACTAAATACATTGGAGAAAATAGTTGTTATTTCAGGTGTGCAGTTTCCCAGTAGAAAATAAGTTAAATTAATTAATTTATTTTTCTAATTTGTGAAAATATGTGTAGGGTGACCTCTAGGCACAAGTGCAAAAGCTATAAAACCAGATTCATTCATTAACTAGCTGACATAATGTCAACCAATGATAGTCAAATAAGCAAATAACATGTGAGGAAAACTCAGACTCCTCCCATCCAACTCTCTGTAGGAAAAAGCCTTTGAGTGTGAACACACTTGGCAGTGTGCTTTGACCTCCTCTTCCCCACTTTTTTTGGGTGACAGAGAGAATGGAGCCTGAATCACAGTGATGAACACCCTCAGTTTTTATTTGATGTTCATGTAATTTAACTAAATACCATAAATGTACCAATTTTTTTCTCTCTTTATTATTTCATATATATTAAATGTGAGATATAGACCAGGTACAAAATGGAATCTGCAAAGTGATTAGACCTCTGGGATTGGACAGAGAACTGGGAACTAGGATTTCTGGCTTCTTCTATACCATGACTTTTAGATGTGTAAACTTCACCATGCTGGGCTCACTGTTTCTTAGCAGTTCCCTGTATTGTTCTTTTGCCAATGTGTGCTCTTTGAGCTTCTCTCAATGCTGAGGGTGCTATAAACAGTGAAATCAGCTGAGGAAAAGACAGATGCACCTCAGTAATGGCATTACAGAAGCCATGGAAGGAGTCCAGCTGCTCCTTGAAGCACTCGGGAGCATCAGAATCCTGCAGGTAGGTGACAGTGGTGCTGAGACATCAGTGCTTTACACCTTTCCCAGCATAATTGTAGTGACTTTGCTGTTGCCAGCATCTTTGATGTCCTTGACAAAAATACCTTTCAGGACTTGAACTGCCACCATTGTGCTCATTCACTGTTATGTCACCAGCAGCTACAGTTTTCCTCCCATAACATGCTCGATATGCATTGTGAAATAATGTGCTATGGGTTATGTTACAAGTAAAAAATTTTTGAAAACTTATATTTCAGCTGTTTGACAAGCAAGTTTTTTTCCAAAGTAATAAGAACAGGTTTGTGTCCAAACACGCCTTATAACCCCTTATTTGCAATCATATGAGTGAAAAAAAAAAAATCTTTTAGGGCTACAACTTCATATTTGAGTTCTAACAGATGAGATTCTGTTCAAACCGGAGCACTGTGGCTGTGATGGACACAGAACAGGGCAGAGCATATCTGGTTTTCAACCTGAGAGGAAATCTTCCCCCTACCCTGCCCCCCTCAAAAATGTTTTCAAGAAAAGATCAGACACAGGTTTTTAATGCCTGGGGAAAAACAAAACATGACCCACAATAGATTTAGGCAGTTCCATTTTTACTTACTATTTTTAAAAGCATACATGTTATTTAAAAATAATTAGGCTGAGCCAATTTATGTGCAATGTATATATTGCACATATGTCTAGAGGAAACCAGAAACAGGGTTGTATAATTGTAACCTTACTGCACTGAAGGCCTGGCATAATTACCATTGCGAGAGAGAAAGCCAAGGAGATTTTATCTGTCATATTTATTTCCCCATGTAAATATATTAAAACCAAACAAAAATAAACTTTTGATGCACAGCTTGACCTAGTTTATATAGTGTGCATTTTGTTCTTTATTATTATTAATAATAATAATTTCCCACATACTTGTGTGCAGTAAAGCACTTGAGATGGCAATCTGGAAGGCTGTTTTTTCACCAGCTGCAAATTTCTTCTGTTGCTCATGAAAAAAAGGCATCTTCAGATATGCACAGGAATAATTCATGGATTTTATCTCTGAATGGCAAGTGAGACTGCATGGGGCAAAAGTACTTTTTACTGTATAAATGTGAGCATGGGCATCTGCATAACCTTTTGGCCCTTTAAATGGAAGTGAGCCAGTATAAGGTGGCTGTTGTCTATGTGTAATATCATCATATGTAATGAATCATAGGACTGAATGTGAGGAAGAAAGTCTATTGAGTCGAGATATCCCAGAGGCTTTGGGCTGGCACGTGACTGATGCTTCTCTGTATCCTCGCATTCAACACGAAGGCAAACTTCACTTGCAAAGAAAAGATCCAGTTAAATAAAGACCATATGAACCCTGCTAAAATAATACAGTTTGAGTAAATCAATGCCTTAAGACTTTCTTAAAAGCATGTTAAGAAACTCACTGGAAGGGAACAGTGCATTTCTAGTGAGTACCATTTAGGGACTTTAACACGCTCCACTCTATCTTTGTGATCTTGCAGGAGGTGGGATAGATTTTCTCCACACAGAGCACACGTTTTCATTTTTGCAGCACATTGTAAACACACTTTTCATACTAATGCCTTGTTTTGTTTCGGTTCTTTTCAAAGATTATGCATTAGTAATTTGTGCATCACATGTTGGCAAGCGGAATCACAGCGTATTATGCACACTACTAATGTGAGACAGAAACCTCAGCGTATTCTAGCTCTCTTCTCATATCTTGTTAGCATCTGTTTGTGGTAGGCTGGGATGATGAGGTGCTAATATGATACAGTGAAGGAAGTGTAATCCATGAACATTTTTGTGTCACATTTGTGTAATATATTACACTAATCCAACCAGACTTTCATGTGCTCTTGCCCAAGGAATGCCATTCCAGCCTCATCCCTTCCCCCATCAATGCCTTTGAAGGTTTGTGAATGATTTCCTGTACACAGGCTGTGTAAGAATGTGCTTGCATTCTTTCCCCTGTTGAGGATGGACTTCTCTTCATGCCCGCTTGCTTTCAGGGTAACAATGAACATGAACAAATTCATGAACAAATTACTCTAAAGAGGGAAGCATGTTCAATTATACTCTTCTTTCTCAGCTTAGAGGTAAATGAAGCAGAAGGTGCACTCTTTCCAATAAGCATTGGATCCTTTCAGTGTGTTTGGTGCAGTGTCTAGGGGCTGTTTTTGAACAGAACCTTTCTGCAGCAGCAGACTGCAGTTCTCACTGCAGTAAGCAGGATGTCTGAACGGGCAGCCATGGTTTCCTCCTAGGAGGTACCATCAACCAGTGCTGTCCTGCAGACTGCTTCCTTGTTGGCCATACACAACTTACCTTGTCTACTTTTCCTATCCATGATAAGTTTTGCCCTGGATTGTTCTTCAGGTGGTATCTTCTTCTTTCTATTTAGGTGCTTATGTAGGTTTAGCACATTGGGCTACTCCTGACTTGAACTTCCTGCCAGTACTATGATAGAAATAAATACAGTAGCTAAGGGAAATCATAAACTCCAAAATTTCATTATGGTTAGAGTATTTAGTTCTACATCTTGCCTGCCTGATTAAGGAAGCAAAAGCCCAGCAAAAGTCTGGATTGAAGACATGAAATTAGAAAGCCATCATGGTTTTGGCAAGTCACTGGGTATTTCTCTTTGTGTATTCTCATCCTCAGTTAGAATTTATAAGGAGTAGTGTAAGAAAGATATCCAATAGTGAAATCTGACTGTACTGTGGAGTTGTCTGAGACTAGAATGCCCCAACACCCATTGTGTGGTGTGACTCTTTAGGTAGGTCTTTCTGTAACTTCCCAAGTGCTATATGCATTGCAAGTTCACAGCTTGACTACCCCTGAGGTTGACAGTGCAACAGATGCTCCTTCTACCATAGGATTTTTTTTTTTTTCCTGGCTGGTATTATACATTTTTGCTCATTAGAGAGGCTGCAGCTTCAGAATCAACGTCTCAACAGTCTTGGCAGTAAGGGGAAGACTACTCCTGTTGCAAAAGCAAGGAGAAAGTTATAATAAATTAGGTGGTGTCTGTAAAATTTCATAGCTCTAAAATGCAGTCTTGTACACCGTCAAGATGTTGACATGGTTTGCCTTGTACTAAATAACATTTTTTGAGCAAGTCTCAAACAACAGCCACAAAATGAAATTGGACAACCTACCCAGCCCAAGATGATTAGCAGACTTCTGCTTTGGACTACAAGCAGTTCTTTGAATTCCTTCCCTGGTAATTCCTGCTTGATTTGCTTTTTAGTTTTTATATTTTACCAGATATGGCAGGAAGAATCTTGACTTCAGGTGCCATCGTTCATTTCAAAGTGAAGGTGGGTTTAAAATTATTTCTCCTTTTGTTTTGAGCCAAAAATGGGTAGTATTATATTTGAATTACTAGGGGAATATTTCTCTAGAATAGCACAGCATGGCAGCATAGAATCTTAGGGTGTCAAATTACCTGAGTGTAAACCTCTGCATTCTATGCCCAAACTGTGGTCCTATGATGCTTCTCAGCTATGTTCTATGAATCACTCTCAAACTCATCCACAATTTCAGGTTAGAATGATACCCAGCTGCACATGATGTCCTCCTGAACCTTGGTGGGCTATCTGTTTGATTGGTTTGGTTGTTTGGATTTTTTTCTTTTACTCATGATAAAAACCAAACCAACACCGTAATGCAGAGTGACAAAGAGACATGATGGTGTTCCTGTCCTGGACAGTGACCAGAGTGACTGGTTGTGCCATGCAGCACTTTTGTCCTCAAAACAGGAATGGATATTGTAATGCAAAGACAAGCCATGCTCACCTCTTCCCTAAGCAAGCAAGCTGTGCTTGTAGTATTTTGGTTTAA
Source organism: Urocynchramus pylzowi (assembly GCA_013397555.1). Lineage (NCBI taxonomy): Eukaryota > Metazoa > Chordata > Aves > Passeriformes > Fringillidae > Urocynchramus > Urocynchramus pylzowi. The sequence goes on from VZRH01001700.1 coordinate 218,116, forward strand.
TGAAGCATAATAATATTAGTTATGAAAATTAATCTCACGGAAGAATGACATAGACCTCAAGTGCTTGAGGATAATATTGATGTAAAAAAGACAAGTGAGTATATACTTACAGTACATTAACTTGTTATTACAATATGGAAAAATAATGTATTTTATTTCATGTACTGGCTTCCTATTGATGTGATGAGGATTTGAGCATAGTTAGTTTACTGAATGTCCTGGTAACGCAAAGATGAATCAAATTAAAATAAAGAATGTATAAATTGTAAAACAGGAAAAAAAATTGAATAGACAGAATCTTTCAGAGTCCCACGAGCTGTTCTTAAAACATTTTTTTCTCTAAGAATTACTCTTTTACTTATGTCTTTCCCTGACAACATTTTGCTTTTTATCTCATTTTAATAAAAAGATAGCATTTGAGAGCATCTCAGAATCCAGCATCTCAGCCTCTGCCTTTGTTGTTTAAATTACAAAAAGAAAGGGAAGAAAAAAAAAGCCAAAATCCAAACCCAAAGCCTTTCAAGAGAACCTGATGAATGTGTTTTGGGCCTCCACTTTATGATTCAAAGCTTCTTCAACAGCCATTAAAATCAGGAATCTTGATCATCCACTCCAAAAAAAAAAAGCCATTGTAGTAGGACTCCAGTGCAATAACAGAGAACAATACTTTATCTGATGCTATCTGTTGTGAAGTGGAGGTTTAACAATAGGAAAAGGTGCTACCCCCAGGCTTTCCCTGAGCCACTGTGTGCCTCTTTTCTCTCATCTTGCAGAAGACTTGAAAGCAGGAGCGTTCCCAAGAGGTGAAATGTTGGGCTATTGAGACTATAAAGACCTGGTGACTTCTCAGAAGGCCTCTCCAGGCCATGTGCCACAAGCAAAGGAGAAAAATGGAGACACAAAGACTCTTCAGTTTAGAAAGATGCTGGAGGGACGGAACTGAGTTGGTAGAGAATTGCCTAGAAGGAAGGAGTGCTTATTCTTCAGATACCAAAGAGATGTTACCATGGCTGCCCAGCTGAGAGTTTTGTAGCAGGGCTGAACAGGATTTCTTCAATATTTATAAATGCTTTGGAAGGAATGTATTGTTTCTTTTGCAAGGTTTCCAATGAAGATAGTGAAATTTGTTATTTAGTCTGGGAAAACAGAGATAATCATGTTTAGATGCTTTGGTAGGGTAATTATTTACAGGAGGAATAAAAAACCCAATGTGTGGAAAACCCTGCCTTTCCATGTTGGCTTTGGACAACATTTGTTTGCACTTCCAGTTTGTTACTTTTACTTTCATGTTAATAATATATATCTATGGAAGGGAATGTTTTATCCTAATGTCTGCTTTGTTAGTATTTGATCCTAAAAGCTACACTTTATGTGGTAAGAAGTGGCAAATGCTTTTTCCAGATCTTGGGAGAAAATGAGACCCCTTTTGGCCATCTAAAAATTTGAAAAGACATGCTTTTACCATGATGAAAAAATGCAGGTGCATGTGGAACAGAGATATTACACTGATAAATCAAATTATTTCTGATCAGCGTAATCATTTGCTGGAGGCAGACAGAATTAAGGGTAGCTGTTGACCAAAGGTCTGTATTAAGATCTGAATTTCCTAAGTGTTGCTGTTCTGTGACATCTGACAGGGAATAGAGAAGAATTAGTCTTACAAACTTTTTTTGCTGATGAACAAGACCTCTTTTACAGATTAGGCATGTGTAAATACAGTCACTGTTCAAAGCTTATAGGCAATCCTGTCTGCTGGGAGAGGAGACCTCTGGAAATATATCTGTATCATCTCTGATGTTTGAGCACACTTTAGGAAAGGAGCCTCCAAAAGTTATAAAATTATGGGTTCATTAGCCATACTAACTGTCAACAAAGGGTAAGTGATTTGTTTAAACAATCAAACACTACACTAATTAGCATTGTAGTGCAACATTCAGGAAGTCTTCAAGTCCGATAAATATGTGTAAGACATGGGAAATTGGTCTTTTGGGGCTGATTTGATAATAGGGCAGTACAGATAATTAAGTTTGTGCAGTAAATGAAATACAATATAAAGGGACTGGATTGTAACATATGCAGTCTTTATTGGCGTAGATTGGTGTCTGCTTGAAGGGCTACTGATAACCCAGCTTGACATACAGGAAATCTCAAAAGTAAAATTTAAAGAAAGTTCAGATAAGACAACATCACATTTTCCCTTAAAAAATGAAGAAAGGATGAAACAAAAGTTTCAGAATGAAAAAGGTGCTACTTTGAACCACTTTTCCACTTGAAAAATTGAAAAGAAAAAAAATCAAAATAAAAAAATCAAATAAATTGGTAATTCTGTGTGTGAACAGTAAACAATTTTAGCAAACATATCTATCTTCAATTTTTTTGTAAGAATGAAAGTAATGTGCTATTTTACATAGATGAAACAAGCATAGAAACATCTGCATTCATATAATATTAATATTTATTTATACTATATAATTTATATTTTTTTGCAATTTAAAGTATTTATTAACAATACAAAAAATAAAACATTTATTGCTATTTCTCACATTTGTTCACTCAAACAATGAAGAAAATGCAATATAAGGAAAATACAGGATGGTCATAAAGATGAAAAGATTCCTAATTCACTTGAACTAATGCACTTTATTTCATGTGAATAATGTTGCGCAAAGTGTAAAGGGAGTTCAACCCAACACAGCTTTATATTTTGCATTACACTCCACTGCTCCATAGGATGGTTAGGTCCATATTTTATATACACACAAAATAGGGTTCTCAAAGGCTAGAGTAAAATTTTCACCTCATGGTGCACAGGACAGAAATGAAGACCAAATTGAATAATATAGTTTTCTTGCTACAACAAATATTGTTTACATTTATTCCTCTGTAAATTTTAGCTTGTTCTGTCCCATTGAAATATTTGGCAGAAGTTGTTTAACCTCAGTGGAAACAATCCTCTCAGGAGATTGTGATCAGGTTTACAGGGCAGAGAACCATAATTTCTTTGTTACGGTTTTGATATGGGTCTTTGTGATTTTTTCCAGGCTGCTTCATTTTGATCTCAATGGAGCTGAGCAGCACAGTTACTCAAGCAAGAGGTACCAGGGTAAAATTTAAAGATGCTTGAAGATGGCTAAGCAAAGCTGACACAGGAGCTGCTGAAACACTCAATGGGAGCAGGATTGTTGGCACGAAAGAGATCTAAGGGATGAAGTTCTTAGAGAGTTTCCTTCCTCATATTTATGTCCCAAGAGTTTTGCTCATTATTCGATACTCAGAGGCAATCTAATCACTGTTGGCATCACTTAGCACTTCTGGGTTCAGTTCCCCAGTCTGCCACTTGCACTTAGAGTAATTTTCTCTGGTCTTCTAGTTTATTTATTTTAAATAAAACCTGTTTTGTTATTTATTCTGTTCACTATAATTGAGTTACGTTAATTTATTTAAAACATTTACATAAAAAATAAACATTACATATGTAGGAAGCTACCAATTTAATTTTAAGTAAAATAGCATAACATATTCTTCTCAATATATTATCTACTCATAAAGTACTTAGACAACTACAAACAAAATTATGCACAAATATTTATGTAAACAGATGTCTGTGTCTAGATTATTTGAAATTAAATAGGTGCTTGTGAACAGACAAAAAAGTCACTTCTGACATTATGGTGAAAGTAATATAATCTTTGCTGCTTTCTTCCTCATTGATTTGTATATTTTAAATTGTCTAATTTCTCTGTAAGTAAAGACTTTAAGTGAGAAAATGTCCTTGCCAGTCTCCAAATTAAGAGTGAATTTCCTTCTCAACATGTTTGGTTAAAAGAACCATTGGCCTGCTACTCACCTCTGTTAGAGTAAAATGTATTTGTCCCAGATGTGTATATAAATGTATCATGCATTCAATATTTCTCATCAGGAAACTTAAGATTTTGAGGACATTAAAGTGTCTCTCACCAGATGTTCTTTTTGCTCCTTCTTACATTTCTTTGACCATCTCTAAACATTTTGCTTTACCCGTTTCTGGAAGGATTCCATTCCCAGGAAACTTCAAAAGCTCTGTGCCAGTCCTGCTGTTGTATAGGATACAAGGGGACGCGCGTCTGAGCCAGCATCCCTGCCACGAGCCGTTTATTGCAACAAAAGGTGCTGCGTTCATGGCACCGCTCATCATCAGTCAGTCCTGGTGCAGAAGGTGTCAGATCCACTGCTGGAGAACAAGGATAATTTGGACTTTGCTTTTTGAAATGGAAAGGTGTCAGGGGCTGCAGAGAAAGTCACCTGTAAATTGGTTGATGATTTTCCACTTTTTTTCCAAAGTAAATCCCTGCTGTGATCCTCTTTTTTCCCCCTAATTTTGCCTTTGAAAGGCAAGCTGATTTTATCCAATCTGGTCATTTTAGTTTACTCTCATATTTTAAATGTAAAGGAATTTTATACTTTTAAATTCCTGTTCCAGTGTGTAATCCTTTTTTTTTAATCAGTACTATAGAAATTGGAAATATTTTTATAGAAGTCTACAGTAAACTATAAGCCTGCCTGACACTGTCATATATCTTTTAAGGGTTTGGCCTAACTTTTGACAGCTTCAGCACTAATGTTGGCAAGCACAGCTGCATGTTCTGATAGGAGAACATAAATTTTAATCTTTGGTTTGGGTGGGAATGCTATGCAAATTCTCTATCTCATTTCTTTTTCTTCATGAGTTTTTTGTAAAATCTTTGGTTATTGGTGTGTGAGTTTATTGTTTTATCCTTTATTGCTGCACTATTTCTGATTTTTTTCCCCCATAAATATATTACTAAGCAAAATTGAGACTTATCTGTCACTGAGAATTTAGGCATGATATATAGCACATATATTGGGGGGATTGTATTTCTGGAGATAAAGATGTGAAATACAGTAAGACCCCATATTTACAGTAATCATTTTTGAGGCAGGAAAATAAGCCACCATCTTGCAAGCATGTGCGTGACTCATTTAACTGCAAGTAGTGTTTACTTCATTTACTTTAAACACATGCTTAAAATTAAGTATGATCGTAAGTGTTGAAGAATCAGCACCTCCACAGATAAAAGGGAAAGTGAGACATGTAAGTTATTTGCATTCAGCTAAAGCATTCAATATGGAATCTCATGAAAATTGGACTAAAAAATTAATTCAGTTTGGTTTGAATATACACGCTCTTCTGTGGTTTGAAGAGTGTTCAAAGGAGCTTGGTAAACAGTTAAGTAGCAAGTACCAAACTAGGTTAAAGTGTCTAGTGAGGTACCACAGGGATCTCTAATAGGTTTTATTTATTTAAGTGTCTTTAAGAACTAGAAGAGGGATTCAGTTAGTGAAGCATATAAAATGAATATTAATGGCCAGTTTAATTAAATTCACAGTTAATGCTATATTGGAAAGAAGGTGCAAACAATAGAGGAAAAATAAAGAGAAGGAGAATCTTATGGACAAGACAAAATAAACTGAGGAAATCAACCTGAGAAAACTGATACGAGCGGGGGAAAATATTGTAAGGCCAAAGGCAGGTATTCCATAGGAGGAAGAAAAAAATGCTGCAGAGGGACTTAAGAATGATACTGAGTAGCAAAAGGCTCCACATTATTTCTTTTTCTTTGTCTCCTTCTCCCTCTTCTTCCTCTTCTTCTCCTTCTTCTTCTCCTCCTTCTTCTTCTCTTCCTCCTTCTTCTTCTTCTTCTTCTTTGTGTATCTGTACTGAAAAAATATTATGTCATTGGGCTGTTTTGGGCACCACCCTCTGATATTTTGTTCCTATATTGAAGTTTTTTATTGAAAATAAATGGATTGGTTCATTTAATAGATTATTAAAAGATAAAAAAATGCAGCATGTCTCAGAAAAATGCAGCATGTCTCAGAATGCTGGAAGAAACAAAAATTAGATATGCAAGTAGTTACCTTAAGACCACCTGAAGACAGAATGGATTTTATTTTGGACAGTAGAAAATATATTATCTATAGGTAGAAAGATGAAAGTAGAAGAAAATATCATATGGGTTCCCTTTTAGAGTGGAAATATGTGTGTTTGGGTGGGGTGAGGAACTATGAAGAATGATTCTACCTGACTGACACTTACCTTACCAAAAAAAAAGCCCTAAATTTTATTGCCATCAGTAATTTCCTTGACAGAGGACAAACCCTTGTAACAAGCCAAACATTTTTTGACTCTGACTCCCATGGTTCTATAACACAAATCACTCCTACACACAAAATGCCAGTCAGGAGTCTAAGTGTCAGGTTTATGTGGTTCTATAGTCTGCTAGGAGACAAGACATTCTAAATTTCATTATTTTTTCTTTGTTAGTCAACAATGTGTTCTATAGCACTTGTAGCCTTATTGCTGGCTGGGAATATACAGAGGTGATCCTTGCAAATTTTGAAAGCTCTTTGAAAGTTTGTTTTTCTTATTATATAGCTTTGGGGCACAAGACACTGAACATTTCAACATGAAAGTTAAAAGGGGAACTCATTTGTTATTTTCTGCATCTTACTGATGTCCATTCCTTCATAGGCCCCCTCTGATTTATCATCCTAAAGCTACAGAATGGCTGTAGTTGATGTTCTGTCAAAGTTGCAAAGAGAATAGCTTACAGCTGTGCATGGATTGTATTGAAAAAACCCAGCATCCTATGATTTTACTTGTTCCTTCCTAGATGCAGCTTAACAGCCGGGAAAATTATGAGTTTTTTTGTCTCAAACATAATGTGTGCAAATGAGTATTTAGAATTGATAGTTTATACAAGACAGTTAAACCGTAACTTATGAGCTGAAATGCACCTAATGTTATCTACTAGCTCTGTGTTTACTACCTAACACTCATATTTTCTTTCCTCATTTGCTTCTCAGATTTGTGACTCTCAACATGGTGTCCTTCTTTGTCCAAATTAAGGGTGCATAACACTTGAGATCAGCCTCCAAAACGAGGCATTAGTCACATAAAGTAAATTGAAAAAGGATTGGAAATGCTAATGGAGCTGCCCCCAGCTGTGAAGATGTCACAACATTTCCTTTGCTGAAGGCATCCACAAACCAAAGCAGTGTCCATTCTAAGAACTGCAATTTACCTGGGCTCTATTTCACAGCAAAATCTGAGGAGGATTAAGAGGGCAGTCTTCCTTTGCCAAGGCCCCTGAAGCTGCCAAGCAAGCCTGTACTCTAAAACCAGACCAAAAGCATTTGGACAGATGTCCTTGCATATAGAAAAAAATCATGATAGATCACAGAGGGGCCACAGCAGGAGATTGTGCAAACTCATTGTACATCAAGGTGATAGCTACAGAGCATTTGACCAGGTCATGGGAGGCCCACATTTATTCTTTTCTGTTTGACAGGATTCAAAAGTCCACATCTCAATTTAATCTAGGAGTGCCCTGTTTATGTATTTTATGCAATGACAGTTTCAGATAAAACAGATAAATACTCCTTTATATCAAGCAATTGTTGAAGAAAACACAAAGGAACAGCTTTTGATGCTCTGACTGGAGTCTGAGATTTTCTCTCTCTCTCTCTCTCTCTCTCTCTCTCTTAATCTCTCTTTTCCCCTACTTCCATTTCCTTTCACCCAATTCCATCTCATCTATGAGTTAGCTCTAGTACACTGAGTGTTTGTATTCATATTGTAAGACAACCAATTCTGCATGCATTGGATTAAGTGCTTTTTGTCTAATTTTTTTTCAAGATTTCTTTCTGGGAGCTGAATAAACTTGCAAATCTTGGTGATTGTGTTTCAAGGTGTCTATTTTGAATGTATGTGTTTCTACAGGGAAGCAAATAGCATCCCTCTGAGAAACAGTGGCAAAGATGTGTTGTGAGCAGGCTAATACTGAATGCACATATATATATATTCACCTAGATAAAACTGAAAAACATAACAAAAATCTTATGTTTACATTATGAGAGCACTAAATTCAAGTATTGGAAACATCATGATTAAAAGGATAATAGCCAGCTGTAGTCACACACCTTAGTGAGTCATCAAAATTGAAATGAAGAGTAAACAACCTGAATTAGCCAAAAGCATGATTATAGCTACTGCTTTAGGTTTCAGGGTTTTTAACTTCTTTTTCTTCTGATGTTTATAATAAGCGACAAAATTAATTCATTCCTGTTTTTTTCCTCATTATACTTTTCTTTCTGGTTCTAGGATGTCCCTCAAGGTAGCTTAAAAATATTTGTTCTTTCTATTATGAGCATTGGTCTTGATTTTGGCAGGAGAGATTCTCCTATAGTAAAATACAATTAAGTAATCAAAGGCAAGAACAGACTGTCCTTAATAGGCTGATTAAGATCAGCGTCCCATTTTTACTACACACATCAAGGTCGCGTTGGACTGCCTTAATGAGATCAAGATGAAGTGTCTCTATCCCAGATTAACAGTCCACTATAGCACTTGTTCCAGTTTAACTTTTTCAGAAGGGAACCAAACACCTACAGCCATGTCTGGTACTGATGTGAATGCAGACCAAGCCTGTACAAAATGTTCTATGTTCATGCCAGGAAAAAATTCAGTGGGTATGGACAAATATGCAAGAAAGATAAATTCAACAAAAAATTACTCTCTAATAATTAAAATGAATTGCTGAAGCATAATTTTTAATTTAAAAGAGTAGCATTCTAAATAATTCCTGTTACTCACAGAAAAAGGTTGGTTGGGGTTTCCCATAGTTGTGATTCTGTTTTTAGCTCCTGAAATATTTCTTGCAAAAAAAGTAAAAATGAGACATCTGCCATCTTTTGTTTTTGGCAACTTTATAAAGAAGGAATCTTTATATATTTCTTGATTCTACTGCTGCTGCACTGAAAGCTTTTTTAAAGTTTGTTATTTCTCACAAGTTTTCAAGTGCCATATTCTCTCAATCCTCTGCAATGAGGTTGTGTCACATGTGGCAAACCTAGCAAACGAGTTGTGTGTCACATAAAAGTAATTTCATTTACAGAAAAATATGTCCAGTTCCAACTGTTTACATGAGTTAGTGAGATTATAACTGATATCAGGCTCATCTTCTCTTTCAATCTAAGGAGTGAAGAACCTTGGGCTGCAGGTGGTTTTGTACTCAGCTATGTCCTGTTGTGACCTTGTATTTAAAGAGTGTGTTGGGGCCCTCAGAAAAGAGGAACCTGTCGGTGCAGGACACAGACTGTCAGCACAGACTGTATGGAATGTCAGTGCCAGCAGGAACAGGACCTAGGAGGAGCACTGCACACAGACACTGCATACAAGAATGTGGTGCAGGGGTGACTGAAGTGGTTTTCACTTCCTACTGCCCCAACAGTACCATACCATGTGATTCATCAGCTGAGGGCATAAAATCATTGTGGAAAGCATGACATCTGTGCTGAGCTACTAACCTTCACAACAGCTGATAGTGGAATAACCTGGTTAAATGTAATTTGTGTATCAAAGTCATTACATTGGATTTTCGTGTTCTTGTATCTGGATTTCAGATTAAGAGAAGGGACCTTCTGCAAGCAGTGGGCTGTCAACAGCTTTGCTTTAGGTTGTTGGCTGTGGGGCTGCAGAGCAATTCCTGAACCTCATACTTCCTCCTGGAGAAATGTGTGCCATAATGAACTGCATTTTGCCACATTTTTCTTTTGTAGATTTGCCACGAATTCTTCTTTCAGGAGCTAAAAATGTAAAGTTAACAGCATTTAACCAAAGTGAGCAGCCACAGAAAGTTGCCTATTTTGCCTAGGATGCATTGTGGACATAGCTGATAAGGTGGATCCCCTTCACTTTCCCATAATCTTTTGTTCTCTGTGTTTGCATAGACAAACAGAATTATCAATACCTGCTCAATTCCTAGTTGCCCCAGAGTCCTCTCTCAGAAGAGTAAAGTAGATGTCACAAGTTTCATCACAGCTTCCTTATCAGTGTGTTTCTGCTGGCTAAGAGGGATGGTCCATGTTTCTCACCTTCTCATCTTTCCTCCTACTCATTCAAAGCACAGAAACTCACACCTGGAAAGTCCCTGGGGGAATGATAGCACGCAGAATTGGTGCATGGCTCTCTCACAGAGCTACTGAATTTTGAATGAAATGTGTCTCTAAAATGACCATTTAGTACAAACTTCAGGAGGAACCCCAAGTGCACAAACAGACCTGGATATAAAACTTGAGTCAGCCTTTTAGATTTTAATTGAAGCTTCATATTGAAAAAGGTTGGGGAAAAAAAAGGAGTGCAAAGGAACATTTCACGGCTCAAATTAAACCATTGTTTTTCAAAGGAAATGTAACTTGAAATAGTAATGTATTTCTTACTAAGTGGAAGCAAGTGTTATGCAAACAAAGAGTCATGTGTGAAAGTAATTCTTATCTTGCTGCCTGGAGTAGCTGGGGAATAAAATAAAATAAAATGAATCCAGGTCAGGTCCAAATAGAAAAATGGAACTCAAACCTCTGGAGCACATGGAGCAGGGACTGAAAATGTTGTAAATCAGGGGAAGTCAATTGACTGCAGTAGGAAACATGCTCTCTTTGTGCACACCTGTAGGTCAGGGCCAGCAAAAGAACTATTAAAACCAATATCCCTATTTAATTTTTAAGGATTGTTTACAGATCAAAGTGCACTCATTATAAATATGGATGTCATGTTTAAATAGTCCCTGCTTTACTGCCATAGAAAGTACTCTTAAAATATTTCCTTTTTACTGTGAAATAAAACATTCTTTTCACCACCAGTCCTTCCCTACTCTAAATATTGCTCCTACTAGCAAATAGTAGGTATATAAAATAACCTATTTAAAAGGTTTTCACTGTAGCTCATATCACCTCAAGTGGACATCAGAAAAAATCCAAGCTACATCATCCATAGGACTCAGAAAAAGTTCAGGTTGTTTAGGAGAGCTATTGAGCCTGGTACAACAAGAGGGTAATACTGTACTCTGTAGATTGTCCCACAGATTTAATGAGAGTTTATGCAACAAGAGCTACAGAATGCTATTAGTAAGAAAACAAATACCAGTGGATCACAAGTGCATTTTCCCTGTGCTTGAGGTCAGTGTCCCCATTTCATTGAAACCATGGAAGATGCCTTCTCTCTTGTCCTGCTGTTATCTCCTCCACTGTGTTCTCCACCATCCTTTCCCCCAAATGCCTGCCCTCTCTCTCCACTGCAGGCTGCACAGCTTTTTTTCATCTAAATGCAAAGATCACATGCAAAGGAGCTCTTGAGCCATGAATCAATAGAGACTGGGGAATGTGTTTCACAAAAGTATTGTGATTGGTTTTGTCTTTTTTTAGGTTTCTTTAGAAGATATTTGATGGAATGGACCTTTGAGCTGCCATACTATGACATTCTCAGTTTCATGTGGTTTTCCTCATCTGTACAGACTACCTGTATCACCAGTGTTTCATTTCTGAAGAACTTAATTCTGAGATACAAAAACCAGTAGTTGAAAAGCAAGAGCAAAATTATTTCTACCCTGTTTTTTTCAGATGGTCTCTCTTCTCCAGCAAATATATTTCAGAAAAAATGGACCTTGTGGTGTGATTTGAAGGTGGGTGCATTCAGGTCAGGATGAACCAAGGTAGGAAACAGAATCCTCCATATCTTTTGTCAAAATCACTCTGCCTTCTGCCAGTTGGTATAGTGTGGGGTTGTAGCTCAAGTGCCATAGCTTGAAAGAGGTAATTGGGACTTCTTCTTGCTTTCCCCATTTCCAGGTAAACAAATGTTGAACTTCCAATGGGCCATCAGAATTTTAACTGCAGTTATTCTCTAGCACAAGTCTACATAAGGAAAACTGTGACTGAAGTCAATGCAGCTATGCATGTGTAAAGATAACATGACACAAAAAGAGGAGACTGACCTACATGATATTTCTACCAGCATGAAGTATTATACCTTTTTGTCATCTCTAATTGGAACTTAGTCTTGTACTTTTTGTTAATTGTGTTCATATTACTCTATAGGGCAGTAAGTATGATAGTACATTCCCTGTAACTTGTAAAAATCATGGCAAGTTTGTTTGTTTGTTTTATTTAACCAAGAGTTTAGTCAAACTTAGAAAGCAAACATTTAAGTAAGACTAAGTCTATAAATAATAGTAACAATCAGCTCAGGTTGCTACCATTTTAGAAATAAGGGAGCAAATGGAAATGCTTTCATGTCATAGTTATAACGCAAGGGAAATCAGCATCCTTTAGTTTTATAAAATAGTTTGGGAAAAAAGACACTAGGAAAGTAGTGGTCCTTATTCTTACCTCAGGTTTAACCCCCAGAGGGACATAGTTCATGTCAGTTCTAGTTTGAGTTGCTAGAGGTGGACCAAATGTCTCACAGAGTCTGCCCTTCACACCTGCTTGGAATTTCATATTCTAAAAGCTATTTTTATTCCCAGACAGGTGTTTGAGGCCAAACAGATATAGACATATTGCTACAGTGCTGCTCCAGCTGATCAGACCAAACCCAGCTATGCACTTTCTCCCTCCTTTAGTATGGTACAGAAACAGGCCCATGGCTGACTGGCCAGTGTTCCCCACGGTAGGAAAATGTCCTTACAGGCTGAGTTCTGGCCCTGAGCCATCTGTTGACTAGTTTGGCACAAAACTATTCCAAATCTCTTTCCTTTATTCTTCTTACTTCAAGGTTCTGAATTATTAGATTCCAACCTGCTTTCCAAAACCACCTTTTTTAACAATACTGGCACTGTTTCTACTACTGACATCCCCTTCCTAAAAATGAACTTCCTGTAAATTATCCTGAAGGATTTTGTAATACTAATCTGGCATAGCTCCACCAAACAGCATCACCCTTTGAAGCCTTTACTAAGAACTGCTTGTCTCATTATTTTCCTCTTTTTCTTTTCATGCCAGTGGTTGGGCCTTTTGTGTGTTATTCTTTATTTCAACTGAGATGATGTTTTAAAACAGATCTGCTAGAAATAGTCTTTCTGAACTCTCTCCCTTTTCTAGGAAGGAGGAAAAAATAATTTTTGTAATAATTTCTACAAAGTATATTATATTTTAATTATACTCATATTAAATTAAAATAACCATCATAAAAATTAACATTGTAATTAAATTGAATTAAAATACTTTAAAACTAGCTTCTGCTTTTAGTTATGTGAATGAAGAGCCATGTAAAATAACTTCAGTGACAGCACTAGAGCTGAGCTCAATAGTATCCTCTGAAAATCAGAGGAGGGGAGCAGGGGACTCCTTAATATGAGAAGCTGGTCAAGAAAAAGACAGCTATCAGCTTGTCGTGTACATTATGATTTATTTCTTTAGCATTGTCCAGTGAAATATTCTTATCTGAAGCAAAGTTCTGAATACTGACAAATTGAAAACTTGAGAATTTCCTGCTGGTGGATGCAAACTGAAGACACAAGAAAACTCTGGAGTTCATGATGAAATGCAAATCTTCATGGACAGATGGAAAAAATTTTCCATTTCTGATTCTAGATATCTGATAACTTTGACCGAGTCTCTGTGAGTGTATTAACCTATTAACTGCCCTTGTGACTCTTTAGCTTCTTCCTTTCCTGTATCAGTTGGGAAACTAACATCCAACCTGGACATTAGGTACAATGTTTAACTGTGCTGATTAGTTAATCATCAGGACTCCTCTGCTACCTCCCATGCAGTCCTTAAGTCAAACCTGGTTCTTTTCATTAGAGATGTATTTTAAATTAGCCACCCACATCACTGCATTTGATATAGTAAAAGAGTGTGGCTTATGTTGTGGTCAGGTGAGAGTCTCATGCCACTCTTTGGATTTAAGTATCCGTGAAACAGACCTAGTGCTTTGGTTTTTTTCCAGAGCTAAGTTAAACAATCAGAGACAGTCCTTGAACAAACAAAGCTGTCTGTCTTGCACTTGTGGAAATAAGTTCATTTAAAATGTGTTTTGACACCTAAGATCAACCTAGAGAAAGAAAGCTTCCCTTCATTGGCAAGCTCCACCTCACCTGCTTAAAAATATTAACACAGATGGAGTTTCCCTTTTTTAACAATACGCTATTTAGTAAATGTTGGGCTTCAGCTTCTCACCTTTACAGCTAAATCGTTAATTATGACCTCTTTAGTGCTGTTATTAAACAGTTCCCTCCTTCCCCTTCAAATTCTTTTCCTTTTTAACAGTGAACCTTCTGTGGCAGTGGCTCATAGACTAGAGCAGTTGCAATCTGCAAGTAGTATCCACAGATCAGAAGTGAAAAAATGAGTTTACTAAAAAGGACAATGCAGCAAAGCCAGGAAGAGGCGAGACATGGACAGGCACATCAAAAATTCTTTTTTGTTTGCCCGTTATGAACCAGGATTGTCTGGGGGTATGTCTGTCGACACGTTCATCAGGATTCACAGAAATGCAGGATTTTAAATCCTGTAAGTCTCTGCCTTCTTAGGGAAGATGGGAAGGCTGCAGACATCTATCCAGCAAGTGAGCACCCAAAGCAAGCATGATGGGCTGCCATGGGCATCTGCTCCCATTCCTCACTCTTATGTGGCCTGGACACTACCTGGGGACTCCTGTGCAGAGGGAAGGTTCCCCACCTGAGGGGGATCCATTGTGATCCTCCTGCAGACTTCCCTGAACACAGTTCACAGAAAAAAGAAGCAACTTTTCCCTTTGTATAAAAGAAGACCTCCCTCTACATCTGTCCAGGCATTGCTCCCAGAGGAGATGGAAAGGAAAATGGGTTCTGCTCCTGGAAGGGATGACAGCTGCATTACCCAACCTCTAGACTCAACTACAGATGCATCAGGCTTATGTATAATTGTGTTTGTCCAGTGTCAGTGAAGATACAATGTTGGTGAGTTTGGTGTGAGAGCCCAGGCCACTTCTGCCCTTGGTTTCACATTACCTGAGGCCAGGCACCGTCTGGCCACTTCCCAGGCTGCCGTTCACACTGGGGATGCTTTCCCTTTTCTGCTGAATTTTCAAGGTGTTTGGTGAGGGACCTACAATTGAATTAGTGCAATGTGATCAGCAGAGGTGAGAGACAATCCTTTCATAGCTACCTGTGGCATTAAAGTTGAGATACCATTTTTCTTCATCGGGTTAAGTTAAAACTTAATTCTTTCCTTTCTTTTCTTTCTGAGGTTGAGGGCACCTCAAGAGAAATGAAACAGAGATCTGCTGCCACCTTCTGACCACTTGGAAATCCTTCCATGTCCTCAGCACAGCAAACAGCGCTGTGGAACAGAAGTGGCTACATTCCACTGAATGGTGAAAATGTCCTTCTGCCATCTGCAGCTGGGTATTATATTATTAGTTTTCATTAATACATTAAAACTTTGATATTGAAGGAAATATTAGTGAAGGGGTCCCACTCTTATGTATATACTATAGCAAACAATCTCATGCCCAGCTCTAGTGTAGGCACACAAAGTTTTCAGTGAGATCAGTCAGTGTTAGAGGTGGAAATACTTTTCTGTGGCATGCCCAAAACTGGAAACAGACACAGAAATCACCTACTCTGAACAATCACAAGAACTTTAAACCAGTCACTACTTTAATTCTTAAGAACCTCTTAAATTTATAATTTTGAATTTTTGACATGGCAGGGATGGAAAAGGACGTGCTCACAGCCTATTCCCATTGATGGAATCTTTAAAACACTCAGGGGAGCTATCCCTTGGCTGCTCTGTAATCAGTAATCATTTCAAACCTTGAATTACTCTGGTATGTAAATACTGATAATAGCTAAATATAATTGAAGTGGCCACATACACATGTGTACACCATATTCATGTCAGGATATTTTCCTGGGTCTTCAGCACCAACTTTAGCACTTGAACTTTAGCACTTGAAACAAAGGCTCTTTTGTCTATAATCAAAGTAGCAGGCTGAACAGTAATGTGCCCAGCCACAAGAAAGGCAGTATTAAGCATTCACTTCTTAAAGGCATCAATATTGCTAATGATTTCAAACCCCTGACTCAGGCCTCCTGAAACCATTAGACAGGCCTTACAACCATCAGTGTTAAAACAACAATAAAAATGTAAGGAGATTTTTTAAATTTTATTTTATTTATTCATCTGGTTTTTGAATCGTTGCAATCCTGTGTTTTAAATTTTCGTCAATCATCCTGGCAGACAGTTTTCAGGAGAAACTCAGCTTCTCCTGCTGCAAGAACTGGGGCTTGAAAGGGGGCAAAAGCCACACACACACACACACATACACACACACACACACACACAGAGAAAACTCAATGAAAATGTTAAATATTGAATGGGTATGAAATCAGAACACAGTAGCATGAGCATAAACCTTTGTAACCCACAAAAGTGTGCAGAATATCAGAGCCTGGTTAGGCTGAAATTTTCTCATTTTACTGCTCCATGCTGGGGGTGAGGGCAACCCTGATTCAGGCTGACTGCTGACTGGGGCTCATATGAGGTTTGCCATCCTTATGTGGCCACTGACAATAAGGCCCCTGTTGTCCTTTTGCAAAGCAACAAGCCCTGGTGCCTGAGGGGAATGCACCTTGCAGCACCCCTGCTTAAGCATTGGAAGTCCTTGTGTCCTCACATCTCCTGGCTCCAGCCCTGCTCCTTGCCCAAAGGCAGAGGTATCTGGATTGTATTCTGTGCCTGATCCAGCCATGGGGAAAAATATGCTTCAAGAGCCAAGTCCTTCTGCATGCAATCAGCAGCCTAAACCACAGAGAGAAAAGTGTATTTATCTGACAGGCAACATTAAGAAAACTGAACATCAAAATGGAGCATCTTCAGTGAGTTAGGAAGAGGGACTGGGGACCCTCAGTTTTTGTTGCAGGGCTTCACGGAGACTGATATTGTGAAAATGCTCCTTAGAAAGCAACCACCCTTAGAAAATCAAAACCAGTGAGGACCCCTAAAACAAAGCTCTGACATTATTAGTCTCTTCTGAAAATCTCAGCAGGAGTTTTTAATCAGGGTCAACCTTGAAACAAAGAGACAAGCAACGATTTCCTGCAGTCTGTGAAATTCTGATGATGGTAAAGTAAACATTGTTTTACAGGGTTACAGAGTCAATTTCCTATCACTTGTCACTAGGACTATTGTAGGGAAACATTTGGGTAACCACATGTTGTGCTAAAAAAACCCTAAACACTAGCAATATTTCCTTTTTAGGAAAAGATATTTGTGAATGATTTAAAGCCTGATTTGGTAAATTGAGCCCTCTTTTGCTCTGAAAAGGAATGGGGGAGAAGAGGGGGAGTGCCAAAACTATATTGTACATTACCAGATTTCCAGGATTCTGCATTTTCTTACTCATTAAACTTCACATTGAATATGCATCACTTCTCTGCACACAGTTCAAGCCCTAGGGATTGCAGAGTTCAAATATATTTTAATTACATTATTTATTATTTAAATTATTTAATTACAAAAAATAACAGACTCTGCACATGTTTGAAAATGCCATGGTGTACAACTAAATCTTGAGTAATTGTTAAATTTCTTGCAGGCCTCCTGCTAGGAAGTACTGTTTTTCTTTAAAAGTGAGAACACTATTATATCCGTCAGTGGAAAGTTTACACATTGTATTTCTTCTTTCATATGCCGTTAAACATGAGGCTCTCTCATTTCCCCCTTTCTTCAGAAGGCAGGAGACCCATCTGGTAATATTCTGCAGATCAGCATTTCTTAAGGAGAGTTTGATTTAAGTGGTGGTTTTGTTGAAGCAACGAAAAAGAAGCCTATGAACCTGGGTTATAGTGCTATGTCTTGTGTTGTTATTAAAGTTGCTCCATGCTTGATCCATGCCAAATATAGACCTGTCTTTAAGCTATGGAGAGTAAGTAAGAAGTATTCTCTTCTCATCCCACTGTGCTTTGGAGTTGAAGCAAAGAAAAAATTGTCCAGTATATGCATAGCTCTTGACTTGCCAGCTAATTTTGTTTGTTGACAATTTATGCGGATAAGAGTACCTTCACAAGCTCAAGTATTTGGAAAAAAAGAAAACAAATAATAATTTTCAAAACTGATAAATGTCTGTGTGCCTTTTCTGCTCTATTTTCTGGCTGGCATTGTGGGTACAGGTTTTGAGATGCTGCAAGACAATATTGCCATCTTTCTTCCTTTGAAAAAATTTAGTGGTTGAGCCTCTTTTCCTTTCTCTCTCTGAGCCAGGAATCCAGAGCAAAATGTGTGAAAACTGGGAATAAAGCTTTCTTGGCTGAGAGAGTGCAGCTAAGGGATTTTGCTGTAGAACAATGTTCCAACAAAGATCAGGAAACTTTTGAAAAGTTTCCTCTGAAAAAAATCCAAATGTTTTGAGCAGAAGTCAGGTTCATAATACATCTGTATTCTTCTTTTCTCAACCTCTAAATGCCCCAAATTACCCCAGACTTCTGTCTCCTTTTCAGCAGGACTTTGATTCCATAAAAGAGAGCAATGTGTGAAATCCACTGGAGAGTTTTCTGCTGCTGTTGCTGGTGGGTTTTATGGATTTTAGTCAAGAGTGATAAAGGCTCGGTATAGGCATCAGGCAGGGAGTATGCTGTACAGGAAATGCCAAGTCAGATTAGCGTTCTATGTAATTCATATTTTGTTTCAAGAAAGGGTAGTGACAGATAATTTAGCCCTGGTCATTTAAGTAAATGCATCATCTGCAAATATTACCATCTCAGTACTCAGCATCCTAGCCAAATGACTAGCAATTATGTTAAACAGTTCTACTCAAACACACTGAGGCAGCAAAATGCTAAGGTATGCAGTGGTGAAAAATGCACTTTAAATTGTAGCTTGACTCCAGCCAATCTAGCTTTAGGAAATTAGCTGAGGTCCAAATATATAACCGTATTCTAGGCTGTCTTGCAGATGTGGAAAGAAAAGCAGCTGTAGAACGTAGAAGCAATTCAATCTAAGTGTCCCACTTGCAATCTATAAATAGCCTACCTTGGAAGGGTCTAGCTTTATCCTCCCTTCTGTAAAAAGGGTAGAGAAGGACTATTCTATTGGCAGCAGTAAAGGATAATTTATGAATCTTTTTTTTTTTTTTTATTTATTACACACCATAAACCAGATTATTTGATGGATTTGCTTCCCTCAGAGACTTAGACAAAGAGTTTCTGAAAGTCCTTTATCTCCTCTTGGCAGAGAGAGCAGTGGATGTTGTTCACCTTGCCTTCAGTAAGGCTTTCAATTCTGCCTCCCACACCATTCTCATGGGGAGGCTGATGAAGCCACAGGGTGGCTGGATAACCGGCGATGTGGATTGAAAAATGCCGGAATGGCCAAACCCAAAGGGCAGTGCTAGTCAGAGGCCAGTAACCAGTGGTGTAGGCCAGGGACCAGTATGGGGTTCAGCCCTGTTTAATGTCTTCATTGATGATCTGGGTGATGGGACAGCATGCCCTCAGCGAGGCTGACAATGGCACAAATCCAGAACAATACCGTGGAGCCATATATGCCTCATGCTGTCCAGGCCAAAACAGAGTGTCTCTGTTCCTGCAAGTTTCATCTTCACTCTAAAAAGATGTGTCATTAGTCACCACAGAAGAGCTCACAATTTATAGGCCCAGAGGTGAACATTAAGAGTTTAGTTGAAAGCCTCAAAGAGAGACTAAAAGGTCTCCTCTCTCATGAAAACTTAAGAGATTTATGGTTCAGTGAGATTTTCCTTCCCTTAACACAAATAACATGTAAGAAATTAATCTCTCACTGCTAGATTAAACTCTCTCCCATCTCCTTAAATCTAGCATTAGTAGTTGGGAGAGTTATGAAAGCAGAGATGAAAATTTTCAAATTCTGGATATTTATTTTTGCTTCTTCTGAACCCAATATCAGTTCCTAAGTGTGGTCCTTCATATGTCTCTTATACTCCTCTTTCCAAGTGTCAGGGTACACCTGATGTGATTCCTGGTACCTTTTGCTCCTGAGGAGGGTGGCACCAGGCAAATTGCAATGTAGAATAATCCCACCAGATAGAGTCATGCTTTAGAAATAGCTGTTCTTCTCAATGAGAAAGAAAAGTCTGGGGAAAAGGGAGGATGAATGAATAGAGGGGAAAAGTGATGACTCCACAAAAAACAAGAGGCCTTTGCTGAAAATGAGGGGAGCCTTTGGGTAGTGTAATAACAGAATAAATTGATAAAATACCTTTCAGCATGGTCTCAAAGCACTACACAGTTATTAAAATCTACAGCCAAATTTAGCACTACAATAAAAAGACAAAACAAAAGCAGTTTCATGATGTAATGAAATGTATATAAAATACCAAAATAAAGTGACTCTAAACTCCAAACAATCTTACTTTCACCATAAGTTTGGAAATATGAAGTGATTTTCAAGGCATTGAGTATTGGGCTGTACTGGTTTACAAACAGGGCTGTAAAGTATGTAGGCAATACATATTTTTGGGCAAGGGGCAGAAAACAAACTGACTAATTGTGTAGTGGAAATGCTCCAGACTCCAGTAAATAGCTTTTTAACATTACATTTTGACTTTAAATTTAAGACGGTCTAAGAGTTTTATCCCACAAGAATAAGAAGGCAGATAAGACAAAATTGACGTTTTTCATTGGGTCACAATTTATTTGGCTCAGTGAAAAGATTATCATGTAAATTACCAGGCCTTGGTTATTCAAGAAATCAGATTATGTGATTTCAGTAATCCTTTTCAATTTCAAGAACATGGACATTGGCCAGTAGTTAATATAATTTATCGTGTATATAAGTCCAGCTGGACATATGTGTGATTCTTCTTGTATCCTAGACTTTCCTTAAAATTAATAGAGATACATGGGCTGCTTCAATCATCATTCACCTGATTCACTTCTTTTTCATGAAGAAAAGAAGAATCATGTCCTAGAAATCCTTGTTTACCTGCATCAGCTTTTTAAGGAGTTTGTTAATACAGTCAAACAGCTCTTCATTCAGTTAGATGAATTCTACCTCGGGCTGTGGGGTTCAGGAAAAGAGAAATACTTTCCATTTGTGCAAAAAGAGTAAAAGAGGCAGAAAATACTGTATTGACTGAAAGTTTAAGTATGCACCTAGAAAATATGGAGTTTGGTTGAGACAATTGAAGGTATTTCTCAGATGATGTTAAGTGACTTTGTAATATTTTGTGTACACACCCATTTCCAGGTAATTTGTGCAAAATATTTTTTCTGTTTTGGTCAAATTACAACTGCACTTACCAAGATACTTATTTGTATGTCTTGCAATTTATAAAATAATCTGTGTTCTCTCTTTTGTGCTCTCCTTCCAGTCTTTCTCTGTCTGAATTTTGCTGAGCTATAAACAAAATTGTGGGGAGTGTAATGAATAAAACAGGCTGTTTTGATAGCCTCTACTTTCTCTACAAAATGAAAAATACTGTCAGAACTATATGAAAATGAGCATCTTTGACTTCACAGAACTTGAACAAATATATTGTGACTGAAACCTGAATAAATATGCACAACCTGAAACCCCTCAAAATGGATATCCCAGAAAAAATGCACTATCTTTTCTTCTCTGGCTTAACTTCGGTAATCTGATACCTAAATTGCCATTGCAATCAGAATTTGATAGGTTTAAAATCAATTAGAAGGAACTGGAAATAGGATTGGTAATCTATGAATACTGAATAAAACTACAAAACTATATGAATCTGGAAGATGAACTCTTCTAATCTGTTCTAAATTTAGAACCTCCAGAAATAAGCTAAAAATGAGCTGTTTCCAACAGGCACAAGGGCTACTAGGAGGAAAATAAAGGAACTGAATGGCACTACTGCCCATATTAAAATAGTAAGGGGAAAACAGTTTCGTTTCCACGCAGTTTACATTGTAATGTATTTTACATCTCAAGACCATCAGCACATCAAAAAGGAGAGAAAAGAAAGGAATGCATTTCTACAGAAACTGAAGCTAGTCCAGCAAGATTATGAGCCAAATTTGTTAGAAAGTGAAAGGCTTCACATTTTAGAGAAGCGGATTTTTGAAAATCCAAAACAAAGATGTCATCCATAGCAAAGAAAGGAAAAGTAGCAAATAAAAAGAATGAAGTTATGGTTGGTTGAGGGAATTTAGGTATATCTGAGCAATAATATGTAAAACAGTAAAAGAACTGCTGTTGGTAACAGACTGTCCTGGTTCCTGCCAGGACAGGGTTAATTTTTGCAGGAGCCAGGAGGGGCATGGGTGGGACTCAGAGGTTATTCTATACCACCACATGTCATTTCCTGGGATGGAAATCCTGTGAAAGCACATGAATCACTCGCTTCTGTCTTGCACACTTTTGTCATTAATATTGTTGCTGCTACTGTTCATTTTCTTATCTCATTGCTGTATCCAGTAAATTGGTTTTACCTCAACCCATGGTTTTCACCTTCTGTGCACCTCATTCTCCAGCTCTTGCCAGAGAGGAGGGGAGGGGGAAGTGAGTGAGCAGCACATGGTTTCAGTGGGAATATGAAATTTGGAGAAAAGAATTCCGAAATCACAGCGCAGACTTATGAAGAAGCATGGCTGTTGTAAAGCACCATTGTAAACCCAAGATGAAAGAATAGAAGGATATTAATAGATTAACAGAGGAAATGAGAAAAAGGATGACCTGCAACAAGGAGAAATACCCTCCCAGTTCTGCCCAAACACTGGTGTCTTTATACAGTACTGCTTCTTCACCCAGGTGACAGACCAAAACACTCCAGATGGGACTTCATCTGGAAGATGAAGACAGGGTGGTTGTTGTTCATCATTCCAGGGTGGCAGTGAGTTTCCATGGTTAGATGTAAAAGAAAATAGGTTTGTGGAAAGGATTATTTTGGGGATCCACACAGATGGGCAATTGAAATAAGGAAGTAGCGGAGGCTGAGGAATTGTTTGAGAAGACTTATTTATCTGTTTGGGACCATGGTTAAAAAGTTAATTTTTAGAGGTAGTTTTGATACACTGATGAAAGAAGATAAAAATAGAAATCCATATATACTTGGAGACTACTAATAAATGACCAGGAAATGTATTATATCTTTATTGTAAAAAAGTGAAAGTCAGTTTTAAACTACATAATCTGTATTACATTTTAATACTATATTGGCAGGTCTTAGTCTGACAGGGTTGGAATTATATGGTCAAGAAAAAAAGTTTAAGAGAATATGTGCTGATAAACTGTGGACTTTTAACTCAATAAAAATTACATCTATAAAAGTTAAAAGTCCAAATAGCCCTGTCAAGAAAGAGAAGGTTTTACAGGCAATACAGGTAGATTTACTGGGTAATAGACTGTAAACCAAACCCATTTGTAAGCTGGAGATACGAAAGAATAACTAGGAACAACATACACACACAGCACATTGTTCTCTACAAGAAGTAACTGAGAAAATGAAAGTCACTTCATTAGCTAGAAGTCACTTTGGTTTTAGGACAAAATTGGAAGAATAAAGAGGCAGATTAAAGGATGAATGAAAAGTAATAATTTTCCTATGAGCCTATAGGCAGAATCAATTATTTTCTTTTTATTGTTTTTAAGGTATCTTAATAAATTCAGAGAGCAAGGGACTGCTATAAATGCTATAAATTGCCCCTGTAGGTCAAGGGAGTAGAGAACTGGACAAAGGAAGTGACATAAAGAGCTATTCAACTGTTAGAAAAATGAACAGTATTTGGAAAATCATTAACTTTGAGATTAGAACTCACACATACTGTTCACTGCCACAAGACAGAATATATGGATATCCTCCCTCCCAAATCCTTCTCAATAGTCAGCTGTCATCATCACTTACAATTGGAGTTAATATGCTGGTAATCAAAAAGCAAACACTACAAACAAAGTCTCAGCAGAATTGTATCCTGTGACCTCATAAAAGTACAAGAATTATACAGGTGCTTCTTGAAATTTCCAAAAGAAAATATTAAAGATGAAATATATTTTAAAATGTTGCTTGTTACTGAAGTTTTCCATCTTTAAAAAAGAGAACAAGAACTAAGAAGAAAAAAATATCTGTCAGAATCCTGGAATTAGAATAAATTTAGAAAGTTCAACAACTATACCAAATTAGTGAAAGTGAGAAGAAATTGGACATCCTGCAAATTAGTAAAATGGAACAAAGTTTAAGATACAGTAAAAACATAAAAAATGTGACAAAGGACAGGCAGAGCTGTAACAAGAGGGCTTCAGAGAAAATGCCTGGTTTGGCAATCATTTTAATTAGAGATAGTAAGACATTAGCATACAGTTCAAAAGAGACAGTGTATTTTTGAGCAACTCTGTGGATATCAATTTTTCAAAGCTAGAGGCTAGGGGAAGAGGTTGTCTTGTTTTATACCTGCTCCAGCAGCTATAAAAATAAAAATAGAGACTTTCTGCATAAGTGCATGACACTGGACATCCTTATTAGAAACCTGAAGAGAAACATGATAGCAAAATTTTACAAACAGGTGAGAAAGTTGATGGTTTTAGGAAAAAAATTTTTCCTTTCCGAGCAAGATGTGTATCTGTCAGAATCCGTAGCTGCAAAATAAATGAGCAACTTTGGAAATTGTCTGTGCTGGAAAGAGACTATATATTCATTATAACTGTAAGGAATTCATGGATATTTATAATAATCATGGGGTCATAGAATATCTGAAGTTGGAAGGGATCCATAAGAATCATCAAGTTCAACTCCCTGCTCCTCACAGGATTAACTATAACTAAACAATGTAAGTTAAGAGCACAGTCTACACCCTCCCTGAACTCTGGCAGGCTTGGTTCTTCCAGTGACCAATCATCCATTCAGATGAGAAACTTTTTGAAATGCCTCATGTTGCTAAATATCTCCAAGAAAGCTCAACAGGCAACTTTTATTCCCGAAATCTGGAAGAGAAATATAAAAGACTAAATGATATGCAGGAGGATAAAGGGTGATTTGGGGACTAATATTTATTTTGAGAAAATAGATATTTTCTGAATTTATTCTGATAAAATATATTTTATAGTATATTCTGGTTTAGTTTGAGAATCAATGCCTGTAATATAGTTCTCTTTTTTGCTCATTTTATACTTTTGAGAATAACACCCTTAATTCACTATTAACATTTTGATATTAGAATACAACTATTGAAATTTTAACTTCATTAATGCCCTATCAAGGAATTTTTTATTTCTTTTTCCCCTCTTCAGAAACATATAGAAGCCATTAAAATCAACTCTACTGCATTATTTAAAGTGTAAGTGCAGTGCTTGATGACTGTCAGTGTTCAGAGTTGTAATAAAACATGATACAGTTCTTGTAAAAATAAAAATTTATCTCCAAGCAACCACACAATGTTCAGAGCACCTAGAAACCAACCCTAGAACAGAAAGAGTAGCTGACCAAGCTTCAGGTGGTATCAATTGAACAGAAAATGAGAACACTGAAAGAGAGATCCAAAAGGGCCAATCTGAACAGTTAGAGGGACTGATAGGAAAATTCACTTCAATCACATGTGTGGTCCTGGTTGAACATTAGAACTTCAACACCCTGTTTTTCCTCTGCAGTAGGTACCACTAGACCTCTCTTGGATGGCACACCTGACCTCCAGTGGTCCTTTAGGAATGAGTCTAACGCTCCAAGCTCTGTGTCAGACAAGAGCAGGGAGCGCTGAATGGCCACCTCTGTTTCACACATGCATTGTGGGTCCCATTTTCTCATCCCTCGCCATCCCTATTCTGATTCAACATGTGTCAAGGTGCTTTAGGAGCATTGATTGATTCTTCATGTGCTGTAATGCCCAGCTGGTCTCTCTGAGGCAGAGTAACTCACCATGTTTGTAAGTACAACAGGGTCTCAAGCATCTCCTTACTCTTCCCCCATCAACTTGGGGTTCTCGTCCTGGCAACTGTATCCATTAGGATTGCTAACTCAATTCCCTCACCCCAAAGTAACAGAACCCAATTTCATCCTCCTTCCTTTCTTCCTTCACAATCATGACTGCTACTGAGATTGGAGATGCCAATCTGAGCCTAATAAACATTAATGGCGCGGGAGCCTAACTTTTCCTGAGCAGACCCCTTATTTAGTTAAATTCTTTTGTCACATCATTCATCACAGCCATTGGTTTTAGCCTGTTCCTGTGACTTGGTTGCATTCAATGCAGCAGTTCAGCTAATTATGCAGCCTTGTACACAGAGCAAAAGTTTTGTCTTATTTCTGTCTGCTGAATTAACATTGTAGGACCAAGCAACAATGACCATCACTATTCAGCTTCCTGACAAAGACAAAAAATATCACTTACACCATGTCACATTAGAAATGTAGATCATTCAAGGGAAATAAACCACTCAGCTGAGAATTGCTACATGGGCTTGTTTACATGGTGAACCTCACATAAAGCAGAAGTCCCTATTTTATCAAATATCAAGCAATAACAGAAATAGACTTAAAAACGAAACAATTTTTCCCCTGCATATTTCTTGGCAATTTGCTTTGGTGCTGACTTGCTTAATCAGGAGACTCAATGCAGAAATGTTCATTTTATGTTGAAAAATCAGCATGTCTATAATTCCATGTTTCAACCTTCCCACATTTTAGCTAAAACTGAACCTTGTCAAGCCTGTATAGTCTTTAATAGATTATGATGAAGTCTAGTGCTGTCCAAATTTCCAGAGGCACTTAAAGGCCAGTCTTTGGCATCTACAGCATTATCTTTCTAAAGCTTGATGACTAACTATTAAGTTACTAGATAAAATTAAGCTTTTTACACATACTGTGTACACACACACACACATATTCAAACATACATTCACACACACATTCATTTGTAGATATATTTGCTTCCTCTCAAGAAAAAGTAAAACTCATGCCCAATAATTTTTCTAGAAGGCACTATATTAGGTTAGCAAAGAAACTGGTTGCATTTTCAGCACCATGAGAAATTCAGGTATGAACAATTTCAGAAGAGCATATATACATGGAACATTTTAACAAACTGATTTCCTGTTTGCTTCAGGCACCTAAAGCATGTGAGCCCTCCCCTCAAGGAGGGCTCTCAGAAGTGCTTTACCATCTTCACTCACTTAAAAGGCTTCTGTTACAACCAGGAGGTAATTGTCTTATGTTTAGGTACTTACTAAGATTAGCAAATTTGTCTCCACTGCATTTGGGAGAGAGTATTATGGGTATTGTCAATGGGCAGTACTTCAGAAATTAAGAAAAACAAAAAAAGCCCCAAAACACTCAAACCATTTGTTCACAGCATTAAGGGCTGAAAATCTACTGTGAGCCCACTTGCCTAATGATCCTCTTGTACGCTCTCTTCTACCTACAATTTTTATTCAGCTGAGAAATATTACAGTTTGTCTCAAAACCTAATCTAACCCTTATTCAGAAGAAGGCAAGATGATCTAATCTTAACCTTGTCTCTTCCTACTGAAGAGACTGAAACTACTGAAAGCCAGCCACCCCCCAGTCACTGCAGCTGATGCAGGAACAGCTGATGAAGTTCTTCAGCCCCTGTGGTTGAGATCACTGCCAGCAGACACTCTCTGCAGTGAAACCAATTTCAATTTCTTTTTACTGACTAAGGTCAGCTTTGAACCAACTTGTCTGACAGCTTGAAGGTAGATGTTTAAAATCAGTTAGCCTACTAGAAAGAGGTAATCAGAAGGTGAATGGCAAAGCAATCAGCTACTGAGATGCTGACAGGATAGTCATATTTATTGGGAAGACCTCAGATCTGTTTGATGTTCATTATGCTTGTCTGAAAGCTTCTGGGATGTTTTATTGCAGGTGGCTCTGGCAGTAACACAATTTCAGAATTGTACTACCTTCCCCTGGAAAGGTGCTTTCAGCCACTTTGAACTTTACAAACTTTTTTCCTCTCTATCTGCTGCCCAGGCTTTCACCCCCACTTCTGTCAGAAACTTGGGGAGATAGATCAACATTAGAATTGATGTAAAAATTCTTCTCAAGGATTTGAAAGGAAAATAGAACTATTCCACTCTGAGTCTGTGAAAATGACTTGACATTCTAAAAAAATGTCATTATACCTAAGAAATAATTATTATTTTCCTTGGGAAGAGAGTTGATTCATATTTTCTTAGGCTATAAAACTCTGGAAATCTATATGACTGCTATCAATGACTATGGATTTCGAAGAGGTTGGCTCTTCTAATCTCTGAGTAACCATGTGCATATTCTTCCAAAAATAAGGCTTGTACAAACTCCATCTTCAAAGACGACTTCACCTTTGTTTTCCACAGACTATGCTCAGTGCCTGCAGCAGCACTTTCTGTGTATCAGCTCTTCTCACCTTACTCAGCTTCTGAGGTATATGGAGATATTTTGGACTCCTGTCACATACAGGATTACTTATACTTCATTTCACTCACAAAGCAAACAATACTGCTGCAATAAAAGGATTAATGTTCATGCAAGGGCATCCTTGCATTTTCAGTGATACCCAAAGTGGTATTTTTCTGGTTTTCCCACAGATTTACCAGCTTATATTTAATAAAGAAGTCAGGGAAATCCTAGTATTTCTTAAACAGGGAGATGCCAATTTCCCATCCGTAACACTAAGCAATTCATTTGATACTCTAAATATATGTTTATCAACCCATCATATAGTTGGCAAAGAAATTTTGCAAAGTCTCAAAGACAGAAGGAAGAAAATTACAGTGGCCTGTGTTAATGCAGTCATTAATTGCACATCATGTCCACTCACAGGGGTCCTGCTTCACCCAGTGCACAAGGCAGACTGTGCTCCCAGAATGATCAGCCATGCAGTATTCCTTTTTCTTCCCATCACTTAAAATATGTCCTCATGCCTAATTTTCTGCACACCATCCAAACCTTGCACTGAATACATAATTATTCATTTCCTAATGGGCTTTTCCCTGGTGCTTTTTTTCTTATAGTATCGTGCTTATTAACAAAAATTAATGAATTTATCTTCATATTGTCCCTGTGGTATTTTTCTCCCCACTTTATAGACAGGGAATTGTGAAAAGTGCCAGCTAATTTGGGGTTTTAATTCAAGATGCCTGAGGTCTGATTTCTCAGACTGTGTAGCAGCATGTATGCTCAGAGTAGTGCTCCTATTTATCTTAGTGGCTGCTGCAAAAGCTCAGCAATTCTTCAAACACAAAAATATTTCAGAATCACAAGTCCAAAATGTGAGAATAGAGAATTTATACTATTTTAAAGATAATCTGTCAAATACAGGATACAACTGTTTTTCTGGGAGCATTCACCGATCTTTATCACAATGTCTTTTGTTCATCTGCCTCATGCAGTGCCCATCTCCAAAGCATCAAGTGATCTTCAGTCATGACACAAAACTGATTCATGTCCAAGCAGTGTTCATCCTGTATTTTTAATGAAGTGGGAGTCTTATGATCTTTAATTTCAATCCTTAGGCAAAACACGTATTCATATAGTGATGAATTAAACTTAACTTTATGTGAACACTTCGTAATTTTGGACTGCTGGGCAATTTTGCAGTTTAAAGATTCTTTCAATGTAGCCTTGTGGCTTAGAACTAATTAATTTGAACATGGAGAATGTGGTAAAAATATGTGGTAAATTGAACATGTATGCATGTGTCCCCACAAAAGCAAAGCCATTGAAGCAAAGCTGGGCTTGCCAGGTGTGCAGAGCTGCCCTTTATTCTTCAAAGTATGGTGAAAGCAGGAGAGGGAGGAAACTCTTGCTGTGTGGACCTCCCACTAGAGGGGGGTGGAGGAACACATTCGACCAGTGACTTTGGAGCCTCATAACACAGCAGAAATATTGAGATTCAAAACCTGTTAATTTTACACTGGCAGATTTGTGAAGAGGTGTAGATATATTGGGGAGCAGTAGGAAATCTGCGGCACCAACCTTTTGCTATACACATATTCCATATGGCTGGCTAAAGGATATGGAGCACATGAAGTGTTCTTCTCTATCCTTCAAGGACTAGAGGAAATGACCTCAAGGTGGACCACAGAAAGCTTATATTGGATATTAAGAAAAATTTCTTCACCATAAAGGTGGTCAGACATGGGAATAGGCTGCCCAGGGAAGTGGCGGAATCACGATCCCTGAAAATGTTCAAAAAATGTGTGGCTGTGGCACTCGGGAACATGGTTTAATAGAGGACTTGGTACTGTTGGGTTAGTGCTGGACTTGGCAATTTTAGAGGTCTTTTCCAACTAAGTGGCTCTATGATTCTGTGATCAAGCAGCATCCCATTTAGTTGTGAGACTGGCAAGACTTTTAAAAGTGCATATGAGGTTTCAGAGAGGTATGAAGTGTAGGATTTTTCACAAATTTATAATTGGCCAGATTTGGGAAAATTTGCATAGTACAAGGCACAGTCCTTATATGAATTCATACCAAATTTTGTAGGAGCCCTAAAACGACCAAGACACAACTTTCTCTTTTCCTTTTTTTTTTTTTTTGTAATATGATTTAAAGTATATTTTATGCAGCACCATTCTCACCATTTATACTGAACAAGAAAATAAACTCTGTTACTAAAACCCTAAAACTGAAAAGCATGACAGAACCAACACCTTTTGTCAGCAGTTCTATGGCATGGGATTTTTCAGCTCTAGTTGAAGTTTGCCAAGCTTTAAACATCTATTGAGTTCTGAACTGTGTAGTGATATGAATTTTAGCTAACATCATTTATGTTGTAAACTTCCTGCACTATAAACCCATTCTAATATAATACTACCAGACTCTCATTAGAAACTAAAGAAGCATTTTTAATTGTATTTTGCAAAGATACCCCAAGTCATGCAGTAATATCAGTGACAGCTATTTGCTTAAGTAACTACTAGGTGAAGACCTATCCACTGATGGCATGTTCTCATTTTCTATGTTTAAAACTGTGTGTGGCAAAATACTCCATGTCCTCATCATAACAAACTCTGTAGGGTCCTTTGTCACAGCAACATGATAGACTGAGTGAAATCATATAATCAACATATACATATGTCACTTATAACCATGTTATGCTTCTGTGAGAGCAAGTTCTTTCACACAAGTGAGATTTAATGATCTTAGTTTTAAGTCTCTTAATGAGACTTAATGATCTTAGTTTTAGCCAGCAATGATTTTAAGAAACTTGAATGATACTCCAGTTCTGATGTCATGGACCTTGTTTTAGATGGCCATAAAAGAAGACTCATAAAAGAAAATATTCAGCTTTTAAAATTTTCTGAATGGTTATAAAAGCTTTGAAAGGATAAATTATTCAGATAAAAATATTTTTAGAAACTCACATCAGAAAAGTTCTGTCTCAAAAGAACACAAGTAAAAATAATGTGGAATGTCTCTATCCATATTAAAAATATTAATATTTGGTATGTTTCCATGTACTATTATTTATTTTCTTTTTTTCAGAGAATTTTATTAAATTATTATAGTATCTTATTTCTTAAGATCAAAAGAATCTGCATTTAATATTTCACAGGGACATTTGTCCATGTGGTCTCATATTATCTTATTGGAAAATCAAAACTTGTTTTATTTTTCTGCTAATACTCCCCATGGCAAATCCCATATTCACATGGAAACTATTGGTTGAGATGGAGAGCTGACTTTTAAGTGAGGGTTGAAGAAAAAGACTATCTCATACCCATGAATGGACCACCAGGGTATGCTTTGAAGATGGGATGGAGGCAAAACATACACTATGTGTGAATGATTATTTGGGAACTTCTTTCATGTGACCTCTGGAAAGAAGCTTTGTTCCTAATGGACAAACCTGATGACAGACCTGGGGCAATTTGACATCTCCATGTGCTTTCTTTGCTATTTTGCCTGTGAGTGTAGGCAAATGCACTTTGATGAGTAGCTGTTGTGTATGGGACTGTCTTTTTTTAAACATTTGTGCAATGGCTATAGACATTCAGTGTGCATATTCCTTAGAAGCTTCTGATAACCTCTTAGCTTATAAAGGTCTGTTTTCAAGAAGTATTTAACCTGAGTATGCAGGGTTTCAGTCCCTCCTGTGTAAAAAGCAAACCACAATAACCAGTGATATCTGAATATTTGGAGATTCAGGCAAGAGGTGGCTTCTTTAGTTGCACTCTAGTCAGTGGAAAGAAAACAGGAAGTTATTCAACCTGATGGGTATCTCAGATGATGTGGACTGCTCCCTACAGATAGCTGTTGCTTTGAATGGGGATATCACTTGACAATCTCCTCAACTGGACATGAGGCAACCAACACTTGGTCAACTTAGCAAGATAGATGTCATGGTTTCCTACAATTTGCTTTTGGAGAGACTGCTAAGGATGTCACACTGTTTATCTAGAACATTGCTCCTGGGCATCAAGGTGAAAGTGATACTCACAGACCCATCTTACTGCAGCTCATGGGCAGTTACTGACATTTTTTAAATTAGATATTAGACAGAGTATTTCCTCCTTGCTGGAAAACTGTGAGGTCTGGTGTGACAGTTGGAGAACAGGAATAACATTATGAGCATCTTTGATGATGCCAGATACCTATGTGTGTACAATTAAATCCAATCTCTGCATTCACATTTAAATACTTGCAGCTTGATGCTCAGTCTGACCTGCACTGCTAACCTGGCTTAAAGGAAGAAATTTCCTTTGTCATTTAATTGTTGATTTTGTGGGGTATGTACCCACTGGAACCTCCAGCCATCACTGAAAAAGGATACTAAACTAAAAGAAACCTCAGGAAGAACTCATCCCAACTCAGTTTAAATGTATGCTCACATCTGAGTTAGTTGTCCTGAGCCTACATTAATATCAGCAGAAAGAGGAAGGACTTTGTGGTCCTTCACCCAGCCTGCTAATTATACTTTCTTCAGGATGAAATGAATAGTTCCCTGAAAGTGGTTTTTCTGTACTGACTGTGAAGGGAATGGAGAGTGACTAGCTCTGAGGTAATGTCTGCACTAGAGCTGATGTATCTGGTGGTATGAGCCACACTGACTGTGACCAGAACCCAGCCAGCAGCAAAGGGGGTCTGAAACAAAGCCTGCTGCACAGGGGCACCACCAGCCCTGAAGGGAGGCTGACACAGCTGCCTTCTCTGTGCAGCCTCAAGTTATAATATTGCCTTAGCAAAAAAGCTGGGCTTGCCCTACTTGCCCACCCCTAAATCTCCCCAGGGAGGAAGCAGTAGGGCCTAATCCAAGTAACAACTGTTACCTTTTGTCACTACTTGTTCTCTCTCCCCCTTGACTGCATATGGACTCACCAGTAAGAGAATCCCCATGAATCTTTCTGTAGTTTCCCTCAATCAGATTTCTTTTGTATTGTGTTCAGATGATGGCAGTTTCAAATGAGCAAGAAAGCTCATTGCTCATGGTATGGGGTCCTGTAAGACTGATGCATGTCCATAGGGGTATTTGAACCTCTCCAAACTTCAGTGATAAAGGGAAACAAGAATATAGGAATTATCATGCTGAATCAAACAAAAAATTTTGCTATCCTGTTCTACCATTACCAATATATAATTTATAAAAAAAAGTGAAGAAAATCTTCCAAGTAGGTACTGTTATGGTAGCACTCAGGCTTTAATCTGAATTTAGAATAGGCAGGGGAAATTTGGTCTATATGCTTTCAGTTTCTTAAACTAACCATTCTATTTTCAGATACTATGATGATTTCAGTGAGACCTCTTTACTGGAGACTTTGGAAAATAAAATAAGTACTAGAGAGCCAGAAAAAAAAAAAATGTTCTCCTGGAGTGTGCTACACTCATCTATATTGTGTATGGAATAACAATGCAAACATACTTCTCTCCTTTCAGAAAGTTAGAAGTAAGGCTATACAAAATGGAGGTCACATTTTCTCTTATTTATAAACATCTGAAAGATCATTTTGGTCTTATATTTTCATTGTTTGTCTAGAGAAAGCATTGTGATGACTTTTGACATCCTTTCACAGTTATATGGTTTGTATATAGTATTTTGCCAGGTAGAAATGGAAAGATAACACTCTTGTGTATGTGTCCCACTGGACAGCAAACATAAGCAACATGAAAGTTTTTATCCCTGAAGATTTCATTGTACTTGGTGGGACTGTTCCACCATGGAGAATCACCTGTTCTGAATGAAAGTGTGATTTTCCACAGGGTTTGGTGGAAGAAATACTGTCTGCTTCAAAATATTCTCATTATGTAACCAGAGAGAAAATAATATCCCATTTTAAGAATATTTGATGTGCATGTTGGTTATTGAATTGATTTTTAAGCAAGCACCTACAAGAAATCAAACTACCCCTTTATCTTCATCAAACACTGTAACTTGCTGTGTCAGTTTTTCTGACCAGCAAGGTTGTCTTCAGCTCTCTAACACTTTTTATAGGCCTCCTCAGTATGATCTGCATGCTTATCTAGCCTATAAGAGCCTTTAAGGCTCCTTGCACTTGAAAGTCAATATGTTGAAGGATTAAACTGAACTTCTATTCAAAATAACATTGGACATTGTGATCATGGTATTTTTCCAAAACACCCGGAGGCAGCTGACTGTATTGTCAGAGTACTACAAGAAAAGAAACACATCTGATCCTAGTAAGATGCATTCTATACTGGTGTGTGGTCCAATAGCTTATCTGTGTCCTAGAGGACCTATTTTTATTAGATTTGCTAAATCATTTTGCCCCTCAGGCTGACTTTGTTTGCAAAATTTCTTTTGTGTCTTCAAAGACTGAGCTGCAAACACCAATGTAAATGCTGACAGAATGTGTGAATGATGTCAGAGCATTTGTGTTTCATCTTCAACTTGTGTTTCTTTTAAGGCCATAAGAGTAAAATCACATCAAGACATCTAAAAGATTTGTTGTCTACTGTTTGAGGGCTAAGTTTACTATAACGTGTGCTGTCCTTTCCTCACCTTTTTAGCTTCTTCTTTAGTTCAGTTTTTCCTCTCTGTAGTTGTCTGTAATTCTGTGCATTCTTTGCATGGTGTTATCAACCACCACCCTCCACAATGTACTGCTTCTAACACCAGGGCTGATCAAAGAGTGGATGAACCATGCCTTTGGCATTGGCATAGAAGTGTCACCTGTGCAAAATTAAAATGCATACCTTTAGACAGTCATCTAAAAAGGCTAAGAAACAGGGTGATGGGAACATGAAGTTCAGCAAAAAGAAATGCAAAGCCCTGTACCTGGGGAGCAGCATAAGCTTGGGGATGACCACTGGATAGCAGCTCTGCAGGGAAGGCAAAGCTAGTACAAAACAAGCTGATCATGAGCCAGCAATGCAGCCTTGCAGAGAAAAAGAGCCAGTGACATCCTGGGCTGCATTAGAGGGAGCTTTGCCAGCACATAGAAGTAGGTGATCCTTCCCTCTGTTCAGCTCTAGGGATGACTGTCTTTTTTTTTTTTTTTTTTTTTTTTGGTTTTACTTTGATAGAGTTTTTGTTTTTTT
>VZRH01001702.1:32338-43591 GCA_013397555.1 Urocynchramus pylzowi
CTAGTCCAATTAATTAGCATATCATACAGGTACATGTAGTTTTGGGTGTCTTTTTTTACTAATCAGCAGGAGTCAGCTGTGAGATTTTTGGTTTTCTTATGGGTTTCACAGGTGTGAAGCAATGAGACCAGGATGTAGCTATGGGCTTGGCTGGAGCCTCTGCCCAAGGGATTTATGGATGCTTGCCCCTGACACGGTTTGGAGCTGGTTTTTGGGAGCCAGGGGGACCAAAGCACCTGTGCAGGCCCTGGCAGTGAGGCAGAGGGACGGGCTGTGCCACCCTGGAGGCTCTGGCACAGCTCGTGCCCACAGAAACACAGCAGCAAACACAGCCACTCACCTGAGCTCTGCAGCGTCAGTCCCGAGAGATCTTTAAAGAGAAGACAGAGAAAAGGGGGGGCAGAGGAATGTATTCAGAGATCTCACAGCACCTTCAAACATTTATCAGCCCTTAAAAATCAGCACTGCAGACTCTACTCACTAGACCCCTTCCACCACAAGACCAGCCTCTCTGCTCAGTTACTCCTGGGATGCACAACAACTGCAAGAGCTGTGTGCAAACCCAACAGAAAGGCTTAAACAAAAGCCACAAACTCTCCCTTCACATCTGGAACAAAGGCAAAGCAATAACTGCACTAAGAAAGATAAGGGCATATGAGGGTAATTTATAATCAGATCATTAGAAATTTATGTTCCTAACTCGGGCCTGCGTTTTCTACACCCAGAAACGTTTCACATTTCACCCCCACTGTCCCACTGAATTCAAGGGTGTACTCACCGATGCCGGGCGATACGACACGCTCATAATGGTAAGGGTTTACACAGACACTGTCACATTTCAGGTCAAAAGCATACTGACAATATTTAACATGCTTGAGTTCATTTTTATGAAGATCAGGCCACCTCCAAAGCCGGGCGTAAATCACATGAGGGAACCCCTTGCGGCCAGCCACCTACAAAGGCAGACACAAAAGCTGATTGGGAAAGTAGCAAGGTGCTGCATTTCACACAGCAAGGAGCAGAAAGGGAAGGGGACAAACAACACTACGTCCTCTCTCCATCACCAAAATATATTTTTTAAAAAAAGGTGGTGTACAGTTCCTGTAAGGCTTACCCAAGTTCTGTGCCCGACAGAAACAAGTTTCTATTAGGGTTTTGCCACAGTTAAGTCAATGCTGTGATTCTCACGTAAAAACACTGGATACAAAATGGCAGAAGCAGAACTTGTGCTTGAGGTACTAGGTATGGTCACCTTCCCCACCGTGGATGTGAAGGAGCTTTGTCCCAGAAGAAGAGGAACAAGTGCTAAGCTACACTGTCAGGAATTTACAAGCGGAAGAATGCCAATCAATTAATATAAATAAATAAATAATTTCTTAAAAAGCCTCTAGCGTAGACAGAGAGCTATCCAGCCACCATGCCATCTGCCCTGGGAGCAGGAGATGGCAGCCCCAGCGGGACAGGGGCTGGGCCCTGACCGAGTAGGGCTGACGCAGGTGCTCAGCACAGCCCCGCAGCGAGTGCCTCAGCCAGGGCCAGGGCGCGCTGCCGCTGCTGAGCAGCGCTGAGCTGCGCCGCCCCGCCGGAGGCACAGGCAGCACCAGAGCCGCCTTTGTTACAGACCCTGCTCTGCACGGCCACTCGCACACTGTCGGAACACAACGGCTGACCCACACCTCCTGCTCCTTCTGCAGGACGAGGGAGCTACTGCAGCAGAGCCCCAAACGCCCTGCAGCCAGGGCACAGCCGGGGCACAGCCACTGTCCCTCAACGCCGCGGCCCGCGCCGCTCCCTGCTGGCAGCTCTCCAGGAGGAAAAGGTCTGGTTTGCACTGGTACTAACCTGCAGCCTCCCATCCAGCGTTCTCTGTATTGTAACACACTTGCTAGGGTGAGCTCCGTTTGTGGTTATAGCTGTAATCAAAGAATCCAATTCATCTTTTTTCTCCTTTAGCTTTTTAACTAAACTTTCAATTGCGCGTTTTGCAAAAGTTTCACTCTCTCCACCTTGTCGATGGCACATCAAGCTGTGAACAATGCTCAGACAAGCATCATTACTTGTTGGTGTGTTAGTAATAGACATATTGTCCATTTGTCACAGCTTTTTCTTTCGGATCAAATGTCAGTTTTGGGGGCTGTTATGATTTTCAAGCTGATGAACAAGAGATGATCCAAGTTAAGTGTTAGATGTACTGTCCCTTGGTAAAACCTAGGAGGAAAAAATATCTACATTAGAATTGTTTTTAACAAATTGCAGATCATGTTTCTAAGGAAGTCTGCGGCTTTTCTTCTTCTTTTATTTTCAAGCTAAGTGCAGGATATTAAAAGCACATGAAAAAACTGCATTGCTTGTCCCATGATAGCTAAAACATGCCTAAGGGGCGGCCTGCACAGTTTTAGATGTAAGATTTATTCTTCCCCTAGTAACAATATTTAAATAAAGGTTACAGTTTATATGCATAGTATGTGCTTATAGAAAGGCAGGGATCCTTAAAGGAATCGGGGGAAGGAGAACAATGGTTTCCTAGGTTTTATCCCGGCAGGATAAAAGTGAGTGAAAGCATGGAGTGGGAGTCCAGGGGCGCTGATCTGAGCAAACCCTGAGCAGTGAGGAAGCACCAACACACACCAGATCACCTGTCACCTTTACTCAACAGCCCTGCCCACAGCTCAGCTGTCCTCTCACCTCACACTAACTCTGCTTCTCCTCGCTCACCAGAATGGCAAAGACTGTACCTGGCCGTTCTCTTCACACAGACTCATGTAAATCAGGATCACGTGTATCTTGGGATATGAAAACCCCAGCATTTGTCTTTTCTGGATCAAGACAGACCACCCAGAGCCACTCAGAAAAACCCCTTCCCGCTTGTATTCCTCAGAGAAGGAGCCTGATGCTGCTCTGGCTCTTCAGGCAACTCTGGCTTCATGTAATCACCAGCCAAGACATTTCCACAGGCTCTGACCTCCCTAAAACACTGGCAACAAACACACAGAAGTGATTCTACCACGTTTTCTGAGTAAGCTTAAAACACCAGCCTTTCTGAAAACTACCGCGTCATTCCCAACTGTGTAAATAAAATATATCTGATTTCAAAAGTTCAGGGAAAAACAAGCCTGTCACTTTATCTGAGGAGGAACACATCCAGTCAGAGACCTGTTACTGCACTGGAATTTTCCATGTTATTAGAGGCCCTGAAGTAGCAGCTATTTAT
Organism: Urocynchramus pylzowi; assembly: GCA_013397555.1. NCBI lineage: Eukaryota > Metazoa > Chordata > Aves > Passeriformes > Fringillidae > Urocynchramus > Urocynchramus pylzowi. The sequence goes on from VZRH01001702.1 coordinate 35,550, forward strand.
TGGAAACAAATGTGTTGCACAAAAATAAGAGTGGGATGTTAATTTAGAAAGTTATGGCATCACACAGTGTGAACACATGGCTTCCTCCTTGTAAAACGAATGCTGTTAGACAAAACCAGCACAATTTTAAAAGGAAACAAACTCTTCCTTATTTGATATTTTCTACAGTTTTAACTGGAATACATCACACTTTGGTATACTTGAAAAAATACACGGTGAAAATCCTTCCCCCTCCCTCCCACATTCAAGCCTTTTCTTCTTTTGTAAGGATGCCTCTACACTTAATTTTTCCCAAAGGAAAACAATTATCTCTAAATTTGAGTAGGATCACGGATTTTACCTAGCTATTAAAATTTCTCCCTCTGTGCTGGGGTTTTTTTTGTACTTCAATTCAATAAGCCCCTTTCAAAAGTCAAGCTTAAACTGCCAGTCATTCTCTATGGCAACTCACACTAATCTGTAAAAGCCTGTCAGCTAAAGCAGAATGGAACATCATTTTCCTTAAATACAGAACACCACCCCAGATAGATATGCATAAGTAATCACAAATAAATGCCCTGATAAAGCTATTAGCTAAAGGAGCTTTAAATAAAGAGACGATTAAAATTAGATACGCAGCTTTATCTCCTACAACCCTAAAACCATGAATGAGAATTTTGCTTGCTGACTTTCAGAAGGTTCAGATCAAGCAAGTAAGACCTTATTGAAGCAAAATGATCTCCAGAAATGTTGAGTCACCCCTCAGCTGCCCCTGTGCTGAATGGGAACTTCTGACTGCTCAGCACTTCTGAAAGCCGGGCCGCTGGTGCAGGATTTTGGGTGCTGCTGCTGCTGCTGCTGAGTGCCCAGGGGGCAGTTTGGGAGTGCCTGGGCAGGAACTGCCAGTGCCAGAGCAGAGAGGGCACCAGCGCCGACAAACGCTGTGACACATTTCTCCAGAAGCACCGTGTGTTCTGAGGGCAGGCCAAATCCCCACACTCCACAAATTTAGCTTCTCACAAAACAGCTCGAGGAGCCCATCTTTAGCTCAGTCACACGTTGGAGAGGTGCCACAGCACCTCCTTACTACGCTGTGTAAAGAGAGTGAGGAAGCAGCACACAAAGAGGGATGAGCTCATGTAAAGCACTAACAAGTGTTTAACAGAGCTACAGAGAAGCACCTAATTACACTCAGGGTCAAGGGTTTTAGAAGTCTTTTCCAGCCTTAACAAGTCTATGATTCTGTGCTACATAAAGTAATTTGTTCCATTAACTGAGAAGTAATGAGTAAATTACAAAACAAGTAAACAACAACTGTAGTTCCAGGTAACCTAAGTATCGGAACAAAAACCTCCGAAGGGGAGGTCAATCCAAAAGACAAAACAAGTCGAGATTGCCAGGTAATTACAGTGGCCTTTGCTGCTCTGCAGGACACCTCTCTCTCAGAGAACAATAACCAGCTGCTAACGGAACTGCTCCCTGCCTGCCGACAGATGCAGACTCCAACAAACACCGTTCCGCCTGCACACACGCTGCCTCCCCAGGCGCCTTGAGATGCAGCCCTGCAATAACATGCAAGACACGGAGCAGCTGACTAACGCTGGAAATGCAGCACGGGTGGCACACGCCTCACTGTGATGCCTGTGGATAACTCTGCCAGAAATGGTTACCTGCACAACACAGATGATCCCAAAAGGGCGAGCTGCTCTCCCAGCACGCTGCCTTGCAGAACTGGAATCAAAGGGAGAAGGAGCCCAGCCGAGCTGTCAGGAGACTGCCCTGGCCCTACTTATACTTCTTTTAGGGGCAGGAATGCAAAACAAGCCCCGCACTGACCCAGACTGTGCCACTGTTTTTGGATCAGCTGGGACACGCTCTCTCCAAACAGCGATTATCTTACTGGTGTGACCAGATAACAGAGACAAGGTTTCACACTCAGCATCCTCTGCACGAGCCCCAGGAGGGCATTCCCTTCTGGGGAAGCAAGGTGTTCTGATCAGCCAGAGAACACCAGGCGATGCACAAAAAGCAGATGAAGGGATTAACAAGACATTTATGGAACAGAAATTCAACATTCCACCTCGTGTGCCAGTACCTCCTCAGCTGCACCAGCAAGACAGCATTACAGGCCAGCACAGCCCAGGAACAAGAGTTTCACGTGCCAAAAAAACATGGGTAAGAAAAACACAGCTTCCAAACATTCCCAGCAACTCTTCAGGCAGCAAATTAAGTATTTAAGAGATAGGATCACTTGGACAGCCTCGCTTGAGGCCCATGAGTTGCTGAGGTAAGTTTCAGTTTGACATTCTACAAAACAGAGAGGCACACATACACACACAGAGCCTGAAGAAGGTACAAAGAATTTAGAAACAGAAAAAAGTCTTTCTGATTTTCATGGTTAGGAAAAAAAAACTCACGTGGATTCCACTTCCTTGCCTTTATGGAGGTGTCACTACAGCTGTGCAGAAGCTCCTCTGAGGCATAAAGGACAGGGGCTGCTGAAAGTCCCCAAAACCTCACTAAACCCCAGTCAAGGTGCTCTAGTCATTCAGCCATGAAATTTTTTAAACTTAGCTGAAAAATCCCTTCATCCAAACAATTCCCACTTTCAACACTGTGATCTGGTTGAGATCTGCTCTGAAGCTACAAACCCAGATCCTTAAAAACCACTCACATCCTTTCCTACATGTTAAAAGCAACCTTAAAGGAGTATTTTTACCACTGAGAAGTGGTTTCTCTTCCCTCTCGCCCCCCACGGAAGCCACACATTGCAATCTGGGGAGAACCACCAAGCCCAAGGCAGAAAGCAGCAGCCAAAGCAGGCGGCTGGGATGGAGCTGGAGTAGGGACGCAGCCCAGAGGAACACGATCCAGGCAATCAGCAGCCCCGCAGCCCGTGCATGCACAGCGGGGTCCAGCCCCGGCGCAGCTGCGCGGGGAGCGGGCTCACCAAGCGGCTCAGGCTAAAAATGCGGCAGCACACACCCTCTGGGTAACTGACTGCCTCAAGGTGCAGGCAGGAGGCCAACGCCCCCTCCACGCCACTTCCCAGCACATCGGCTTCATTCCTTCACTTCCTACAGCCACACAGGGATTTCCCAAACGAGAGACCGCTTGGGAACCTTCACTGTTCAGAGGGAAAATGCCATGAGAAGCAGTGTGACCTGGAGGGACCACGTAACACTTAGTTCGCCAGAGCCAAGATGCTCAATGCCATGCTTAAGGAAAAAAAAATAAAAAATAAAGTTAAAATATATAGCACAGCCTTGTATCAACTGGAAAAATAGCTCCTGCAGGCGTCAGAGCCGCAGTGGCCCCCTGGAAAGGTTTGAGGGAGGGAGGGAAGCAGCGCTGGGATCAGCTCAGAAGAGAGGTCCCAGGCCCGCGCAGGGCGCTGCAGGCGCAGAGGGGCGGGCGGGCACACAGCGGGGCAGAGAGCGGCACCCACCAGGGGTCTGCGGCTGTCACTGCTGAGTGACAAACGACACAGACTCTCCAGAAGGCTGGCTGGCACAAAGCACACATCTTTACTCCACATCCTCTTTTAGACATTGCTCCCATACAGGTAGACCTGCTTGGTCGATTAATCAGTACATTTCACCTGACTGGCTAATTAACAAAACACCTTTCTTATAAATAATCTTTGAGAAAAACAAGCAACCAGAGAGTAGGAAAACAACACCTGCAGGTTGTTTATGATAATAAGCTGTCACTGTTTATCTCGAACTCCCTAAAGTCTCTCGGACCAATTCTGGGAAAATTTATCTCATTTTCTCGCTCTCTGACCAGGCTGTCACATCCGCAGAGCCCGAGTGCACCCTTGTGATGGAAATCCAACCAGTCTGTGGAGTTAAAATCAAAGAAAAAAGGGTTTTACACATGCTGCCACAAGTGTAAAACCACTTGCCTGGGGCTCAGGAAGCCCTTGAGCAGCGAGACAGAGAGAGAGCTGCTCTCATTTAGCACAAACTGCTCAGAAGGCAGCCCAGTGTCCCCCCAGAGCACCTGAAAGGACCATCAGCACAGCATCCCTGGTGGCCCCGCTCTGTCCCACACAGCGCAGGCTGCCAAGGCGCTCTCTGACACTGTAACACAGCCTGATCAGTAACTGCCCGCAGGGGCTGGTGTCACCAGCAGGGATGGGCAACATGACAGATGTGACAGCAGCGAATCCATGTGTCCCACGGCGTTCCCAGGTTCAACGCCGCACTCCTGCCCACGCTACAGATCTGGCACACCTTGGCCATGATGCCCTGTCCCCACGCTGCAAAGGGTCTGAGCCACTCTGCACCAGGAGCCATGCCTGGAGGAATACTGCTGCCCTGATCTCCAAAAGAACAACTTCCGAGCAAAACAAAGCCATGTGTATTGTAACGAAGTGACAAGGTCAGACCCAGACAGACCAAGGCTGGCAGTGCCACCCGATGCCAAAGGGAAGGATGTAGGGGATGTAATTCTGGGCAGTCAGGTTCCAGGGCAAGCACAGAAACAAATTAATGCAAAACACACCTGAAAGAACAAAACTGCATCTCCAAGTTGCAATCACAAAAGCATTTTTTGGGAAAATATATCTAAGAAAAAGCAACAATTGCTTGCATAAAGCTGCCAGTGATGCTCTGGGAGCATGATTCACGAGTAACAGCCATCCCAGACAGATTTCCAGCATTCTGATACCAGGCAGTAACCGACACTAACCAACGGCTAATTGGAATAGCGTGCAAATTGACATCTTGCTAGAACATTTCACACCACCGAAGGACGAGAAAGGCTCCTGCATCAGCTGCTGCTGCCTCCGAAATTAGACAAGCACAAAGATTTCAGGAATACACTTGATGGCTTTTAACCACCAAAACATTACTATGGAGTTTTGCTGTTTAATAATGCAAGGGCAGAAGTTTTATGATAAACACGATACAGGAAAATCCATAAACCAATAAAACAAAAAGCAGCTCGTGATTTGATGAAGATATGAGTAAGTGATTAAACTGCAGATACTTTCCAGCACATTAAACTATTATCTACTTGCCCCAGGGGCGAACAGCAGCAAAATGTTTGTAGACATGAGAACAATTAGCATTAAAGAGCAGGGAAGGAGCACCGAGAAGGAGCTCCCCCTGCTCCGTGCAGCAGAGCTAACAGTCCCCAGAACACTATTTTTGGGCACACATCTGAATCATCAGTATCAATTCTCCTCATCTCACTGGCAGCAGCTACCGAAATTTAAGACACATGGCAGCATAAAACTGGAGAACTGGAGAAGAGCTTGAAGAAAACTCTGAGTGGCACCAGTTTCGCCTTGACACAAAGTCACGTTTGAGAAGCCGGAGCAGCCATTTCTCCGCGGGAGAGGCTGGTGTGGAGCCGGTGCCCGGGAGCACCCAGTTTGCTCCTCCCAGATCCCACCTGTGCATCCAGCCCTGTCCAGAAGCAATTCCCAAGTGCCCCAGACTGAGGGTGCAGAGGAAGAAAAGCTCCCTGCTGTGCAGGGTGACAGGGCTCTAACTCTTGTTTGAGGAACCAACACCACGGTAACCCCACTCCAAACCCTCCCCTTCCCGCTGAGGGCACGGGGCAGCACACGAGGGAAAAGCTAATCCTGCTGTAATAACGTGACTGTACCATGTGTTTTGAACCCCAGGAAGTTCAGTTTTACACATTTCTCTCCTCTTTCTGATTTTCATTTTTTGAGAAAGCACACAGCTGAAAAACAACTCCTCCTTTCAGTACAGGCCTCTGTGTGGTCAGAGCAGGAAGATCTGCACACCGCAGCACATGACCTCCTCTGCCACTCGAGCCACACAGCTCAGCCCCGGGCCAGCCCCAGGATCCCAGATTGCCCCAGGCACACAGCTCAGCCCCGGGCCAGCCCCAGGATCCCAGATTGCCCCAGGCACACAGCTCAGCCCCGGGCCAGCCCCAGGATCCCAGATTGCCCCAGGCACACAGCTCAGCCCCGGGCCAGCCCCAGGATCCCAGATTGCCCCAGGCACACAGCTCAGCCCCGGGCCAGCCCCAGGATCCCAGATTGCCCCAGGCACACAGCTCAGCCCCGGGCCAGCCCCAGGATCCCAGATTGCCCCAGGCACACAGCTCAGCCCCGGGCCAGCCCCAGGATCCCAGATTGCCCCAGGCACACAGCTCAGCCCCGGGCCAGCCCCAGGATCCCAGATTGCCCCAGGCACACAGCTCAGCCCCGGGCCAGCCCCAGGATCCCAGATTGCCCCAGGCACACAGCTCAGCCCCGGGCCAGCCCCAGGATCCCAGATTGCCCCAGGCACACAGCTCAGCCCCGGGCCAGCCCCAGGATCCCAGATTGCCCCAGGCACACAGCTCAGCCCCGGGCCAGCCCCAGGATCCCAGATTGCCCCAGGCACACAGCTCAGCCCCGGGCCAGCCCCAGGATCCCAGATTGCCCCAGGCACACAGCTCAGCCCCGGGCCAGCCCCAGGATCCCAGATTGCCCCAGGCACACAGCTCAGCCCCGGGCCAGTCCCAGGATCCCAGATTGCCCCAGGCACACAGCTCAGCCCCGGGCCAGCCCCAGGATCCCAGCCTGCCCAGGCTCACAGCTCAGCCCCGGGTCAGCCCCCGTGTCCCACCCTGCATCGCAGGGAGCAGGAGATGAAATCCTGGGAGAGGCCAGGCGCAGGGAGCAGAGGTGATGGAATTCCTTCTCGTGGAATGACATAGCAAGCCTGATCCCAGAGGATCCTGCAGGACCCCATCCTCTTGGGGAGGCTTCTGTCACTCAGTGGTGTGTCAAAGCCTCACACAGAATGGTTTGTGGCTGCAGCGAGCAGTAGGAGGGACAGTGGAGCCCTGCCTGCCCAGGAGTGGTGTGATTTCCACAGCCCAGCAAGAGGTGTGCCAGATAACATCTGCTCTCTGTAGTAATCTGCACAGGGATAGTGTTCTCTGCGTTTGTCAGAGTTTAACAAAAAACTCACCTCTGGGCATGGCAGGCATGGAAAATTCCAGCCCCAACCAAAAGCACAGTTTTTCAGGAGGTTAACAGCAGAGAGAAAAGGAGCCCTAGAATCCCTGCAGGACCCTAACAGCAGCTCCTCACCAGGATCTGCTCTCAGCACCTTTGTTCTCACCAAGTCAGTCGATTACTCTCAAAGCTCACATCCCCATTGTGCCAGCCCAGCCTGAATGCATTATGTAAAGAGCTATCTACTTAAAAACGGAATTCTAATCAGCATGAGGCACTCGGTGCTTCTCCCTGGGCCCCAGCTCTTTGAAATAAAGTTCCTGAATCAATATTAAACATGCGTGCTTATGCAACAAGCAAATCCAGAGAGGATCATGAATGCAGAGTGGGAAGAAACTCCTTGCAGTCACAGGGAAAGGGCAGGGCCAGAAGGACAAGCTGCCACTTCAAGGTGTCCCTGGGGCAGCACAGCTCCAGCTGAAGGGCTGTGCCCTGTTTTGGGGTCCTGGAGGGGCTGGGGGCAGAGCCGCAGCTCAGGAGCCTCAGCTCGGCAGGGGACGGGAGCTCTGAGCTGGGACAGCAGCCCTGGGCCAGGACAGGAGCCCTGGGCCGGGATAGGAGCCCTGAACAACTGGGACAGGAGCCCTGAGGTGGGACAGCAGCCCTGAGGTGGGACAGGAGCCCTGAATAACTGGGACAGGAGTCCTGACGTAGGATAGCAGCCCTGGGCCAGGACAGGAGCCCTGGGCCGGGATAGGAGCCCTGAACAACTGGGACAGGAGTCCTGAGGTGGGACAGGAGTTCTGGGCCAGGACAGGAGCCCTGAACAAGTGGGACACGGGTTCTGAGGTGGGACAGGAGCTCTACGGTGGAACAGGAGCCCAGGGCCGGGACAGCAGCCCCGGGCCGCCCGCAGGCGGGGGCACGGCGCTCCGGCCCGACAGCTGAGCTGGTGAGACGCCGCGGCGCTGCCGGGTGCCCGCAGCACTCGCTCTGGGCTCGCTCGCCGCAGCAGCCCGCGCCGGCCGCCCCCTCCAGCAGCCGGCCGGCACCTGCGAGCCGCCCCGAAGCCGCAGCCGGGGCTGGCCCGGGAGCCCAGCAGAGGGGACGCGCTGACACCAACACACCC
>VZRH01001703.1:12180-30310 GCA_013397555.1 Urocynchramus pylzowi
GTTTGTTAACCAAGAGTGTAGCAAAGGATTGGGGGTGGCCGTGAGGGTGCAGGGCGCTCGCTCCGGGCTGAAGGCTCCTTCCGAGGGGCTGTGGGGGCCCGCGAGGCTCTGCCTGCTGCGGGGAGTCCTTCCTGCTGTGGAGGAAATTCCCGGCCTGTGGGGTTTGTTTGGGGGACCCCCGGGGGCTTCGAGGGCTCCCTGCGTGCGAGGAGGGGCTCTGGGGGCAGCTCAAAGCTGTGGGTCCCTCCTGTGCTGGGGGGCTGCTCTGGGGGTCCCCGGGGGCTGCCTGGGGACACTGACCCTGACCTGCGGCTTTGGGGGTCCTCCCTGGCACTGTGGGATGTGGGGGGCTCAGTGCCCACCCCCAGCCTTGTGTGGGTCCCCGAGCCCCCCTTGCAGCCGGTTTTGGGGGGATGTTCAGGAAGGGAGGGCATTTCCTGGGCGATTGAAACAGAGGGGGCACAGGGAGGCTGCAGGAGGGTTGAATTTGGGTTTTTTTTTTTTTTATCTGGCTTTGGGGTTTTTTTTTTTTAACCTGGCTTTGGGTGGGATTTGTACCTGGCTTTGGGGGGGGATTTGTACCTGGTTTTGGGTTTGTTTTTTTTAACCTGGTTTTTGGGGGCATTTGGAGCGGTGTTTTGAGGGGAGGGGTGTTACTGATTCCTGTATGGATGTGGGACAAGTTTGATAAAAGCTGGGAAATTTTTTCTGGGGGGAAAGGGAAGCCTCGAGGTGGTCTGTAAAGGGTGAAGGGTTTTTTTGTGTTTAGGGCTGGAAAGAGCTGGGGGCTGACATTTCTGAGGCTGAAGGGGGGCAGGAAAGGAAGGGTGTCCAGGATGTGGTGGTTTTCCTGGGGTGGGAATGGGGGCAGGGCTGTGGGGCCGGTTTGTCTGGGTAAAGGGCTGCCCTGTGGGATTTGGGGCTGGGAAAGGGGGAGCCGATGGATTCTGGGACAAGCAATGCCTCGGGAAAAGTCCTGGCGTGGCCCAGGGTGCTGCGGGTGACCTGCGGGAAGGTCTGAGTCAGGGAGGGGCGGGTTGCTGGGGAATGTCAGCTCGGGGCGAGCTTTGGGTTGAGAAGGAGCTGAGCTTTGGGATTTAGGGGCTTTGGAGCACAGGTGAGGCCGTGGGGAAGTGCTGGAAGCCCTTCGGTCTCATGCTGGTTCCTGGGTGTGATTAGTCACGATCTGCATTTTCTCCCGGGGCAGTGTGTGCTCGCTGGTTTCGGGGGGAGGAGGAGGAGGAGGAGGAGGAGGAGGAAGGCAGAAATTTGGCTTTGAGAAGCTCCTGTATAAATGGAAACTCGCCTCGAAACTCCCCGAACGAACCAGGCAGGGTCTGACTCAGAACTGCAGTTAGGATTTAAAGGACAGGGGAAAAAAATTTAAAAAAAAGAGAAACCCACCACTAGCAGCAGCCAGAAAACTCTGTCTCCTTATGACTCAACACGTAGAAATACTTGGATTTAATCAACTCAGCTGGAGTTAAGGTAGGAGTGTGGATGCACAGCCAGGAATGTGGGTCTTCCTCAGGGTCTAGTTGTGATTTTAATTTTAAAAAAATACCAAAAACAAACACCTCATAAACTTCAGTGAATGATTCCAGGCTGGATTCCCTGCAGAGATCCACCCTCCTCTTCCTCAAAGCTTTCCCTGTGTCAGGGCAGAGCTGAGGGTGCTCCCCTGGACTTTGTCCCCTCTGGAATTCCGGGGCTGTACCTGTGGAGGCAGAGCCAGGGCGTTCAGGGGAAGGCTCCAGGAGGGAGACCCACAGCTGGGGAAGGAGCTCTGGGTTAGGGTTAGGGTTAGGAAGCTCCCTGCAGGAGAGCCAGGAGGAGAGGGGATGGCCTCACACCGACAGAGGGTGAGCCCAGAATTCCCTGTGAGGTGATGAGGGGTGGGATGGGATGGAATTCCCAGAGAAGCTGTGGCTGCCCCAAGGCCAGCTCGGAGTCACCTGGGACAGCTGGAGGTGTCCCTGCCCAGGGATGAGCTCGACTCCACGCTGTGATGTTTGCAGGCTGTGTGTTTTGGGAGGGGAAATCCCGTTTTCAGCGCCGTTTCTGCTCTGGCAGAGAGCAGCTGGGTGCTGGAGGTGCCTCTGGGCTCCTCTGGCAGCTGGAGCTTCAGAGCAGCTCTGTGAAAACCCTGGAAATCAGCCCCACGCCTTGCAGCTTGCTCTTTTTGGGACAGCTGAGCTGAGAGCACCTCTTAAATGAGAAATCTCAAATGCCTTTGGAGTGCCTGTGAGCCGGGTGTCACCTCACAGCTTTTTGCTGATGGTGAGGGGCTGGGTGAGTCTGGAGTGTCCTTTCCCAGCTCCCGGGGCTCTCCAGCTCGGCTCCCCTCGGGGCTCTGTTACTTGTAGCTTTTTGTTGCCTCTTGTTTCTCTCTGTGCCCTGCTAAAAAGTTCAGCTCTTTGCTGTCAGCCTGAAAACCGAGCTGTGCCCCTGAGAATGGGCTGTGCCTGGGAACAATTGGGACTTTGTGGCCGGGCAGTGACATTTATCAGTCAGCCCCAGGCTCGGCTGTCAGCCTGCTTTAACTCCTCAGCTCCAAACTGAGGCGTTTTCCCAGCAGAGGTGGATGGAAACTCAAATTAGGGAGATGAGCGAGGTGCAAGTGACTCAACTCTGCAGCTTCTGTGCTTTCTGTGGGATTTTTGAAGCTGCTTTTAAGTCCTGCTCGACTCGTTAATGGGGTTTTGCTGTTGGGTTTGATATTTCGTGTGAGAATATTTAGGCTGAGCTGTTGATCAGGCAGGACCTTGTTTTCAAAGCCCAGCTTAGACAACTCAGCCTTCTGATTTTTAGGAAGGACTTATTGATGTCGCAAACAAATTTCTGAAAGTAATTTTTGATTTCACTTGAATATAATTCCATGGCTTAAACAGGATTGTAGCTCAAGTTTTTAATTTTTTTTTTTTTTTTTAGCAGAGCCTTTTGCTTTCGACTTCAAACACTTTTAGCAACTTCGACTTCAAACACTTTTAGCAACTTTCAACTTTTTGGGCATGGAATGCAAATACCATTCAAACATGTCCCCTAAAAACTGAAGTGCTGGGTGGGGAAGGTGTTTTTTTTTTTTTTAAGAATAATCCCAATATCAGAACAGCACAAACAGGGAAGAGCATGAAGCGCTTTCCTGGAAGAGCTGTGGCAGTGTCCAGCTGCTTCCCAGTGTTCCCAGGGTGATTTTTCCATCGTTCCTGTTCAGGGATGGCAGCCCAGCTTTGGGAGCTTTGCCTCGGGCCTGGCCTCCCCCTGGGCAGGTGACAATTGTCACCATTTCCTGACGTGTCACTTGCCACTGAGGCTGCTTTGAGCCGAGGGTTTCTTGTTCCTGCTCGGGCAGATCCGTATCTGCTGCGCAGAGGAAACGAGTGAGTCACCCCCAGGACTGGGAGGGACTGGGAGGGAACTGGGAGGGACTGGGAGGGAGCTGCAGCGCCCGCGGGGGTGGACAGGGTGGAACAGTGAAATTTTTTGGCCTCACCCCTCTCCAGGCACGTGTCAGTCTGAGCAAGTTTCCTTCAGCCAGGAGTTCATCCAAAACCATTTAATTCCAGGGTTTTTCTCCTTGAGGGGATATTTTTAAGAATATATCTTTTTTTGGTTCTGACTGATCTGTGGTTTAAGTTTTAAGGCTCATTTTGGAGGTCTCTGGCTTCTTTCACATGGAAAATGATGCAGGTGATGTCACTGTTGTGACATGAAATAATAAGATTTATGTAAAATGTTCTAGTATTAGAACAAGAACAGGAAGAGAGAATTTTAGTTTTTTGATTTTAACATTTATAGAATTTTAAAAGTGACAGTGGATTGGAGGGTGACATTGTTACTTCTCTAACTACACTGGTTAAACTAGCAGTTTATCAAAATTCTCCTACAGAGAAGAATGTAAAATAATCGTTATATACATGAAAGTGTGTAAAAAACTCCATTACAAGAATGTAAACATCAAAAAATTTTAAAAAACCAAAAAAAACCCAACAAAGTAACAGGTGAAATACTTTGGCAGTGTAGGGATAGAGAGGGGTCGAAAATTCAGTGGGGAATTTTCAGGAAGGAGAAGTAAAACCTGGCATGGGCAGAGTGGCAGGAAAAACCAAAATCCTGCGGCAGGATGGAAATGTGATGGGATCCATCCGTGGGGCTGATTTCCAGAGATTTCACAGAAAAGGAAAATCCAGCAGCTCCTGAAATCAACATGGATCCTCCCTTAGAGGAACAAAATGATTTGGGATTGCTCGAGGCCTTCCCGAGGACCCTGTGAATTCTGAGTAACAAATTAGCAGGAGCGCTGTGCATCCTGTGCCCCGGGGCGTCGGAAAGGGGATCCCGCTGACCTTTCCAGGGGATCCTGTTCTGCCATCCCTGCAAGCTGCAGCTGCTCTGAGCTGCTCCTCTCCCTCTCTCTCTCCTTTTGGTGGAGCTGGGAATTCCTCTCCGTGTCATTCCTTGTTTTTCCTTTCCCCTGGGCTGCTGCTGGAATCTCAGATTTAGGAATCCTAAACTCTGGGTGTTTGGGATTTCACTCCCAGCCATCTCCAGCTCCTGGCAAGCCTGGAATTCATTTCTCTCCTTGTTGTTACCCTGATTCATTTATGCCTTCCCATAGGTTTTCAGCTTATTTTTGCCCATTTGAGAAGAAATTCCTCTCAAATTTACCTCAGATCAGGCTGTGAGTGAGGGGAGGCAATCCTGGTGGGATCTGTGAGTGTGTTCAGTTAAAACTTCCCAAAATCTCTCACCTGCATGGGTGACACCTGGATTGATCAGATCACCCCTGGATTGATCAGGTCACCCCTGGGTTGATCAGGTCACCCCTGGGTTGATCAGGTCACCCCTGGGTTGATCAGAATTCCCTGATGGCACCACCAGGAGCTGCCTCCCAGCTCCAGGAATGTTCATTCCCAGCTGTTTGTCCTGCTGCCTCTCTGCTTTTCCTCCTTTTCCAGCCCAGCCTCGTCATTTTTTTGTTCCCATCCCTGCCTTATCTCACTTTCTGACTAGAAAATCTGAAGGTTAATTGGCTGGAAAACCATCCCTTGTTTGCTGCTGTCCACAGACCTGGTTACAGTTTATTCTCATCGGTTCTCCTGGGGTTTTGAAGTGCAAATTTACTTGGTAACACAGGGAGGGAGAATTTTTAAAATATTTACTTGGAAAAATCAGAAGTTGTAGACAAAATTTTTAATTTTTCTTAATTAGAAGCCTGATTTTCCTTTTTAAACTCGCTATCTGTCAGCAACCCAAACTTTTAAAATTAGCCTTGTGTGCTACATCATCTCCTTCTCCTGCTGAAAATAACTTTTTTTTTTCAGGCTTAAATACAGTGCTTTATTAAAAATACATTTTTAATCACTCCTGAGCTAGGAGCTAATTAAATGCTTCAGGAAATTCCTTTGGGAAGGGGAGCTGGTGTCATTCCTGGTTTTCAGAGGAGCTGGTGACTCCTTGCCACTCTCAGCACACGTGGAAATGAAATATTCCACTTCTTAATCACTTGGTAAATAGTTTGTACAGCTGCCTTTTAAAATAATTGGGGTGAAATTCCCTCTTTGATTCGAAGAGTTTCTAAAATGACCCTGATTTGATACAACTTCCAGGGCAAAAATAGCTTTGGATGAGGCTCTTCCAACCAAATCTGGTGCTGAGAAGAAAATCTAGGGATGGAGGTTCTCCTTTCTCCTCATTTTACCATTAAATTATTTATTAAAACATTTTTTATTGTCCTTAATTAAGTTCTAATTGGGCTTTCACCTCTTAATTTTCTATGATCTGTGAGAGAGTGAATTGATAAGGTGTTCAGAGGGGATTCTTCCATCCTGTGGATGAAACATTCCAGGAAATTTGGTGGAAATTTGCATTTCAGTCACTCAGAGCAGGAGCTGCTGAGGTCGGGGGAGGTGATTGAAAGCAGCTTTTCCCTTGCCTCTGGCAAGCTAATTAATATCATTTTTGGCACTGAGAGCTGTACTTGAAGGGGATAATTGCTGTTCTTTGGGTGGTGTTTGACTCCAGAAGGTAATTCCAAGGTAATTTGGTGGTGCTTAATTTGCCTGTTGGGAAGATGGGGGTGTGTCTGTACATTTGTCCCTAATTCTCCTCACTCTGACCTTGCCACTCTCCACTTGTGGCTTTGTGACTTCTGCCTGCAGGCTGGGGTTTTATCCATCTGATTTCAACCTTTTCCCCCCTCAAAAAAACCACCCAAAAACCCCAAAAAAGAATTGCTCCATCAGCAGCAATTCCTTTGCTTCATTATTTTTAAAAGCACTGTTGATAATTTAATATTTCAGTCCTGATTTGAGGTACTTTGGGATAACTCTCATTTTCATCCCCCTAAATTTCATGGCTTTGTTCCATCCTTTATTGCTGAATTTTTATATTTTGAATTCTGGCTTTTCAAAAGTCTGCCTTTAAAGCCCAGGTCTGTAAATAGAGATAAGGCAGCGAATAACCCAAAGTTATTATGGTTATAACTGAAATAATTGAGAATAACTAAAAGTTATTGCTGCTAAATGACCATTTGGCCATCACTTTGGTAGATTTCTGGGGGATATTTCGAGTTGGGTGAAATTTATCTGCTAGCAGGAGCTCAAATACATGAAAAATGGATTATATTATATGATTTTATTTATTATACCCTTACTTCTGCTCCTGCTGCTGGTTTTCTTCAGAAAATAGAGCCACAGCAGTGCTGCTTTTGATATATTTGGGATTAATCCAAGCAGGTGGGGCTGTGCCCATGACATTTCCAAGAGTGTGCTTGGCTTTGTGCTGTTTTCTGCTTCTCCAGGACACCTCACTGGGGATGGGAACACAGAATTCCTTGTTCCTGGTGCCTCCAGGAGCAGGAATCACAACAAATCCCGACAGAAAATTCACAATATTTGTGATTAGCCCTATCAGAACTTGGATTTATTGGGGGTTTTCTTAATGATTATTTTGAATTGAGTTTCTCTCAATTAATTTGTGTTTCTCTGGGGTGGGTGAGCAATGGGAACAAAATCCACCAACACTTTTCCTGCTGTTTTCCCCTATTCCAGGTGTTCTGTTGGAGGATACTTGGCACATTTATGTGACAATATTCACAATATTTGTGATTAGCCCTATCAGAACTTGGATTTATTTGGGGTTTTTTTAGTGATTATTGGATTTATTGGGGGTTTTCTTAATGATTATTTTGAATTGAGTTTCTCTCAATTAATTTGTGTTTCTCTGGGGTGGGTGAGCAATGGGAACAAAATCCACCAACACTTTTCCTGCTGTTTTCCCCTATTCCAGGTGTTCTGTTGGAGGATACTTGGCACATTTGTCTGAGAATATTCACAATATTTATGATTAGCCCTATCAGAACTTGGATTTATTGGGGTTCTTCTTAATGATTATTTTAATTTGAGTTTCTCTGGGGTGGGTGAGCAATGGGAACAAAATCCACCAACACTTTTCCTGCTGTTTTCCCCTATTCCAGGTGTTCTGTTGGAGGATACTTGGCACATTTATGGCGATTCTGAGCGTCAGGGCAGACTTCTGCCAGGCCCAGCACAGCACCCTGGCTGCCAAGTGAGCTCAGGGGGCTCCCCACGTGTGTGTAGGTGCCAGAATTCCCTGTTTTTTGGCCTTGGAGCCTCCGGGAGCGCAGCGGGACGCGGCTGGGATTTATGGGATATCTGCTGGCCCTGCCTGTGGCCCAGCTCAGCACCAGGAGCACCCAGAGGACACCAAGCCCTGCCCTCGCTGCCCTCACCTCACCAGTGCCTCCATGTAGGACAGGCTGCCCAGCCTGGCGTGCAGTGGGAATTCTGGGAGGCTGAAGGATACCACCCCGCCAGGAATTGAGGATTTGGAAGCAAACCTGCTTTTTCTAGCAGCAAAATCCCTGAGGAACAAACCCATCAAAGCAAGCTCTGATCAATCCCAGGCATATTAGTGGTCTTTTTGATGTTTTCTGCTGTGAAACGTTTCCAAGGTCATTGATTTTTTTGTTTTGTTTTATTTTCCCCCCTTTATTTTGATTTGTTTTTTTTCCTTTTTGGGTTTTTTTCTTCTTTTTTTTGGCCCCTCACACGTTTTGTTTGCCATTATGAACCGTCCAGCCCCCGTGGAAATTACTTATGAGAATCTGCGTTTCCTGATCACTCACAACCCAACCAATGCAACCCTCAGCAAGTTCATCGAGGTAAGGAGTCCAGAAAAATTCCCAAATCCCTCAAAATTCCTGTCCAGGAATTTGCTGACCAGTCCTTCCTCACCTCTCAGTGCTTGTTACCTGAAATTTAAGGTTCTTTTGTCTTTATTATTCATATTCTCCTCACAGTTTAAGAATCACTGCTGATTTTTTTTTTTTTTTTTCTGAATTCCTGCATTTCTTGGCTTGGATGAACTTCAATTCTGGGATAAAAATACTGCCCCCACCTTGCCATCAAGGATTTACTTTTTGGACAAGAATAATGAGTTCAAAGAAATTCCCAAATCCCTCAAAATTCCTGTCCAGGAATTTGCTGACCAGTCCTTCCTCACCTCTCAGTGCTTGTTACTTGAAATTAAATTTTGTCTTTATTATTCACATTCTCCTCACAGTATCAGAAAAGAATTTGCTGGCTTTTTTTGGGTTTTTTTGTGAATTCCTGCATTTTTTGTCCTGGATGAGCTTCAGTTTTGGGACACAAACACACCCCTCTCCTTACCATCAAGGATTTACTCCTTGGACAAGAATAATGAGTCCAAAGAAATTCCCAAATCCCTCAAAATTCCTGTCCAGGAGCTTGCTGACCAGTCCTTCCCCACCTCTGGAAGGAAATTTAAGGTTTTTTTGTCTTTATTCCTCATATTCTCCTCACAGTGTGAGAACAGAATTCACTGGTGTTTTGTTTTTGGTTTTTTTTTGGTTTTTTTTGTGAATTCCTGCATTTCATGGCTTGGATGAACTTCAGTTTTGGGATACAAACACTGCCCCCTTTTCCATCAAAGCATCCTTGGACAAAATAATGGATTCAAACAGAAGAATGGGAAATTTAGGTTAAAAATCCAGGGAATTCCTCCCTGGGGGAGGCTGGGATGGAATTCCCAGAGGAATTCTCTGCTCTGGCTGCCCCTGGATCCCTGGAAATGTCCCAGGCCAGGTTGGTGTCCCCAGCCAGAGGAGTGGAGCTGGGTGGGCTTTGAGTTCCCTCCCCACCAAACCATCCCATGATAAAAATACTTTGATTTTGTGACTCTAAATGTTGTTTTTCATTGAGTAATGCACTGTATTTAATAAATAAATGAACCATTGCTCAGCTGCTGAGTTAAGAGTTGGAGCTGAGCTTTCTCCTCCCTCAGAAAATGAAACACAAGCTGAAGTTTAGGTTCACAGGATGAGTAATTTATTTAACCCCAGTGTCCATCCCAGAGCTGATCCATGACAAGTTGCTGGCTCACAGCAACATCTTAAATACAGCAAAATTGCATTTTCTGGGCGAGCAGCACCGTGGATTTCACATCCTTGTGCCCTTCTGGCCTCTCTCAAGAGGGTTTTTATCTGCTGTGTGCAGGGTTTTGGCATTCCAGAGGGATCCTGAGTGTCCCTTCCCATGGATCTGCTCAGAGCCCACTGCTCCGTTTTCCCTCACATCCTTTTGGTTTTATTTCCCCCCAGTATTGGTTTTTTGGTGTTTGGATTGAAGGTATTTGAGATGGTAGTTTGTTTGGATTTATATTTTTTATTAGTAAAATAGTTTGATAATTGTGAGTTTGGTAGCTTTTTATTAGTAAGGTACAAAAATGGTTAACTATCTTTTGTTATAAACTTTTTTAGACTAAACTAATTAAGAAAGGATACTTAGATTATTTTTTCTTTTAACTCAGTAATTGATCTTTTGAAGCTTGTAATGTGGACTTTTTTGTCTAATTACAAAACTTCACTTAAATCCATGAGGAAGAAGGAAGAAGAAGGTAAAGAACAACTTGCTTCTACCTTAAAACTTCTGGTTTGCTTCATATTTATTTTTACAGTCTAAAATCTTCAACTTGAAATTTTTTACTTTTAACTAACTACACACTTGTAATCTTAATACTATCAGTTAATTTTAGAAATTTCTTCTACAGCTTTAGGTCAAATGCAGTGTTCTCTTGTGGGTCTTTGCCTTTAAGCACAGAAAGTTTAAAATTCCCAGCACCCAGGATTCCAACACCCCAGTTATTGAGAATTTTCTCCCTTTTTCAGCACTCCCTGCAATGGATATTCCTGCTAATTATGAGGTACAATTCAGCCCCAAACAGCAGAGGAAATTCTGATTTCTGAGCCTTCAGAGTGAACTGGAGCAGCTTTGATTTGATCCTCTGATTCTTTATCTGGCACCCAGTGCTGCTTTTAGTGCATGCCCAGGAAGCTGGAGTATGGTGGGGCGTGTGTTCTGTTCCTCCCTGCCTCCAAATGTCAACACTGGCTGAAGCAAACAGCCCCAGGCTTCTATTTAAAGAGGAGAAGAAGCTGCATGGAGCATTTAAGCAGCTATTTTAATACTCTTATAATTGCAATTTTACTCTTATAATTGCGATTTTTTCCCCCCTCAGAAATGTTTCTCATTTTTTTCTGTCGCTTATAAATTTCCTCACAAATGTTATCCCTTGTTCCTTCCATTCTCCTTCCACTTTGGTGCCCTGAAAATGTGGGAAATGTTGAGTTTTCTAGCTGATAAAAAGAGATTTGTCATTCATCAGGGCTCAGGTGTTTTCCTTTCTCTTCAAGGAGCTGAAGAAGTACGGGGTGACAACCTTGGTGCGAGTTTGTGATGCCACTTATGATCAAGCTCCAATCGAGAAAGAAGGAATCCAAGTTCTAGTGAGTTGCCTTTAAAACTGGCTAAAAATGTGAATTTTCATCTCTAGAAGTGTTGGGGATCTCTTCAGTGCTTGGGGCTGGTCCAGCTTGGCCAAAACAATTTAGCACCAGGTAAAGGTGGGTTTGAGAAACTCACTGGATTTTTGTGTGGTTTTGGATTTGTTGGGATATTTTGTTTGCTTTTTAGTGATTGTTTTGGTACTATGTGGTGCTCAGCCCTGTGGCTGAAGCCTGGTTTGGGCCTTGTCTCTGGCCACAGCATTTTTTTGGCTTTGCTGTTGGTTTTCTCAGCATGTGGATAAAATTCCCTCTCCTTGCTCTTATATTATTCTATTTATTATATCCTTCCTGCTGCTGGTTTTGTTCAGAAAATAGAGCCACAGCAGTGCTGGTTTTGAAATATTTGGGATTAATCCCAAATATTTTGTGCCTCAAAAGTGGCACTTTTGAGCCTGTGGGTGACACATTGCTAGAAACTTCTGTGGCAGGAGAGAACCATGGAATCCTGGAATGTTTTGGGTTGGAATCCTTAAATCTCATCCACACCATGGCCAGGGACACTTCCACTGTCCAGGGTACTCCAGCCTGGCCTTGGACACTCCTGGGGCAGCCACAAATTCTTTGGGAAATGCATCCCAAGCCCTCCTCATCCTCAGAGGGAAGAATTCCTCCCAAAATCCCCCCTGAGCCTGAGTGGAGCTCAGCAGGTGGAATTCCTGCCCTGCTTACTCACAGCTGCCATTGTGCAATGGTGTCTGACTGATTCAGGGAGGTTTTTTTAAGAGGTGTGTGCTCACCCCGAGCTTCCAGGCAGTGTTTTTCCAGGCAATACTTGGGAATTATTAGAGTGTGCCTGATAAAATCAGTTTATTTTGCTGGAGTGAGTAATAACAGCCTGGTGTTGTGAGGGCAGAAATTGCACCTCAGCCTTCCTGCAGCTCTCTGGCTTTTTGTGGCTCAGCCTCAGGAAAACTCCTGCAGTTTTCCATGAGGGAAAAAAAAATGATTGTGGCATATCAATGAAAATTCCACATCCAGGTCAGTCAGGTTTTTTGGCTTCCACAGGAAAACTCCTGCAGTTTTCCATGAGGGAAAAAAAAATGATTGTGGCATATCAATGAAAATTCCACATCCAGGTCAGTCAGGTTTCTTGGCTTCCACAGGAAAACTCCTGCAGTTTTCCATGAGGGAAAAAAAAATGATTGTGGCATATCAATGAAAATTCCACATCCAGGTCAGTCAGGTTTTTTGGCTTCCACAGGAAAGCTCCTGCAGTTTTCCATGCAGAAAAAAAACCCCAAAAACATGGAAAACTCCTGCAGTTTTCCATGAGGGGAAAAAAATTTTGTTGTGGCATATCAGTGAAAATTCCAGGTGCAGGTCAGTCAGGTTTGTTGGCTCCCAGCCCTGCAGAGCTTTTATTCCAGTTCCAGGTCCCTCCTTGCAGGCTGCCCTCTGGAATTGTGTTTTTCCTCCTTCCAGAGCTGTCTGGAGGTGTTCTGGACACTCCTCAGGCTGCCAGAGGCTGGCAGGATTAAATTAAATTTGTGCTGTGCAATCCCTCTGAGCCCTGAGTTAAGCTGGGGCTTGGGAGAGGATTCCTGTCCCAGGGGGGAAATTCTTCCCAGGGCAGCTCTGGGATGGAATTCCCACCTTTTCCAGGAGCTGGGCAGTGCCCTGGAGTTTGTGTTTCTAAAATAAGTCAGGCTTTTTGGTTCTCAGGAAGCTGTAAAACCTCAATTTTGAACCGAAAGCTGCTCTTTGAGGAAGCTTTGTTTAAAATAAAAAACTGGGGATGGGGTTTGCTGCAGCCCTGCCCTGGTGAGGAGCCTCTCACTTTGAGCAGAATCTCCTGTTTGAAGATTTTTCCCTCAGCCTAAAAAGCCTCAGGACACTGCTCCAGGAGGGAGATAAATCCAGCTCCTCTTCCCTATGAATTCCTGCCTTTTTTTTTTTTTCTCTAGGCAGAGTCCTCTTGCTGCTCTGAAATGGGATTGAGTAACCCCCAGCTGAGAAAATAACACCTCGCTATTTCAAGCTAATATTTGCCTGTAAAAAATAACATTCAACATTAAAAACACAGCCTGGGGGAAGATTAGTACCTCCTTTAGCACCATTTAATGTCGATTTTAGCACTGCTGAGGTCAAAAATGTGGTGAAACCCCTGAAAATGGAAGTGTTTTGGCAAACCTGGAGGTGGGTCATGGGTAAAATGTGGTGGCTCCAGAGTTTTTTTTCCAGATGGCAGAGTGAGAAAATAGGGAATGAGCTGTTCCTGGGGCTGGGCTGCAATTCCCTGCAGGGATGGGCTCCAGGAGCTGGGATGGATTTCATTCCTGTGGGCTGCTACACTTCAGGAGCACAAAATCAGGAAAACCAGGAGGGGTTGTTTTTTCTGAGAGGATTTTTTGCACTTTTTGGCTTCCAGAGGGGCTGTGGTGGCATTGTTCATCTTCAGTAATTTTTTTTTTGAGAGGATTTTTTGCACTTTTTGGCTTCCAGAGGGGCTGTGGTGGCATTGTTCATCTTCAGTAATTTTTTTTTTGAGAGGATTTTTTGCACTTTTTGGCTTCCAGAGGGGCTGTGGTGGCATTGTTCATCTTCAGTAATTTTTTTTTTGAGAGGATTTTTTGCACTTTTTGGCTTTCAGGATCTGAGGGATGTTTCCTTGCTGTCCTTTTCTCACCCCTTGATTTATTGGATCAGATTTTTTTACCCTCTGTGCCCCCTAAGAGCCACCACCAGGCTGGCACAGGGAGGTGGAAATGCCCCTGCTGGAGGTGGGAATTCCTTGCTTGGAATTCCTTGGAGCTCCTAATTCCAGTATTTTTGAAGAAAAAGCTCTTTATCACCTCCAAGTTCTGTCACTTCACCACCTGGGTTGCCATTCCTGGAGCTGTTGTGCTATTCCAAAAAAAAGGGAAAAGAGAATAAATCCCTTTCCTGCCTCTCCCCCTTTGTGCACTCCTGGTTTTTAATCACTGCTTTCACTGTGCACCTCAGAATTTGCTTTTCTGTCCTGTCCAACAGGAATCCAGAGGTGGCAGAGCTCAGAAGAAGGAAAAAAATTCCTGCAAAACTTTGCTGCAGTTCCTTCCCTGATGCCAGAATGATTTTGTGTTTTCTCAGTGCTGGGATTGATTCAGGCCAGCCCAGGAGTGGTGTGGATACAAAGGAAAAGATTTAATTTCAATTAAAGACAGAAAATCCTCTTTCAAAAGCAGCATCCTGCTGTCTGTACCTCTCTTCCTGGGACAGGGGGTGCCACAGACCTAAAATAACCCAGCCAGCACTGTGGGATTGAGTGGAAAATCCCATAAAAACCTTTTATTAGAAAGAACAAGTTTTGATTCGTGGTCTTATTCCTGTGGCCTTTTCCTTTGCTGTGTTGTCCCAGATATTTTTAATTTTCCAAGTATTTTAACAAAGGACTTCTCTGCACTCTTCAGGCTCGGTGAATTAATCCCATATAAAATTATTTCAGTATTTTTGGGGGTTTTTAGCTCTCAGACTGAACTCCCACCTCACAGCACATTTCTGAGGTGTGTTTGCTCTTCAGGAAGTGCTGAGTGCATCTCAAAATGAAAACTCTGGTGGTTTGCAGCTGTTCCTGTGTGCTGTTTTCATGAGGATTTATTTATTTTATGAGGTTTCAGAGGATATTATTTCATCAGAACCTGCTCTTAAAGTGCTCCAGGAAAGGGTTTTTTGTGCCTGATGAGGGGAGAGGGCTCTTTTTGAAGCAATTTCCTTCCATTTTCAGAGGTTGTGGAATAATCCAAGACCCTGCCACGAGTTTTGCTGCTAAAATACATCACAGTCATCTCAAGAAAAGTGCTAAATAACTCCTAAATACTATTTTTCCCCATTTACATCCTTTTTCCAGCAGTCCCCACATCCATGAAAATGATAAACTGTGGGATGTTGTGCTTGGGCCTGAAAGGAAAAATGTGGAGCACAAATTCCAGCAAAGTTGTGTGTCCCAGGAAAAATGGGAAACCGCTTTCATGGCAAAAATATCAATTTAAATATAGCCTGGATTTAATAGTGACTGCCCCTTCAACAGAAAAAAAGAAACCAAAAAAAAAAACCAACCAAACAAACAAAAACCACCAAAAAAAAAGTGACTTTTTGCCATTATTTGAGCACCTTTCTGCTCATAAAAGTGGATTTTTTTGGGTTTATTTTCAAATTGAAAACACCCAGGTGGTTGGGAAGTCCCTGAATTCCTGGCAGCTGCAGGAGCTGCTCCTCTGGAATTGGGAGATTTGAGGAGCAGCTTCACCCCCCAGAGCCTGAAGCAGCAGAGGGATTTCCAAAGGCTGCCACGGCCACCAGCAGAGCTCTGCAGGGTTCTCCTCTCTCCCGTGCTTACCTGAAAATGCCCATTGATTTTCACATCTTTTCTTAATGAAATGGCATTTCAAGGGCAGGGATTTCTCTAAAAAACCCTTTTATTGCAGAGTTCACGTGGGGCTTCACTGCAAAGTGCAATTAAATGGTTGTTAAACATTTAATGTAGCATTATATCGACCTGCAAACTCCTGTGCCACCAGAAAAAAAACCCCAGAATTGTGTTTATTATCTTTTTTTCCCACTGAATCCAGGATTTTTGTGTCATAGCTGCAGGCTGTGGATTTAAAGGAGGTTTTTCCCCTCAGGACTGGCCGTTTGATGATGGAGCACCACCCCCCAGTCAGATCGTGGAGGACTGGCTGAACCTTTTGAAAACCAAATTTCGGGAGGAGCCCGGATGCTGCGTGGCTGTTCACTGCGTGGCAGGGCTGGGAAGGTCAGTGCCCTGCTCTCTTGGCTTGAAATTGGGTCAAAGAATAATAAATTTGATGATAATGTTAATAAAATACTGTTTATTCTCATTTTTGAATTTATTATTTATTTCTTCTATTATTATTTAATTATAATAGATTTAAATGCTAAATTAATATAATTATTAAGAAATGCTATATCAATAAATTAATGTTATATTGATACATCAACAATAATTTAATAATTTTGTTATTAAATTATATTAAATAATAAATTTAATAAATGCAATGCTGAATTTCATTTATTTAGCAGGGAGGTGTTTAACAACCCCCAATTTCTCTGTTTTCTCCCAAATAATTTAAACCAACATCAAATTTGTGTCATGAAAGCAACAGGGACTTAATGCAGCTTAAACATATTAATTAATCCATTAATTTCATTATTAATTATGAAATTATACATACTATGTATTGTATTCATACATTATATTAGTTAATTTATTAATTTAATGACTAATCAAAAACCTTGGAGGACACTTGTGTCAATCATGAATTCAGTCATTTGAAAATGTTGTGAATTGATCAAAATCACCCTTGGAGAATGAATAATTGTATTTATGCAGATGCAGGGTGATAGTGGGAGTTATTCCTCCTGAATTTTCTTATTTCAGCCACAGGAATTGTCCAGTTCCTGGCACCTCTTCAATTCTTCTTACCCCACTCTTAGAGGTGCCTCTTGCACTGAGGGGTGGACAAAAATCAATATATTCTGGGATTCCTGGGGTTAAAAACCCACTTTTCTACCCTTAACTGACTTCTGAAATGAAGATCCCAAAGCAGAAAATTCTACTTATCCCTGCTCCTTGCCAGAATTACTTAAAAAAGAAAAATATATAAATATCTCTAAAGCCATAGCTGAGTGTCTGCACAGCTCAAACCACACTCAAAAGCATTCAGGAGGTGTCAAAAACCAGAAAATAAGGTTAAAGTGAGATAAAAATCCAGAATTATTCTCATACCCCAACCACTAAGGAGCTGCTATTGATTTTTATTTCCTTTGGAAGCAGAATCCCTTCAAAAAAAGTCATTTTACATCGGGCAAAACACCTTTGTGTAGGAAATGCTGAAGGAAAAAAACCCTTCAGCTGCTTGTTTGGGAGAGGAATGGGATGAATTTGGAAGGATTCAATTTATTATTTCTGTGGATCTTCCTTAAATATTGATTTTTCCTGCAGGGCTCCTGTTCTGGTCGCACTTGCTCTCATTGAATGTGGAATGAAGTATGAGGATGCAGTTCAGTTTATAAGGCAGTAAGTGAAAATTCACTTTTTTTTCCCCCCCAAGAATCTTTCACTCTGTGGTTTTTGACCTGCCTGAGCCTGTTAAGGAAGAGATTTGGGGTTTTTTAGGAGTTTTATCCTAAAATAAAGAATGTCCCATTAAAATGTGGGTTTAAATGTGAAGAAAAAGCTCAAATATTTTGAATTTTGTGAGGTAAAAATGTCTAGGCCAGGACTATAATTAATGATTAATGAGGATTAACAGGTGATATCTCAGTCTCTGTCAAATGTGGAAAAAAGCTCAACATTTTTTATTTTTGTGAGGTAAAAGTATCAAGGATGGCACTATAAAAATTGCTGCTGATTAATGAGGATTAACAGGTGATATCTCAGTCTCTGTCAAATGTGGAAAAAAGCTCAACATTTTTTATTTTTGTGAGGTAAAAGTATCAAGGATGGCACTATAAAAATTGCTGCTGATTAATGAGGATTAACAGGTGATCTCTTGCCTTAAAATCTGGGTTTAAATGTGAAGCAAAGCTCAAAAATTTTGATTTTTGTGAGGTAAAAGTATCAAGGATGGCACTATAAAAATTGCTGCTGATTAATGAGGATTAACAGGTGATCTCTCTGAAAGTCTGCCTTTAAATGTAAAGCCAAGCCTCAAATATTCTGATTTTTGTGAGGTAAAAGCATCAAGGCCAGGGCTATAAAAATTACTTAGAATTAATAAAAATGAAATCCTGCTGTGGCTGAGCCAACACAAGGAGAAGCTCAGCATTTCCCAGGGGAATTTTGGGGATAATTCCCTACTCAGAAATGTCAGGAATAACCCAGGGCAGGATAAATTCAGTGGCAACACCCTGGAAAAGCAGCTCAGCAGGTGAGGTTTGGGAGGGAAGCAATTCCAGCTTTTTGTGGCTTCCCAGGCTTTCCAGGGATTTGAAATTCCTTTTTTTTTTTTGCTTTTTGTGGGCCCCTCTTATCTCTTTGTGTCTTTTAGCTGATCAGCAGCACCTGGGGAGGGTGACCTTGATGTTGTTCCTTTATTGTTCCAAGGCATGGAAATAAAATCTCCCACTCCATGAAAACAACAACAACAAAAAAATTTTAAAAAGCTGGAATTTGATCAGAATATTCCTCTGAAATATTGTGGTTTATCCTCTCGGGGGGAAACACAAATTGCCACCAAAATTCTGCTTTTTTAGCACTAAAAAAACTCATTTAAAAGAATTAAAATTATTTAAAAGAATTAA
>VZRH01001703.1:30622-48771 GCA_013397555.1 Urocynchramus pylzowi
TCAGAAAAACATGTCTTTTTTTTTTTTTTTTTTTTTTCCATTGATATCCACCTTCCTTGTGTTTTTTTTAGGAAGAGGAGGGGAGCTTTCAATTCCAAACAGCTGCTTTATCTGGAGAAATACCGGCCCAAGATGAGATTACGCTTCAAAGATGCCAACGGTCACTGCTGTGTTCAATAAATAAACACAAAAAACAAAAAGATTGATCTCAAAAGGAAGGCAGAAGTGAGCGGGGGGCTCTTCTCTGGACTCTTGGCACCTGGAAATGTGAATCTGGAATCAAAACAAAAAAGGAAAAATGTAATTAAATTAGTGGTGGAGTCAGCGCTCCTCAACCTCTGTCCTTAAAAAAAAAAGGGTGATGATGATTGAGAGAAAAAAACCCCAAGTTAGAAAAATATATAATAATAATAATAATAAAAAAAGCCAATTAAGAGAAACATTTCAGTGAAGGATTGTTTTCTCCTTCAGCTGCACCCTGCAAGGAGAAAAGCAGTTTCTGAACCTTCTGTATTTTTAACTTTTTAAGAAAAGAAATAAAGTCAACTTTATGTCTAAGGAAAAGCAGCAGAGCATTGCCTTGTGCAGAAAGGATTTTCTCCAGCTGAGAAAAACATCCCCAGCAAGGAATTTGAATTCCTGAGATGTGAATTCCTTTTTAAACTCTTTAAAAAAGGAATTTTTTTTTTTTGTTTTTAACCAGGGACAGGAGGAGTTGCTGGCTGGGAACAGCCTGACAGCCTTAAGCCCCTTTTTGGGCACATCCCAGGGATTTGGGGGATGTTTTCCATGGAATTCTGACTCCTGGGGGGCTTGAACAGGGCCCTCACTGCCTAAACCCTGTGCTGAATCTGTTTTTGGGAGTGTGTGTGTGATTCTCTGTGTGTCTCAGTCTGATTTTTCCTAAAGAATTTGGCTGAAATGTTAATTTTAGACAGAAAATCCATCCTGGCACACAAGACTGATGTTCCAAAGTGTCCTGGGTGAGCGAGGGGTGATTCAGACAAGGATTTAAAATTAATTTCTCTGTCAGAAAGATGGAAAAGGCGCTTTTTTTTAAATTTTTTTTTTTTTTTTTTGTTGCTGTCCACATTCCCAGCCTTGCTGAGCACAGGAAATTGGGATTTTGAGGGAAGGCCTCACTTGGTGTGAGGGGAGATTTTCTCAGCTGAACCTCTGGTTGCCTTCTCCTTTTTTATTGGGGTTTTTGGGAGGGAGAATCCCGATTTCCACCCCAAAATCCCAACACCTTTCATCAGCAAACCCTAAAAATTTGGATTTTTTGGGGCTGCCGGGAGCAAATTGAAGGATTTTAGGAGCAATTTTGGCCAGGCTGCTCCTACCAGACACATTTTTATAGTGCCCTGCCCCAGGGATGATCTTGCACCTTCCCCTGGGTAATTTTCCATAAAATCCTTTTTTTTTTTTTCCATAATATCCATATTTTTTCCCATATTATTCACCTTTAGAAGGGTTTGGATCCACTTTGCTGAGCACAGGAAATTGGGATTTTGAGGGAAGGCCTCACTTGGTGTGAGGGGAGATTTTCTCAGCTGAACCTCTGGTTGCCTTCTCCTTTTTTATTGGGGTTTTTGGGAGGGAGAATCCCGATTTCCACCCCAAAATCCCAACACCTTTCATCAGCAAACCCTAAAAATTTGGATTTTTTGGGGCTGCCGGGAGCAAATTGAAGGATTTTAGGAGCAATTTTGGCCAGGCTGCTCCTACCAGACACATTTTTATAGTGCCCTGCCCCAGGGATGATCTTGCACCTTCCCCTGGGTAATTTTCCATAAAATCCTTTTTTTTTTTTTCCATAATATCCATATTTTTTCCCATATTATTCACCTTTAGAAGGGTTTGGATCCACTTTGCTGAGCACAGGAAATTGGGATTTTGAGGGAAGGCCTCACTTGGTGTGAGGGGAGATTTTCTCAGCTGAACCTCTGGTTGCCTTCTCCTTTTTTATTGGGGTTTTTGGGAGGGAGAATCCCGATTTCCACCCCAAAATCCCAGCACCCTTCATCAGCAAACCCTAAAAACTTGAATTTTTTGGGGCTGCCAGTGAATAAATGAAGGGATTTTAGGAGCAATTTTGGCCAAGCTGCTCCTACCAGACACGCTTTTGATTTTGGCTGCCCCAGGGATGATCTTGCACCTTCTCCTGGGTAATTTTCCATAATATCCTTATTTTTTTTCCATAATATCCATATTTTTTTCCATAATACCCAGTCTTGGAAGGGTTTGGATCCAGGTTTAGGGCCCTGTTCCCTCAGGATATTTTGAAATTTAGGTTGTTGAGCTGTACCTGCAGCAGGTGAGGCCTCATCCCCATCCCTTCCTCATCCTCTCTTCCCAGGATTTCTCCCTTTTCCAAACTCCTGCAGGAGCCTTTCCAGAGCACAGGGAATGGATTTTAGGAATTCCAACCTTGGGAGAGAGTTTATAAATTGTACCAGAAAATGTCAGTACTTGTCACACCCCTCAGGTGAGCTCCCCAAACCCTCCCAGGTGTGTCCCTGCCTCCAGGCTGTGCTGGATTCCCTCCTCCCTGTGGAATATTCCGAGTTTTTCCATGGATCAAGGACACCTGGAAGTGTTTTTTGGGGTGGGTGCTGCACTGGGGAGTGGCTGGGGTGGGAGGGAAATGGTGCTGAAATCACAATTCTGCCCTTTGCCTTCCCCTCCCACCCTCAGAGCCCGATGAGTGAATAAAAATGGACCTTTCTGCAAAGAAAAAAATGGGATTTTTAGCCAAAGGTATCCTGGTTTTAAAACCAATTTGACAAATTCTGGAAGTCAGGTTGGAGGGGATGCAAACCCCAACTCCTCCTGAAGAACAATAAACCAAATTTTAAATGCTCCATGTATAACTTCACATTCTTCCCCCTGCTCCCCTAATTTCCCTCTTGATTTATAATGTCCTAATTATTATATCCAGCCTTAATTAGAGGGGGAAAATGCAGATTGTCCCAGTGTCCCCAGGAGCTGGGGCTGTCACTGTGCCCCAGGCACAGCTCCTGGCTCAAGCACTTGAACGTGGTGCAATAAAGTTCTTGCAGTAAAATCTCTTTTTCCTCTGCCTCTTGATGCATTTCTTGCAGCTCATTCGTGGTAAATAATCGCCTTTAATTGGGTTTAATCATCTCCAAGAGTTTGTGCCCCGTGGTTTGGAATTGCTGCTGGGAAAAGCTGATTTTAACAGGGAAGAAGGAACAATTCTCTTATTTTATCTCTTTAAAAGTAAAAATAAAGAGATGGAAACTTACCTTGAAACAACCCAAAGAGCAGCTCTGACCTTTCCCAAGAGCTCTTGCCAAAACTTTTCTGGACAAGGCTTGACCTGGCAGCACCTGAATGGGGGAATTGTTTTGGGGTGAAAATAGGGGAATTTTGGGGCCCTGAATACCAATATTTTCTCTTTTCTTAGCACTGGAATGCTGTTGATCTATTTAATTAATTTAAATAATTTCAGGTGCTTTTTTTTTTTTTTTTCCCCTGGATTTTTCACAGAAGTTGAGCAGTTTGATTTATTTAAATTAATTTCAGGTGCTTTTTTTCCCTGGGTTTTCAGTGATAATGATCAGCTTTGCTCTGCTGCCATCAGAGAAATCTCCTCCTTGCAAATGGGTTTTATATTTCTGACATTTATCAGATTTTTCCCACTCCCAGAACAAATTTTTAGTCCCTGTTGGCTGTGAGAGAATAAAACCCCTGGGAGGAGAGACTGGAAGTTCCAGCTCCTCTTTTTTACTTTTTTTTTCTTGTTTTTTAACACCAAACTCTTGTTTATTTTTCCAAATGTCTGGGTTTTTTTAGATTATCATGCCTAAAAGTGAAATGTCCTGCTAATTAAAGGCTATTTATGTGAAAAATTAGCAGGCCCTTAATTGGAGCTGAGATATTAATATGTCATGGCAGTCATTTTTTTCCTCTGGATCCAAAATCCAGGCAGCTGCTGGTGCTGGAATTTAATTTATATTACTTATTTAATTTATATTTTATTATAAATTATTTAATTTCTATTTTATTTAATTTCTATCCCTTAAAATGCTGGTTTTGGTGCAATTAAGGATGATGGGCACAGTGGGAGCTGCAGGAATCACTTCAGGATGTTTTAAAAGAAAAGATAATAAATAATTTAATCTCATTTTAACTCTTTACCAGCTCTGGGGTAAATTACTCAGTGATTTCCATGGTTTTTGTGTCCTGGATTGGGTGGATTTGGGGGTCACAAACGATCCTGGGACTGCTCAGGGTGGAAATCCCAGAGATTCCTGCCTGGAGATGGATGAATTCCCCCCTAAATCCCAAAGGATGCAACAGGTAATATTCCCACAACCCCTTTAGGCTCTCCAGGGGTGATTTAAATTCAAATATTCCTGCAAAATCCAATTTTTTGGGGGGGATGTAACAAAATCTTTGCTCCTTCCCTTGTTTTAGCTGACCTCAAATCCTAAATAAATGAAGTGTAAGTGAAATTTAAACTTTTTCATGCCACAAATTCAGTCTGGATCCTACTGCTGCTGCCCTGGGAGCACCAACAGGAGACCTGGGAGTCCCATCAGGATTTGGGGTTTCCTTTCCTTGCCCAGGCTCTTCTCTCTGGAGCACAAAGCAGATTCCTTGTGCCAGGGTGTGCTCGGTACCAGGTAATTTTTGGGGTGACCAGCCAGGAATTTGTGTCTTGGGGCAGCTCTGGGGGAGTGTGGAGGCTGCCAGGGGAGATTCTTTCTTTTTTTCTCTCTTTTTTCTTTCTTTTTATCCTTTTTTTCTTGATTTTTTCTTGATTTCTTTCTTTATTTTTATTATTTTTTCTTGATTTTTTCTTGATTTCTTTCTTTATTTTTATTATTTTTTCTTGATTTTTTCTTGATTTCTTTCTTTATTTTTATTATTTTTTCTTGATTTTTTCTTGATTTCTTTCTTTATTTTTATTATTTTTTCTTGATTTTTTCTTGATTTCTTTCTTTATTTTTATTATTTTTTCTTGATTTTTTCTTGATTTCTTTCTTTATTTTTATTATTTTTTCTTGATTTTTTCTTGATTTCTTTCTTTATTTTTATTATTTTTTCTTGATTTTTTCTTGATTTCTTTCTTTATTTTTATTATTTTTTCTTGATTTTTTCTTGATTTTTTTCTTCATTTTTTCTTTTTTCCTTTTGTCTTCATTTTTTCATTATTTTTATTCTTTTTTCCTTATTTTTCCTTTATTTTTCTTCTTAATTTTCTTTATTTTTCTTCTTCATTTTCTTTATTTTTCTCTTTATTCTTTACTTTTTCTTTACTCTTTTTTTCTTTATTNTCCTTTTTTTCTTGATTTTTTCTTGATTTTTTTTCTTTTTCTTTATTTTTCTCTTTATTTTTTCTCTTTATTCTTTATATTTTTTTTCTTTTTCTTTATTTTTTCTTCCTTTATTTATTCTGGCTGGGGCTGGAGGGGAGCTGAGATTTGAGGTGTCTCTCTCCTCTCCTACAGTGCTGAACTCTGAAGATGGAGAAGAAAAACTGGAGCCAGCTCCAAGGAAAATCCCTGATCCAAGTGTGCAGATGGAGCAGGGGAAATCACCAGGTAAGGAACCTCCTCCCTGTCCTGGGAGGGAAAACTGAGCAGGGAATGATTCCTTCAGGAAGGACAGAGCCACTGGAGGGAGGGAATCTGGGAATTTGGGATGTGCTGGGGCTGTGGGGGAGAATTTGGGAATTGGGAGTTTGGGAATTGGGAGTTTGGGATGTGCTGGCACTGTGGAGAGAGGGAGTCTGCTCCCAGAAAATGAAACACCTGTGGAGAGAGGGAATCTGCTCCCAGGATCTGGGACACCCTCTGGAAAGGGGGAATCTGAGAATTTCTGTGGAGGGAGAATTTGGGAATTGGGAATTTGGGACGTGCAGCCTCTGTGGAGAGAGGGAATCTGGTCCCAGGATGTGGGACACTCTCTGGAAAGGGGGAATCTGGGAATTTGGGATATGCTGGTGCTGTGGAGAGAGGGAATCTGGTCCCAGGATGTGGGACACTCTCTGGAAAGGGGGAATCTGGGAATTTGGGACGGGCAGCCTCTGTGGAGGGAGGGGATCTGCTGGGAATGTTGCCAAGGAAACGGCTGTGCCACACGGGGTGGGTCCAGGTGTGGGGTTGGGAATGCAGGATTCACCCAGAGCTCCCTTCAAAGCTTTGCTGCCGCTGCTGGGGCTCCATCCCAACCTCCTGGAGTCCTTCTGTGCCTTCCTTCACGAGCCTGGAATGTTCTGTGGGAAGGCTCAGGAGGGAGGGGACAGCCATGCCAGCTTTGGGAGCCCTTCTTCCTGCAGGGACAGTCCCTTCAACCCAGACAAATCCCAACCCCATCCCGGCTCTGACATTCCTGTCATTGTCCCTTAACGATGGCAGCCAATTGAAACACCTGGGAAGAGCTGCCAACCTGCTCCAGGTGTGCACCTGGGGGGATGAGGGAGCCGAGATTCCCATTTCCCTTTGTTCCAGGTCATTCCGGTTGTTCCAGGACATTCCCATTGTTCCAGGCCATTCCCGTTGTTGCAGGTCATTCCCATTGTTCCAGGTCATTCCCATTGTTCCAGGTCATTCCCATTGTTCCAGGTCATTCCCATTGTTCCAGGTCATTCCCATTGTTCCAGGTCATTCCCATTGTTCCAGGTCATTCCCATTGTTCCAGGTCATTCCCATTGTTCCAGGTCATTCCCATTGTTCCAGGTCATTCCCATTGTTCCAGGTCATTCCCATTGTTCCAGGTCATTCCCATTGTTCCAGGTCATTCCCATTGTTCCAGGTCATTCCCATTGTTCCAGGTCATTCCCATTGTTCCAGGTCATTCCCATTGTTCCAGGTCATTCCCATTGTTCCAGGTCATTCCCATTGTTCCAGGTCATTCCCATTGTTGCAGGTCATTCCCACTGTTGCATTTCATTCCCATTGTTCCAGGTCGTTCCCACTGTTCCAGGTCGTTCCCACTGTTCCAGGCCATTCCCATTGTTCCAGGCCATTCCCATTGTTCCAGGTCATTCCCATTGTTGCAGGTCATTCCCATTGTTCCAGGTCATTCCCACTGTTCCAGGCCATTCCCGTTGTTGCAGGCCATTCCCATTGTTCCAGGCCATTCCCGGTGTCCTGGGAGCAGTGTGACACCCAGGAGCTGTCCCAGGTGAACCCTCTGTGCCTGCACAGCTGATTTATCCTGCCTGACAGCTGAATCCAACATTTCCATTTATTTCAGAGAGCAATCAAAGCAGGGCAGCGGAATTAAATCTCTTTGCTTTCGTTTGGAAATGGCTTTGAATTAATTCTGCTGCTGGCAGAGCAGGCCTGGGAGCCTCTTCTGGGCAGCTCTTTGTCACTTGTCACCTTGCCCTGCCTGGCAGCTGGGTGACAGCTGAGCCAGAGCCCTCTCCATGTGGGAAATTCCTCTGGGAGAGGAGTCCCAGGCGGCTGTGCCGTGCTGCTGGCACCGCCCCGCTGTCCCTGTCCCCCTGGGCTGTTCAGGGAATCGTGTTCCAGCCCCTGGGAATTCTGCCCTTGGAAGCTGCCAGGGCAGAGCTGCTTCCTTGTCAGTCTGGGCTTGTCCCTGGCAGGCAGATCAGCTCCTCTCCCAGCCCTCCTGTCTGGGATGGATGCTGTGTGCACTGGAATTATTCCACCTGTCTGGAGCTGCTGGGTGTTCGGGATCAGAGCAGCAGGTGACATTTTTCTCTGGGCTTATCTTGTGGGGACAAAGCCACAAACTGGCTGCTGCTGCTGCTGCCTGGAGCAGAGGACAAAGCTGCCATTGTGCAAGGCCAGGAGAAAGGGAAAGCCCAGGGGATGGGCTGAGTGCTGTGTGTGACATCCCTGCTCCTTCCCTGCTCCATTCCTGCTCCTTCCCTACTCCATCCCTGCTCCATTCCCTGCTCCCTCCCTGCTCCATCTCTGCTCCCTCCCTGCTCCATCTCTGCTCCCTCCCTGCTCCATCTCTGCTCCCTCCCTGCTCCTTTCCTGCTCCATCTCTGCTCCTTTCCTGCTCCCTCCCTGCTCCCTCCTTACTCCATCCCTGCTCCATCATTAATGCAGGAACTCAAGGTCAGAGGCTGCCCAGCTCTGGGAGCTGCAGGCACAAAAAGCCTCGAGGAGGAGGAGGAGGAGGGGGAAAGGTTTCATTCTTTATCTCCTGGAGCCTGTATCAATTATCCCTGGCGCCTCACAGCCTGGGATGGGAATGGATTTTTCTGCTCTTTTAAGAGAGGTTTTGGCCAGGGGAGGGGAGGGCCGAGGGCAGCAGCTTCCCCGGGATCTCAGGTGCTCCTGCCGAGGGAAATGCTGCTGCTGCTGCTGCTGCTGCTGCTGCTGGGAATCAGGGAACTCTGCTGTGCTCTGCTCCACAGGGAATGCTGAGCAATTGGAGAGGAAATCACCAGCCCTGTGTGGCAGGGAGTTGTGGCAGGGTTAGGAAAACAGGCTCAGCTCTGGAACAGAGGGTTAAAAAAGCCATTTCTGTCAGGATTTTGGGGAGAGGAGCTGCTGCCAACCTGGCTGTGCTGCGGGGTCCTGGTGTGACACTGTCACAGCCTCATCAGCTCCTCTGGGCATTCCCAAGGCACATCCTCAGGATCCCCATGGAGTGATGCTCCTGCACCTCCTGGGAAAGGATCGAGGTGGAACCCTGCTCCAAGCCCATGGAAAAGCCCAGCAGAGCAGGAAAAGCCCAGCAGAGCAGGAAAAGCCCAGCAGAGCAGGAATTGCTGCTGAGCAGGGCAAGGGCTGAGCCTGATCCCAGCCCTGGCTCCGAGGGGACCCCGTTGTCCCTGCCAATGGATCCTGCAGAGGGCAAATGGATCTGGGCTGCAGCTTGGGCACCCTGCAGGGCACTTCACAGCCAGCCTGGCCTCAGCATGCCCAGCCTGGCCTCAGCATGCCCAGCCTGGCCTCAGCATGCCCAGCCTGGCCTCAGCATGCCCAGCCTGGCCTCATTCCTGCTGCTGCCAGCTCCTCCTTGGCCAGAAACACGGGATGGAGAGAGCAGGAGAGGCTCAGAGGTGATTCCTGGGATCCTGGCCTCTCTGGGATAACAGGAGGCTGATTTTTGCCTTGAAATTGTTGAAATCAATTCCTTGTTTTGGGGAAAAACCCTGTGCTGCTGCCTCCTGCTCCTTCCTGCTCTGTGGAAGCAGGGAATCTCTCTTCTGGAGCTGGATCAGGATCTGGGCACAGAGATTTTTAAAGGAGCTGAATCATTGCCTTTAATCCTTCCCAAAGTCTGGGAATCCTGAGCTGTCTCAGGACCTTCCTCACTGCAAAGGCACCATCCTGCTCTTCCTCACATCCTTCCCTTCCCTGGAATTGCTTCTTTTTTTTTCAGTTTTACTCCCTGCAAGATCCCAGGTGATGGGGAATTCCCATTCCAGGCAGGTGGAGGCCTTGGATCATGAATCTCTTGAATTTCCACTGCCTGAGCACTGCCAGAACCGACCTCCCCAGTCCTCCCCAAAACTGGGAATGGGTTCTTTGGAAAAGAAGAGCTCCATCTTTTTCTCTTGCCACCTCTTCAGGAATTATCTGTGCTTTTATCCTGTGCTTTTTAAATCTGGCAGCTCCCTGGAGAGAAGCCTCATCCCTCCTGCCCCTATGGAAAAGAGGCTCCGTGCTGCTCCATCCCCTTTTCCTGGGATGATTGCAGAGATCCCTGCAGTGCCCTCGCTGTTACTCATCCAATTTTTGATGCTGGGAATAAATGTGACCTCCCAGGGATCAATCCCCTGTTGGAAATGCAATAACACAGCCAGGAATTGCTCTTGGAGGGCTCCTGACCGTGGCCACGGGGCTTTAATGCAGCAGGAGCCTCTCCCTAATTGATCTGCAGCTCCCAAAACCCGATAGCTGATGGATTCAGAGGGAGCAGCATTAAATCCAGGCCTCCTCAGAACCTTCCAGAAGGGGGAGAAATGGATTTGGAGCCTCCTGAAGTGATTTCCTGGCTGGTGCTTGGCAGGACACGGAGCTCTGCCTGCTCAGTGCCATCCTGGTGTTCCTGGTGTGGCTCCATGAAATCTGCATTATCCATGAAATCTGCAATATCCATGAAATGTGCATTCTCCATGAAATCTGCAATATCCATGAAATCTGAGTTATCCATGAAATCTGCATTCTCCATAAAATCTGCAATATCCATGAAATTTGCATTCTCCAGCTCTCCCTGGCCAGATTTGGAGCAGGGGCAGCAGAGGGCTGGGAATGGCCATCCATCCATAAAGGCTGAGGGAATGTTCCCTGCTCTCCTGGAATCCAGGGAGAAAAGGGTCCTGAAACAGCAGGGGTGTTGATTTAACCCATCCAAAGGAAGGGTTTTAGGTGGAATCCAGGTGGGAGATGATCCCTGCTCCCTCCACAGGGATGTTTCAAGGGCAGGCAGGGGTCCTGAGGGCAGGGTGTTACAAATTTGGGTGCTGCCCTGGGGCTCTGGCTCTGGCTGGACCTCCTAATTCCAAGATTTGGGCATCTCCTAATCCCAGCATTTGGGATGCCCACCCGATTGGGATTTTGGATCCCCAAATCCCAGTGTGGGATTCCCAGAGCAGCTGGGGCTGCCCCTGGATCCCTGGCTGGACAGGGCTGGGAGCAGCCTGGGGCAGTGGGAGTGTCCCTACCATGGCAGGGGTGGGATGATCCTTTAAATCCCATTTCCTGAGGGATTTGGTGACGCCTTCCCTGCTTTTCCAGGAAGGGCTTTTTGCCCAGGATGGGATTTCCAGGCTGGTGGGTGTTTCTAGGAATCTCCTGCCCTGGGAGAGAGGGATCAGTGATGCTCCAGCTCTCCTGTTTTCCCAGCTCCTGCTTCCTGAGTGACTTCTAAAAGGTTTGGAGTGTTCCTGGAGCCCCATCCTGCAGGGAACACGTCAGCAGGGTGGGAATGGATCCTGAAAAGCTCTGGATACGAGGGGAAGGAGGGGGATTGGCCTGTGTGGGAAGGGGCCTTGGCAGAACCACAAAAAGCTGGGGGGAAAAAATGGGAATCCGTGATTTGTTTGGCATTTCCTTCCCGGTTTTCTCACATTCCTCCCTCTGCCTGACTCATAAACCTGCTGCTCTGCATTTCTGGGATCCATCCTGCCTGTCCTGGAGCTCTGCATTCCCCCTGGAATTGCTCAGCAGGACTGATCCCAGGGCACCCCTGCTCCTCGGGGAAGATTTTTCCCTGGGAAGCAGCTGATTGCTGTTTAATTAACAACAATTCACGCGTTCCTCCAGCCTTGGGAATTGCCCAGAGGAGCTTTTTTCCAGCTCTGTGCTTTATTCCCGAGGCTGGGATGAGCTGATCCAGGGGATTCTCATAATCCCTCAGAACTGCAGGAAAATTCACTTTGGGAAGTGGCCCTGGATGATCCACAAACACAGAAGGGTCAGGGACAAATCTGTGACATTTCAGGCAGCAGGGAGAAAAAAAAAAATTCTTCCAAGGTTTTGGTTTTTTTTTTTTTCTTTTAATTCCATGGAGAAACTGATAATGAACCTCCCTTCTTCCCAAAGCGTTGCCATGGCAACCGGCGGGATGCGGGGATGGATGGGAAGTGTCACCCTTGAGGGGAGTGGGGACAGCTGCTGCCTTTGGGCACCTGGGCTGGGGGGTAGCAGCTGGAATGATGGGGTGACAGGTGGAATAATGGGGTGACAGGTGGAATAATGGGGTGACAGAAGGAATAATGGGGTTCCAGGTGGAATAATGGGGTTCCAGGTGGAATAATGGGGTTCCAACTGGAATACAGGGGTTTCAGGTGGAATAATGGGGTGACAGGTGGGATAATGGGGTGACAATTGGAATAATGGGGTTCCAGGTGGAATAACGGGGTTACAAGTGGAATAAGGGGGTTTCAGATGGAATAATGGGGTTCCTGGTGGAATGAAGGGGTTGCAGATGGAATAGAGGGGTTACAGCAAGGATTCCAGGTGGAATAAAGGGATTCCAGGTGGAATTAATGGGGTTACAGATGGAATTAAGAGGTTCCAGCTGGAAATAAAAGGATTCCAGCTGGGAGAAGGGGGTTCCAGCTGAATTAAAGGGGCTCCAGATGGAATAATGGGGTTACNGAGAAACTGATAATGAACCTCCCTTCTTCCCAAAGCGTTGCCATGGCAACCGGCGGGATGCGGGGATGGATGGGAAGTGTCACCCTTGAGGGGAGTGGGGACAGCTGCTGCCTTTGGGCACCTGGGCTGGGGGGTAGCAGCTGGAATGATGGGGTGACAGGTGGAATAGAGGGGTGACAGGTGGAATAGAGGGGTGACAGGTGGAAAAATGGGGTGACAGGTGGAATAGAGGGGTGACAGATGGAATAGAGGGGTGACAGATGGAATAGAGGGGTNGTGACAGGTGGAATAATGGGGTGACAGGTGGAATAATGGGGTGACAGAAGGAATAATGGGGTTCCAGGTGGAATAATGGGGTTCCAGGTGGAATAATGGGGTTCAAACTGGAATACAGGGGTTTCAGGTGGAATAATGGGGTGACAGGTGGGATAATGGGGTGACAATTGGAATAATGGGGTTCCAGGTGGAATAACGGGGTTACAAGTGGAATAAGGGGGTTTCAGATGGAATAATGGGGTTCCAGGTGGAATTAAGAGGTTCCAGCTGGAAATAAAAGGATTCCAGCTGGGAGAAGGGGGTTCCAGCTGAATTAAAGGGGCTCCAGATGGAATAATGGGGTTACAGATGGAAATAAAAGAATTCCAGCTGGAATTAGGGTGTTCCAGGAAGGATTCCAGCTGGAATAAAGGATTCTAGCTGAATTAGAGAGGTTCTAGGTGGAATAAAAGAGTTCCAGCTGGAATAGAGGGGTTCTTGTTGGAATAAATGAGTTCTAGGTGGAATAGAGAGGTTTTTGTTGGAATAAAAGAGTTCTAGGTGGAATAGAGGGGTTTTTGTTGGAATAAAGGGGTTCCAGATGAATTAGAGGAGTTCTTGTTGGAATAAAAGAGTTCTAGGTGGAATAGAGGGGTTTTTGTTGGAATAAAGGGGTTCCAGGTGGAATAGAGGGGTTCTTGTAGGAATAAAAAGTCTCCAGCTGGGATGAAGGACTCCAGCTGAAGGACACCTTGCAGGAGAGCAGTGCTAATCCCACTTCCTGCTCCATCCAGGGAGGAAGAGGCTCCCTGTGCTTCCTCCACCCCACAACGACCCCTGTGCCTCGCTGATAGTCGGGATTTTTGTTTGTTAAGTTTCTCCCACTCCTGTGAGGAACTTTGGGATCAAACCCAGCACTTTAAAACATTCTCCTGTGAGCCAGAGCCAGGAATCCAGGAGGGACTGGGAGGATGAGGATGGCATCCACTGGGATCCCATCCCAAATCCCTGCTGGGAGTGGCACCGTGCCACTCTCGGCTGTCAGGGCAGTGCCACGGATGGGGACAAGGAAGGAGCCACTCAGGGAGGGCCAGACCTGCCTTGTAGAGCAGGTAAAACATCCAGGAACAGCTTTTTTTTTCCTGGGAATGGCTGTCAGGAAGCAGCAGGAGATGGAAAGGAGCCAGCCTGGAGCCAGGCCCGGGAGGCTCCCTGAAAGGGGAAGCAGCTTTTCCTTGGCTCTTGTTTTTTCCAGCCTTTTCCCCCTGTTAAAAAGGCTGGAAAAATCCTGGAAAATTCCCTCCAGAGGCTGGGATTGCAGAGTTTGGAAGGGCTGGGGGTCTCCTCTGTGCCTGCTCCGTGTCCCTTTCGCTGCAGGGTGGAAGATGGAAAATAAATCCAGGAATCAGAGCAGGGAGAACACCGGGAGCTGGAAATTGGGAATCTCCTGAGGGGTGTGATGGATATTCCTGGTTATTCCACAGCCTGCCAGCATCCCTGCCCTCGTGCCTTTGATTGTCAGGGCTGGAGTGGGAATCTGGGAAAAGCTCTTGGATCTCCTGCAGAGGCAGGAGCTGTCGCCGAGCCAGAGGCTGGAGGCAGAGCAGATGGTGACCTGGTTTTCCAGGGAAGGGATGAGGGTGGGAATGCACCCTTGGAAGCAGGATTTGGGGAAGAGGCAGAGCCTGGGATATGCTGGGATTCATCCCAGCCAGATCAGCCCCTGCCTTTTGGAAAAACAAATCCCCGTGGTCCTTAATTTGTAACCCTTGGATTGGGTTTTGTGGGCACACTGATCCAGCAGGAGTTTCATCTCCAGTTATTCCCACCAAAAACTCCTGGAGAAGTGGCCCTTCCCTAGCCAGACCCCAATTCCATATTCTAGACCTCAATTTCCCATTCCAGGTCCAAATTCCCCAATTTCCAGGCCCAAATTCCCCAATTTCTAGGCCCAAATTCCACATTCCAGGCCCAAATTCCACATTGCAGGCCCCAATTTCCCATTCCAGACCCCAATTCCCCATTCCCCAATTCCCCATTCCCCAGTTTCCCATTCCATTCCCCAATTTCCCATTCCAATCCCATCCCTGTGAAAGTTTTCCCCAAACCAGGAAAAACTGGAGATATTTTCCCCTTGTTTTCCTGTATTTTCCTGTCCTGCTGCACGCTGATTCCCTGCTCTGCCTGTGAACATCTGTTTCTCCTTGGATTCTTGGATTTCTTGGCTCCAGGAGCTTCTCCTGGGAGTTTGGCCACGTTTTGCTTCGTGCTCGAGCTTTGTGAGGGGTTCAGCTCCAGGGAAATCGGGGTTGGAGCTGAATTCCTGCTCCTGCCTTGGAAATAACTTAATTCCTGGAATGTTCTGCTGGAAAATGGAGATTTTTTGGGGGGGTAATAATGGGAGGCAGGGAGTGTTCCCAGGTCTGGAGAGGCAGGAAAACTCTGGAGTTTTCTGCTGGAAAATGGGGAATTTTGGGGAGGTGATAATAGGAGGCAGGGAGTGTTCATAGATCTAGGAAAGCAGGAAAACTTGGGAATGTTCTGCTGGAAAATGGGGATTTTTGGGGAGGTAATAACAGGAGGCAGGGAATGTTCCCAAGTCTGGAGAGGCAGGGAAACTCTGGAATGTTCTGCTGGAAAATGGGGATTTTTGGGGAGGTAATAACGGGAGGCAGGGAGTGTTCACAGGCCTGGAGAGGCAGAAAAACTCGGAATTTTCTGCTGGAAGACAGGGCGTGCAGGGGGAGAGCAGAGGCTGCGGAGGGCTGTGGTAATTAGGGCAGGGGATGGGGCAGGCAGATGAGTCACTCAAGGATTAGGGAAATCTCAGGGATTATCCCGAGGGAAAATCCAGCAGCTGTTGGATCTGGGCAGCCTCAGGACAGGGACACCTTCCCCTATCCCAGCTTGTTCCAGATCCATCCACCCTGGCCCTGGACACTTCCAGGGATGTTTGCAGGGCTGGAGTGGATGATCCCTGATCCCAAAATCCCCATCCCGCTCTCCAGAGGGATTTTCCTGTGCTTTTTATCCCTCCCTGGAGCTCTGGCAGCTTTTCTTGCTGCTGCAGACGAGCTGGGTTTGTGTCCCAAGGATTTTCCTGGAATTTTGCTGCCCCATCCATGGAATTCCGAGCAGAGCATCCCAAATCCAGCTGTGTCCAGGCTCCATCCCCTTCCCAGGGGCGTCCAGCTGCCTTGGAAGGCGTCAGGAAAATCCCTCCTCTGAACTGATCTCATTTCCCTGCGCAGGATCCGGGTGGATCCAGAGCTCCCCGTCCTGGGAGAGGAACTTCCAGCCTCGGGGAGGCTCTGGATCCGTCCCCAGGCTCCCCAGCCCTGGGACAAAGCCACCTTTGCTGTCACCCAGCCCAGCCCCGCTGCTCCCCTGTCCCGAGCGTCCCCGGGAATGGCACAGGACTTCCAGGACTTCTGGGAAGAGCTGCCACCCCGTCGGGAAGGTCCCCAGGGGGGACGCGGCCCCCGGCCCGGCAGCGGCAGCGATCTGCTGCCCTCTGGTGAGGTCTGCCAGCCGGGACCCTCTGGGGTCCCCACGCCTCCCTCTGGGAACGCCACATCCCAGGTCTGCGGCACACTGATCCAGCAGGAGTTTCATCTCCAGTTATTCCCACCAGAAACTCCTGGAGAAGTGGCCCTTCCCTAGCCAGACCCCAGCTCCACATTCCAGACCCCAATTTCCACATTCCAGACCCCAATTTCCCATTGCATTCCCCAGCTCCACATTCCAGACCCCAATTTCCCATTGCATTCCCCAGCTCCACATTCCAGACCCCAATTTCCACATTCCAGACCCCAATTTCCCATTCTAGACCCCAATTTCCCATTGCATTCCCCAGCTCCACATTCCATTCCCCAGTTTCCCATTCCATTCCCCAAATTCCCATTCCATTCCTCAATTTCCCATTCCACTCCCCAAATTCCCATTCCATTCCCCAACTCCACATTCCATTCCCCAAATTCCCAACTCCATTCCCCATCCCTGTGAAAGTTTTCCCCAAACCAGGAAGAACTGAGGGTATTTCCCCCTTGTTTTCCTGTCCTGCTGCAAGGATTCCCTGAGCCCCTCCTGCATCCCTGCCCTCCCCATCCCTTTGGCACCTCCCCAAAACCCCATCCCTCTCTCCAGAGGGATTCTCCTGTGCCTTTTATCCCTCCCTGGAGCTCAGAGCGGGCTGGTGGCACTTGGTGACAATCCCTCCGTGTCCCCCTGCAGGACGAGTCCCCGGCTTGGACCGCGAAGCAGCTGTGCCCCCCTTGCCACCCCCCCTTTGTGTCGCTGTCCCCAGAGTGTCACCTCCTGTCCCTCGGGGCGTGCCCTTTGCCGAGACTGTGCCGCGGCAGCCGCTGCTGTAAATAATACAAATTAATTAAAAGGGAAATCAAATCTAGCCTCGTTTATAATTAGATCATCCACAGGCTTAATTAATTATGTTAATAGGGCCTGGGGAGACATGCAGGGACGGGCACAGCGGGTGCTGCATGGGATTGGGAGCTGAGGGAATTCGGGATGTGTGGCTGGGGGTGCTGAGCTCTGGTCCCCACACGGGATGTCCCCAGCCCTGTCCCTGCTGTGGGGACCACTGGGGACCCCAAAGTGTCCTTTTCCCACTCATGGGATGAGGCTCGTCCCCTCCCAGGGGGGCTCAGCTGATGGAGTTCCCCACCCCACGGGGTTTGGGCTCTTTGCTCGTGGCCCCCCTGGGCCCCTCGCTGTGGCCCCAGTTCTGCCTCTCCCGGGACATTGACCCCTCCTGCAGAGCACCCCCGTGCTGGGCTGGGAAACAGCCCGGGCTGGGGCTGGGGGGCAGCCTGGCCCTGGGATCCCAGAGAATCCTGACCCTGGGATCCCAGAGAATCCTGACCCTGGGATCCCAGAGCAGCCTGACCCTGGGATCCCAGAGAATCCTGACCCTGGGATCCCAGAGCAGCCTGACCCTGGGATCCCAGAGAATCCTGACCCTGGGATCCCAGAGCAGCCTGATCCCGGGATCCCAGAGCAGCCTGACCCTGGGATCCCAGAGAATCCTGACCCTGGGATCCCAGAGCAGCCTGACCCTGGGATCCCAGAGCAGCCTATCCATGGATCCCAGAGAATCCTGACCCTGGGATCCAGAGCAGCCTATCCATGGATCCCAGAGAATCCTGACCCTGGGATCCAGAGCAGCCTGACCCCGGGATCCCACAGCAGCCTGACCCTGGAGTGCAGGGCATCCCTGTCCTGGGATCTTCAAGCATCCTTGAAATCCAGAGGATCCTGACCCTGGATCCCATAGCATCCCTGACCCTGGATCCCAGGGCATCCTTGTCCTGGGATTCAGAGCAGCCTGACCCTGGATCCCAGAGCATCCTTGTCCTGGATCCCAGGGCATCCTCGTCCTGGGATCCAGAGCACCTTTGTTTGGGGTGCAGATCCCGCCCGGCGCTCCCCAGCAGCCGGGCGGTGCCGGGCAGGCCGAGCCCGCCCCGGGCAGCCGGATCCCGGCAGGAGCCGTTCCGGGGGAGCGGCTTTCCCGGGAGGAGCAGCGAATTCCCCGGCAGCCGCTTCCCCGCGGCAGAGGGCAGCAGCAGCCTGGGCACGGCGGCGCGGCCGGAGCCCGCCCGGCACCGTGGGGGCTCTGGAGCACGGCATGAGCCCCCCCGGCCGGGGCTTGCATTCCCGAAGCGGGATTTGTGCCAGGGGGAGAATTCAGCGTCTGCAGCAGAGCAGGGGCTGAGCTTCCCTCTGCTCCTCCTGCGCGCGGATCTGTCCCCTCCTGCCCGAGGAGGGGCGTGGGCACAGCAGGATGTGATTCCTTTCCTTTCCCCT